>VXBO01006240.1:153787-209465 GCA_013400135.1 Rhinoptilus africanus | reverse complement strand
ACTTTTACACTAGAGTTCCTGGTCTTCTGCTGGATTATTCCAGCTGGAGAAGAAACTGGAGAATGAGTTTGTTGTGGTCATAGCTGAGTTTCTATTATTTGAGGTAGACAGTCTCTTTTTCTTTTTCTTTGAAAAAGGCCACAAATGTATGTCTTTAACATAGGAGGAATCCAAAAATTCCAAAGACACTTATCCAGGCCACAGCACCAACTCTCTTGGTCAGCAACCTGGCTTACATTTTCTGCTTTTTCTAAATACCAGACCAGTAACATTAGAATCTAGATGGTGATAGGCTTTCATCTCAGTCTCTTATCTTTTTCACTGTTGCTTAATTTTCATCACTTCTCACGCTTTCCTTCACGCAAAATAACACTCTGAATTACTCTTCTTAATGTCAGCCCTCCATTTTTCCCAGCAGCCTTGCATTCACCTTTGAGTGGAAAAATGTATGTAACTTCTCTCTTACCCTAAATAAATACACCAGTTTCAATGAGGTTTAAGCCAGTCCATAACAGAAACCGATGCCAGTGCTACACTGTTCTTACATGCCTACAGAATTTTGCAGCCGTAAAAATTTAAGTGTGAAATAATGGACACTTTCTACTGATCATAAACTCAATGTTACAACTGCAGACTCATATAACTTTATCCCTTCCTTGTCCTGCACCGCCCTTCCTTAGCTTGGAGATTTCTCCTCAGTGCCCAGAAGTTATATAGAAGGGATTATTTTGCAATTGTAGTTGTATCTGTNCACCTGTACCATTTTTGTTTGCATTCCCTTTCCTGTACCTTTCAGGAAATAAAGAAGAGGTTTTGTCTGCACGAGTGTCTCGGGAAACTATTCTGTGGATGACTTTCTTCACAAGTAATCTACGGTTCTCTGTCCCCGCTATCCTGAACAAACACAGGAGAAAAACCTAGCTCAAATCGTTCTCTCTTCCTACTAAATTACTTTTTCTTACTACAATAACTGGGCTTTGACCTCTTATCCATTTAAAATGTGGTTGCTGAGTTCTCTTTTGCTTGTTGCTCTAAGCACACAACTCTTTTTTTTCTTTTTCTTTTTCTTTTTCTTTTTCTTTTTCTTTTTCTTTTTCTTTTTCTTTTTCTTTTTCTTTTTCTTTTTCTTTTTCTTTTTCTTTTTCTTTTTCTTCTCCCTTCCCATTTCACTTGCTACTCTACCTTTTCCTATTCCTCACTGCACAATCTTTCTTACCTTGAAGGTCGTTCACTGCACTCCTCCCTCCCTCCTTGTCTAGTCGAGTCTCTTACCTGGGCACATTAATTTAGCTTGCCTACAGTGAGTGAAAGTAATAAAAAAAATATGGTTATTTGCAATACTCCTAATCAAGGTTGTATTCATGTGTCTTTCTCTTTAGAGCTATAAGGTAATAAAAAAAGTTGCTTTCTGTGAAATTTATTGGAATTCATTGAATCCACCATTAGATAAATATTATACACAAAGATATTTGCCGTTCTTGCACTGAAAGTGTAGGAACGCTAAAGTTTAGCTACTCCAGGAGTACTAGTATGTCCACCTAGTTCCAATTTAGTTTTTACTTCTCTCACAGCAGAGTTGCCTAAGGTTGTCATTTGTGGTTAAAAATTATATTTAATACTATGAATAATAATAATTTTGTATAGATCGGTACAGTCATGGCCACTATGAAACATCTACCTTTTAATTTCTTGCATTTGTGACCATTTAAATTGTGATCAGGACAAAGCAGTAACAATGATAGTATGTTTAGATGCTGCCTTTCTAGACGAAGACTTCACTCTTTCCAGTGCTGCACGGACAAAATTTCGGCCAACTTTTACACTAGAGTTCCTGGTCTTCTGCTGGATTATTCCAGCTGGAGAAGAAACTGGAGAATGAGTTTGTTGTGGTCATAGCTGAGTTTCTATTATTTGAGGTAGACAGTCTCTTTTTCTTTTTCTTTGAAAAAGGCCACAAATGTATGTCTTTAACATAGGAGGAATCCAAAAATTCCAAAGACACTTATCCAGGCCACAGCACCAACTCTCTTGGTCAGCAACCTGGCTTACATTTTCTGCTTTTTCTAAATACCAGACCAGTAACATTAGAATCTAGATGGTGATAGGCTTTCATCTCAGTCTCTTATCTTTTTCACTGTTGCTTAATTTTCATCACTTCTCACGCTTTCCTTCACGCAAAATAACACTCTGAATTACTCTTCTTAATGTCAGCCCTCCATTTTTCCCAGCAGCCTTGCATTCACCTTTGAGTGGAAAAATCTATGTAACTTCTCTCTTACCCTAAATAAATACACCAGTTTCAATGAGGTTTAAGCCAGTCCATAACAGAAACCGATGCCAGTGCTACACTGTTCTTACATGCCTACAGAATTTTGCAGCCGTAAAAATTTAAGTGTGAAATAATGGACACTTCTACTGATCATAAACTCAATGTTACAACTGCAGACTCATATAACTTTATCCCTTCCTTGTCCTGCACCGCCCTTCCTTAGCTTGGAGATTTCTCCTCAGTGCCCAGAAGTTATATAGAAGGGATTATTTTGCAATTGTAGTTGTATCTGTGTAATCTTCAAGAAAAAAAAAATATATATATTTTTTAAGCAATTGGGAACTATTTTAGTCTCCTATAAATCAAAATAGGTGAGCAGATTTTAGTCTATTTCACTGAAAAAATCATTCTTGGACTAAGACCAAGTATGGAGAATTATTTTGGAAATAGTGTTGTTTTTCAGAAAGGTAAAAGAAAATGAAAAGCAGAAAGAAGCCTTGAAATAAGCTTATCTACTGAACAAGGCAAATTAATATCTTCCTCAGTACTCTTTGAGCTATATCTCTGTTTATGAAGGATGAAGCCAACCGTAACAAGTTACCTTTGGCCTTGTGTTTTTCTCTGTGCGTTGTTGCTGACTTCTCAGAAGCTTCAAGTGCGTTCTTGTTTAATGTCAGTATCAGGCCTCCCATGCACTTCATTAGAAACAGCCATTCATCCTGGCTCTTTGACGGGGTCATTCCATGAGACTTGTTGTGCTGAGCAGGAGTCAGACTCTGCAAAGCTTTCTTAGTGGCACAAGCAATTTTCTTGCCAAGTCCATCAGTATGTGCTACTGAACAAGTGATAAGGTAACACCATTTGGTCCCACAGTTGAAGCAAAGCCATACCCAGGATGACAACCAGTCAAGAAAATTCAATAGCAGTGTGTGAAAATTTAGATTCTGAAATGATGCGAAGTGAATGGACTTCACCATAACATAGTTTGTTTTACAGACTAGTTTTGCACTGGGTCCTAACCATGGTAAGATAATGAATCACCCTTAACCACTTAAGGATAAAGCAATTCTGATCTGACAATGTGAGAAACGCTGCTACCCCGAAGGCTACCAAGCCCGTTTTGTCCCTCACACCAGGTTCTGCAGGAAAGGAGGGACACGCAGAGCTACACTTAAGTAAGTGCAGGCGCAGCAGATGGATCTTATGCTGTCTTTTCTGACATTGATCCATATATAACAGGAGAATTTCCTAATGCTGCCACTGAAATCCTGTTTGCACAATGTAACATTTTCCTTTTATTTTAGGCATAAAGGACATAAAACTCAAGGTAGCGAAAATAACATTTACAGGGTTTGGGTGGTTTTTTTTTTAAACCCCAGGGAAAAAGAACATCAGAGCTAAGGTTTCCTTTCTCTTTCTTTAAGCTATATTGTTAGTCATAAGAAAAATATGATGGCAACTTGTGATCTTTTGTAACACTTGCTGTAATACCTACAGAGAACAATGTAAAGCAAGGATGCTGTGACATGCCTTAAATTAGATCTCACTTTAGCTAGCTTCAAGAGGATATTTTATAGCAGCACAATTTCAAAAACCAATACATTCTGTGGACTTTTTTATAATAAATGGCAATTTCCTTGGCTGGCAATTCCCAATATCCCCTCTGCTATTATTTCAGCAGCAGTACATCTTTGAATAAAATATTTCCTCCCTGAGAGGGCCTCAGATTCTTCTCGCAGTCTGGTCACAACCCGGACTTGAAAGCACAGGCCTCTGGATTATGCCAGGAAACAGCATCGCAAACGGTTGTTCTTGGCTGTGCTCTGCTGTCAACATACATTCTGTTGATTGGTATTAAAGTGGTCTTTATACAGCAAATACAGAACAGAAAAGTATAAAGTTTTTTCCAATACAGTTTTGATACTGATGAATGCTTTAAGATGCTTCCTTAATGCAAACAATATTCACAAACCGTTAGTGAGATGAGAAGAAAAAAAAACACAGCCAAAATTCAAACAGCATCGTTCTGTTAGTTATGGACTTTCAACTTCTGTTTAGCAAAGGGTAATGCAGTAGCACAAGCACCGTATTTCCCAATATCAGAACTTTTGCTGAGTTGCACATTGACATTCAGGTCCCAAATGAGAGGAGGTTAACTTCGTGTTACTTTTTATTGGTGGATGCAAATGACTTAGATTCAGCAAGTTATTCGAGCACACAATTGGCCATTGAATTAAATGGGACTTACTCATCCGCTTAAAACTAAACATGCCCTGCAGGCTGAACACTATAACACTGAGATATTAAAAATAGATTAGGTTACAACAGTATAAAAGTTGAGACCATCTACTGTCTGAATTACAGAAGGAATTGAGAAGCAAAGGGAAAAAATCCAGCATGCGATGTTTAATACCTTTAGGCTTGATGGGATAATAAGTAAGTTATTGTTTTCTGAGCCATTAAAGGAATGCATTGGTTTTAGAGATGTTCTTATTTCTAGTGAAATTTTAGTTTTCACAGGAAATACAGACAGACTCTTCCTATGGCTTGCAATGTGTTTGCTAGAAACAGCCATCTGCTTCTCTTGCTTTCTCCTAAGGGGAATAAATTCCTTGCATCTGGCCTGTGTAATAGGACTTAGTGCCAGATCCAAGACCCAATGAAGTTAAATGATGTCTTTCCCTTAGTCAGGCAAAAATCAGGATTGTATTGCTTTTATAGCTAACATCTCCTGCTGCTTTCGTTGTTTTTTTTGTTTTGAGTCTTCTCCTATTCCAGATAATGGGCAGATGTTGCTGCCTGTATATCCTTATTTCTAGATTTATGCACAGAAACTCTCTTACCTTGCTGGCATAGATGCTCAGTGCTATCCATTTCCGAAGAGCTTTTAAAAACTTTTAATTGCTTTAGTCTTAGAGACAGAACTGCTTAGAAAATCCAGACATTGACAATCAGGTGATAACTTAAAGCTTTCTAGTTTTTCCAATTTCTTTACTTATTTTCTGTTCAGATAATTATTTCTAATTTCTTTCGGCTTTAGATGTTTCTATTAGTTTTTTGTTTATACTATTAATCTCAGTCTCTGCATGTTTAATCTACTGCTCAGCTCTATAAGCACAGGATCCTCACACAGTCATTTATTCAACAGTGAACTTACTTCTTCCCTGCTGAGGACGTAGATTTTACAGATTATTTCAGACCACACATAGGACAGAAATATTGCCTAGGGAGAGAAGTCCCTAGGATTTTCCTCTTTCCAGTAGTACCCTCTGTGGGCAAGACCAGATATCCATATTAGTATCATGGCAGATCTGTGGCAGCGTTACGTTTCTCCTTACTATTATTACAGCAGTTGGTAAAAGATACAGAGGTATGCATCTTTCCTAACAGAGGGTAAAAAATAGAGTCTTATATATCTAAGAAGATTTCATACTCAACCAGCACTCTTGAGTTGATTGGAGATGTAGGTGGGAAAATAAAATCGACCAAAAAGTATAGCATAGTGCAGTATAATGCTGTTGCCATGGAGAATGCTCTGTGTGCTTCTGTTATGCACCTACTAGTATACATTCAACAATTAGTGAGTTTTGTGTAGTTCAGCTATTGAGCTTATACTCATGGGATGCTAGGGATGTTGAAGGCTCATGTTGGTTCAAAAAGAAATTAGACTCATTCATGGAAGAGAAGTCTACTGAGAGTATAAAATACATAGTCAGTGATCTCTAAAACAGGAAGTTCTTGAGCCAAAACATTTCCAGAAATTGAAGAAATAATACTAAGGTATAATAGCACACTTACACTATTCCTGAAGTATCTACTTGCTTAAGTATCTGCTACTGTTCACTGTTGGAGGGAAAGTACCGGGCCAGATGGATCTTTAGTCTGACCTGTTTCAGTTGGGTTTATGTTCTTAAATAAAGTGGATGCTAAAAGTGATAGCAGCTGCCTGGATTTGTGGCTTCCCTGATGCAGAATCAGTGCCTTTAATGGGACCTTGGGAAGGAGCCACCTCAGGCTCAGCTTTAATCCAGGTGATTTAGTAAAGCAGGTAGAAGATGATAATTCAAAACATAATTAGGGATTTTAAAGGAGTAACAATTGATTAGTGAACTGGAAACATGTAGTAAAGAAAATAATCTAAACGACTTGAAATCACAAGAATATTTTTCTGTGATATCTAACCAATAAAATCAAGATCAGACTTCATAATGTGATGCAATGCAGTGTTTCCTAAGCAGTAAAGATACTCTATCTGGTTTTAGGACTGGAAATTAATGGTGCCAGTGTATTGTATGATTAGTACTTGTCAGTATTTGTCCTTTCTTTAGGACCTTCTGATAACTTAGTATGTAATAAGTTCTCATTATCCAATGAAATCACCTGGAAATTGTTTATTGAATTCAGTAGATTCACCCTTAAATGCTTTGGTCATTCTTTTCAAAGAGTAAGCAGTAATTTGTTGTCAGTCCAGATCTAATATATATCTTTGAACATCCCTTGGGAGTATCATTCTGTTCCTTCAAGATAGTCTTCACTGGCAGAAATGCAATTATTAACATTTATGGTTTTTTGCTTTGATATAAACAGTAATAAGCATCCTCCACAAGAACATTCATTACTGCCTTTCTTCTTCGATGCACGAATATAACCAAAAAAGCTTCATGCTACCTTTACTTGTGCATTTGCTACCATTGTTTTTTCTTTTTAAATAGTGATTTATTACATTTGTGATACATATTCAAGGACAAAACCTTTTTTATTTAGGTTTCAAAACCAGTGTGGGGGGTATTTATATTAAATATGCACGTGTCCGTATATATGTGTTGCTGCTTCCTGCATGGAGATCTCTGTTTCTGATTTTGGATAGTTCAACCACCACTGCTAGAACCAGTTGCGTGCCTATTTGTTTAGGAGACTGGTATCAACTCTGGTGCTCTGGTTTAGAGCAGCCATGTAATGCCATGGGATGTGAAAGCAGACATCAGGGTGGTATCTGATGTGAAACTGTTTTTCAATACACTGTGATAGTAGATGCACACTATATGTTCCAAAATTGCTCCTCTCCTCCATTCAACTGTACTTTAGGTACTTTATAAAACTTCTCTTCATGCTTTCTTTAATGTGTTCTTGAATGAAACCAATCCCTCTATCTTCTGCACCAAAACACTGTCCTCTGTGTATTTGTCCTGGTTTGTGGTACTTTGATTTTGAAGAGCTCTTAATAATCCTTAAGTAGGGAAAGTGTGTGAAGAATGGGACATCCTGTATTTTATGGAGAGTTGAAACTTGTGAAAGAACTACCCAGTATCACAGGCACATGATGTCTTGCAGAAATGCTTACACCTTGACCCGTGTCTGGACTGTCATTTCTACTTTTAAGGATAGGTGGAAGAACTTTTCCTCTGAAAGCACAAACGTAGTAACTGTTTCCTGAAAAACAGGCTTTTAATTCCCTTATGTTCAATCAGAAAGAGGAGCTTGCTACTGTAACCAGTACCACAGGGAACAGTCAGCGTCAAGACCCGCCAGCTCTGTGACCTCCCTTAGGGATCTCTGGTGGCTGTTTGGTGATACATTTTTATATATTTTTTTTTTCCCCTCATGTGTGCTAAGTGACAGATTTCTGCATTCCATGCTATCACCATGGAGAGTCCTTCTGAAAGTAAGGCACAGTTGCTCTATGACTTGCTGCAAACATCGCTTAGATGTTTCACATTCATAGTGTGAAACTCATCAGATACTGGTACAAGGCTCTGCAGCAGCTGGTAATCAAGGAAAGTGAGTGGGACGGATGTCCCGGTTCCTTGTTAACCTGCGCAGCCCTCCCTTGAACGTTCACTTGTCCTTCTGCACTACTGGGCTGGTCTTGCTTCATGTGTATGAAACTCTTTATAGTTAGGGTGGGAGACCTATAACACAAGTCAGTAACTTTGTAGAATAAATGCAGAAAAGCGTTAGTAATGATCACTTTTTTTGTCCTTCTGTTAAATACTACTACAAAATAGAACATGTTGTATGGATATGCTTCCAAATCTTGCTGTGCCTTCAAAGAACACTCTTCTCACTCTGCACCTAACATTTTCATTCCAACTATCTGTTTTTTGAAATAGGAAAAAAAAAGGCCTAAACTCTGGGGTTTTGTGGGTTTTTTTTGTTTAAAATATTTATCTTAGGTGTTTCCCCCATTCTCAGCAAAACGTCTGAGTCTTGCAAACTGAAAAGGTCTTATAAGAAAACATTTTCATGTAGAAAAAATGTTGGTGACAGTATTTTATGGAATCGCGTCAATTAATGTGAGTGAATAGGCCACAGTTTTTAAAAAACTTTTAAAAGTTTAAATTACCAGAACTGCATTTGTAAACAAATCAGGAGTACAAAAGGACAAGGGATATGAAAGGGTGACAAAGACACAGAGGCTGGATTTTATATGAAAATGATATTTCTTATGGTTAAATTGTATTTCTTTCTGTTTTCAGTAATAGATATTTGAGGTTGTAGAATCACAGAATATCCTGATTGGAAGGGACTCATGAAGATCATCAAGTCCAACTACTGACTCCATGCTGGGAAACCTAAAAGTTATACCTTATATCTAAGAGTGTTGTCCAAACACTTCTTGAACACCAACAGGCTTGGGGTCTTGACCACTTTCCTGGGAAGCTTCTTCCAGTGCTTGACCATGCTTCTCACTGAAGAACTTATTCCTGTTATCCCATCTGAACTTCCCCTGACACAGCTTTAAGCCATTCCCTTGGGTCCTATCAACAGACACCAGAGAGAAAAGATGAGCACCACCCTCTCTGCTCCTTCTCATGAGGAAGTTGTAGACAGCAAAGAGGTCACCATTCAGTCTTCTCTTCTCTACACTGAACAAACCTAGTATTCTCTAGATACTAGGGTCAGATTCATTTGTGCTGTGACTTTATTAGTTTCAAAAGCTTTCAAAAAAGATTTATTTGGCCTTTCATATTTAGTATTTTACTAAACAAAACACAATAAAAGATCCTGGATGGGTTTTTTTTCTTTTTCAATTACATGGATAAATAATATTAATACCATGAAAGAAAATTGCATTTACATAGCACTCATCACTGACAGAGGATCTCAAAGCTATTCACTGATAGTCATGTAAATTTATAATTAAGATTTCTTTTTCTGATTATTTCTGCTTAAATATATGTCTTTTTAATCACCAGAACTTTAGGCTCCGCTATATTAACTGTGTCATATTCCAGTCTACAACCTCACAAATTATAATCTAGATTTGTAGCCTCCTACTGTGCTAGCTGAATGCTTACTCGAATGGGTAATCACACTGAATTCAATGAAGCTACTCACATAATTGTTCAGTAGTGTATTAGAATATTGCATATCTTAGACCTATGCACGTCTGAGGCAAACTATATAGGTTATTCCATCTTTATAAACCATAATGTAATCCCATCAGAATAATATTTGCTCATTTTTCATCTGGCACCTAACAGAAAAACTAAATCCTGAAAAGGGGAAGCTCCTTCTCAGAAACACGTGTAAGTCCTCATGCTCTCTAAGCTGTTACAGGGCAATGTTGGGGGTGGAAGAAGTGGTGTTTCTGACTTGCTGCACGGAAACATTAATTATTTTACAGACTCTCTTATCGTCAAATAAGGAGCCCCAAGTATGCTGTAAACTATTATTACAAAGCGTCATCATATATTACAAGTTTTTATGTGTGTATTTCTAGTTAGTAGATGGAGAAGGAATTAGATGCTTTATTTGCTTTTGTGGAAGTTTCTCTTTAAGATTCTGGATCAATATCTAAAGCATGAAAGAGGCAGTTCCACCAGGAATATATGGATGAACAAGAGCCTTCCTTGCTCCCCATCAGCTAGAATAACTGCTTGTAAAATAGAAGTGCTAAAACCTAAATGGGGTGGAAAAATTGTCCATAGCTCATTAAAATGGAAGCATGAAATATTACTTTTGGCTTTCAGTAACAGTATTTTAAAACCAAAATTCAAATTTAACTTTGCACTTGAAACATTCTGTATGTTTTAATCTCTGTAAAGGTCTTCAGTGTGTTCAGAAGAAAAATGAGCACCTCACCCCAAAGGCACTGTGGTAGGAAAGAACCAGAAGTATGTACACAATCAAGGGATATTACTGTCACCTTTCAGATCTTTTCATCACTTTTCTCCTGGATCTATTAGTTCTGCATTTTTAGATATCAATCTCACTTTCACCTCACCCCACCCAATGGTGAACTCTTATGGAGCTTCTCATCCATAGGGACACTTTTGCAAGTAGATGTCATTCTGACTTCAAACACCCTGATCTCCACACATCTGCTCTATGCACCATCTTTCCCAGAGCCAATTTAATCTCATATTTCCATGCCTTCTATTTGCTGAATTCAGCAAAACTGTTCTGGATTCTCCATCAGGGCAACATGTCATACATTTGTTTTGCAAGAGTAATTGCATGGTGTAAGAGTAGATTTTACATTGATACTCTTTCACTTGTCCTACAAGCCTAAACCATTGTTAGGGATGTGCCTTGGTAAAGAATACCAAAGGAACTGGCATTGCTGTGTGTGGGATCTTGTTTTGAATCAAAATCAGCAAGAATATTTGTGAGGTGTCTTCCTATGCTAGGTGTGGAAATGAGAGGCTCCAAGTGACTTTGCAATGGAGAGATTCTCTCTTCCAAACAAATAAAGGAGAGCCAGGATGGGAGAAAGGGAATTAGTATTCTAAGAACCTTTATGAACTGAAGCAGAGACTGCCAGTACTCCTTCTCCATTTGATTTTAGCTTATCATACAAATCAAAATGTTAGGTCCTGCCCTCTCCAACTCCTGCTTAGAGTTGGAAAACCCCTTCTTTTATTGAGATGAATTCCTCTTTTCAAGTGTTACCTCTGCACCACTTCTCTCTCCTGAGGCAGGCTGCAGAAACTAGAAGCCCTTTTATGTCTTTAATATGCAGGTGAGGTGCTGTATGGAGGCATCAAATTACTAATGCAGAGCTAAGAACAAGATATGATTCATTCATTCTTAGTCTTTCTAGTCCCGCACAACTATCTGATCGAGGTGATATTCAGGGAGGATAGTTTTACAGTGTAACAATAATTTTTATGTAATTTTTTTCAAACGTTTTGTATTTTAATGTTGATGCTAATTTTTGCAGGAGATAGTACAGGTACTTTGAAAAATGAGGTGGTGAAGCAAATAATTCTCCAAGTCTCCTTCATCTCTCACAAGCATCAGAATAACTGTCAAAGTCTCCAAGGTTGGAAGCCAGTTTCATTTCTGGCACCTTGTACATTAAGGCGCATATATACGCACAGCAAATGGGACACACTTGCAGAGACTCTTGAGCTAGTACCAAAAGAGCTGGCTCCAAAACTGGGACCATACCTCACCTGATGGGTGCATACCTCCATTTGATGCTGCACCAGAACTAACTGCCTCTTCCGTGGGGCAGAGATACTAGGCTAAGATGGAGGTAATGCTCCTGGCATTTATTTTAGCACAGTGCCACAGGGCACTTCATAGATATATTGATTCTTCTGGGCATAGCTGCGGGTATTGGTATCTAATCCATCACGACATTGGATACACCCTAAAGGCACAAAAAAGGTCTTTGTTCCAAAGAAAACAGAGTTTTGCCATGAAGTTTATGGAAGCCAAAATCAGAGCATTGAAGCTGAGAGGTACTTATGGGGAAGCGGTATTTAACAACCTTTTTGAAGTTTTAGGAATTTCTTACTGGAAAGCATGTTGCATGAGAGTGTGATTAAAAGAACATTGTCTTTCAAAGAAGGGGCAGGGATTAATAAGTCAAAACAAAATGATGGATTTCACAGGCAAGGAAAGGATGCTTTTTCCTGATGTTATAGAGGAATGACACTGGGGAGTGGTGGGCATTGGAATAAGATAAACTCAACAGGTGTTTTAATTGTTATAGGCAGGAATGAGTAAAAAGCATTAAGCAGACGTGCTTAATTTTTGCTTAAAATTTGTAATAGGAGTGTTAGGAGTATACTGGGATATCAAAGTTCCCTCGTCTGTGCTTATTACATTTTACCGTGCGGACTAAATGTACAGTTCATTTTTTGGCAGTTTTAAACATTAATTGAAATGCCAGTTTAGGGACCAGCTATACTGTTTTTATGACGTCCAGGAGAAGTTTTTGATGGAATTAACTCTCATGCTAGTGAGGTGGGAAGAGATGCTGGGTTACGTATATCATTACATGTGAGCTGTGCAGCTGCACAAAGCCTATACTGGTCAATCATAATAGTTTCGATGAGCTTTTGTAAAACAGAATAGAGAAAGAAAGAAACCAGTGTTTTGAATTGACAAAAAGTCATCTTAAATAGCAGCCTTTAAATGATTTGTTTTGATTGGTTTGTATCTGTAGAAGACCAGACCAACAATTTGTGGTTTTAGTACACGCTTTTTTCATTTCTAGTTCTGATTAGAAACAGTTCATATTAAGTTGGTAAGAAATGTATGGCAGGGAGGATTTTGATGTTTCCACAACAGAGAATCCCATAGGAACCATGAATCTATTGCAGAAGTGAAGTGAACTTCGACTCCAGGAGATTCTGAATGGCACAAGCCTGGATGCAAAATGTTCAGAGGATTTTGAACTGGTAGTAGTGAACTAGGTATTACTGTCAGTTATTCCTGACATGGATTATGCATCTGATATGGCACAAGTTATTATAATGAAGGTTGGTTACAAGTGTTGAAGGATGGCACTGGAATAGTTATGGACCAGATCAAAGATATTCTACAGCATCTGAGTAGTAGTCAGAATTACTTTTTAAAGAGGATTAGTCTGTCTCTAAAAATCCTTAAATTATATTTATGGTTTTAATTTTTATTTTGTCTTTAGTTAAGAACCTTGTTTCCTTCTTCTTTTTTTTCCCCCTTTTTAAACTAGTTTCATCTTGTTATGCTTAATGGAATTACAATCCGTTTTACTCCATACATTTTTCAGAAGATGCATGCATTTTCATACTAATAGCCTGTGCACTGCTAAATAATCCATGCCAAACATAGTACAGTTAATCTTTCCCTGTTTCTGACAGAATTAATGGTAAGAACCATTTTGCTACAGTTGAGTATAATTTTCTGTCTGGGGATATAATTAATGTCTGACAAGATATTAAGCAAATATTGAATATTGTATGAGAATGAAGCCTTCTAAACAGTTCCTAAATTTACATGAATCATATTAATTAATTAATTTTCTGCTAACAATACAACATGCCCAGCTGTGTTCAGTGTAAAAATTTCCAGTCTGGTAGCGTCTTGGAAAGAGCTTAGTGTGAACTCTCAAAAAACAGCAAACAAAGCCAAGACCTTCATCAGTCAACTGCAGCAAACTGCATCAGAGAGCAGGAACTCTCACTGCTTTCGTGCTCCTTCCTGCCAGGAATCTGGCAAGGAGGAGGAGCATGGTGGAATCTTGGAAGTTATTTTAAAATCCTCAGGGATTTTGGAGTCTCAGACTTGTAAAGGTATCTCTGATGCCATTTAATAGCGAGCCTAAGAGTAAGGTTTTCTTTGCGAATATTTAGCATTCCTGTTGTAGTTGTATGTGTTAGGACCCTGAAAGGTGCTAAGTTCAGTTCCTTCCCAGGAAAAGGCATGCAAGCCACTTCAGAACAGGGAAAGGAACAAGAGTAGAGCCTCTGAGTGTTTGGCTAGGATATGGCTTTGTAGCTCTCACTGGTGTTACACTGTAACCTCAGGGCTAGGTCCCTACAGCCCATTTTACAATTTAGGAGCAGCCAGGAAGATGATCAAAGGATAAACTGGGCAGCGAAAGTGTACTTAGGAGTCTTGTTATCTGTATGTGCTGTAGTGTATAGGGCAGACAAAGAGTGAAACAAGAACTGGAGGTCCTTTTATCGCAGTGGTCCAAAAGGATCTCAGAGCTTCAGCAGAGAATCAGAGAATCAGCAGACCTCAGAGCTTCTTAACTTTAACATTTTTCCTTCTATAGCTTATACCCTTGAAACAGAGTTTAGAGCTACCTGAAAATGTCCTGTGACGAGGAGTGAATTCACTGTGTTATCATTGATACCTCAAGCCTACTGGCCTTCACGAACCCACAGGAGACACTGCTAAGTGGCACTGTGCTGCCAGGCTAGTACTCTTCTCATTCCTTTGAATAGAGGTACCTTTGAAAAAGGAGAGACGTCAGCTGAATCTACTCTGCTTCAGTGACTCCCAGTTTACCAGAGCCCACAGGCACTATGAGGCACATAGCATTGGTTAGATCAGAGCTTCTTTGAGCTGTGAGCCTTTGACATACACCAGCAGACTCAGGACAGATGATACCTTTCTTTAGAGCCATTCTTTGTGCCATAACATGGTACACAGCAGGAATGTCTTAGGGGTTTTTCATAGTAATGTACTCCCAAACTAGAGTTTTTGAAATAGTATCTACCCATTTCATAACCCCTTCTTCTAAGTGAGCCTTCAGGGATCTTTTTTTTTAATCTGAACTATATCCCTTTTGTTTTAGGATCAGCTTTTAATTCTCTGATTTCAGGTTCTAACTGATGCCTCTTCTGCATGTTTCTAATCTTTCCTTTGGCTACCTGGAGACTCCCCACTTATTTTGAGACCAAATTTAATCATATTATCTGCTTGCCATATGACAGTGATATTTTCCTGTGCTTCAGGATGTGTACTAAATGAGTTGTGGGTGGACTGGACCCGTTTTCCTGGGTGTTGGTTGCATCTGATTGAGCTTAAAAGGTAGTTTAAAAGACTCTGTCCATTCTTATGCTCCTGACAGTATACACAAGACTCTCCTCCTGAAATCTGGATTGCCGGGGTTATTCTTTTTTTCATGGATTTGTAGTTTTGCATGCTTTAAAACTGGTTGACAGGCTGAAGGATTAGGTTCAGGAGGAGTTCTTTTTGTGGTTACTGATGATGCTTATAGAACCAAAAACGTTCTGAACTTTTAGACAACATTTTCACCAGTCTTTTTTTGCTTCCTTGAAGTTCTGAGAGAACAAGAAACCAATTAACTAAACAAAACTATCTCCTTTTAATCAAAAACACTGTGATCTGGAACTGCTTCTGAGAAAGAAGAAGGAGACAAAGCCATCAAACTTGGTATATGATCATTGTTTTTCAGTGATCTGCCTCTGTATGACGAGGTGAAAGAGTAGAGTCAATTCTGCACAAGAAATACAGTCATCAAATGTGAATCTCCACATACATTCTCCTTAAAACATTTCCTTGATCCCAAAATCTGCAGGCAGCTAAAAAGCTTAAGTTCGTGCAAGTGTGCGTTGCCATTACTTTTCATTATATTGTTCTTCTCCCTGGAGGGAGAAGCACTTTGGAGCCCTTTGGCTGAATGTGAATATAGAGATACCATGCAATAAAAATATCACTTGTTTTGATCATTCTAAAAAAAACCCAAACAAACAAAAAACCAAACAGTGTCACGGTGTCAGATGGGTTAACATCCTCAAGTGAGTTCTGATTCAGGCTTGTCTCATATAAAAAGGATTCACACTTATTTGAAGCTAATAAACTAGCCTGATGCCAGTTTTGGACTCTGTGAATTATTAGGTAGAGTCTAAGATTGGATGGGAAGATTCTGAGGATGAAGAAAATAAAATAATAACGTAATTAATGTCTATGTTCTGGTGTCATCTTGGTAGCATGAGCATTCTAGAGATTAGCTGTGGAAGTTCTTTGCAAAAGATCAGTGAATATTTTTCTTTTGGCCATCTTACTTCAGGAACTAGAGTCTATCATCTGAACAGTTGGAAGGGCAGAACAATGCTTTCTTCCCACACGGCATATGCTTAGTTGGAAGTGGATGGTGACCGCCATTTTCTCCAGGGACTATGACAATACTTCACCCTCCTGTTAAACAGATACATTCATTTGTTCACTAGCAGTGAAAGGTTAGATGAGTGGCTGGAAAAACCTATAAGATGGACCTTTCAAAAGCAGTGAATGGGCCTGAGCTCAGGTCATCTGGAGAGTAAGAAGCGAAGACAAGGGCTTGCCATGACAGTGTTTCAACATAATACCAAAACCCAACAATTTAAAAATTATTCTAAAAGAGATATGTCAGCCAGAGCTAGGATGAAATTTTCAAAAATGTTGGCGGTAAAAGTGTTCTCTCTAGTGTCTCAATGAAATTTATTTGTTAGTGTTTGATGAAATATTGAAGCATAGATGCGGCAAAACCATTTTTCTATTTTTAAAACTTTTCAGGTACTTCTTTATTAGCCTTTTAACTGCACAGTCTTCACTTTCCCTTCTTTTCTTTCCTCCTCCTGCCTCATAACATTGATATATCTTCCTTCTTAAGTCATTCTCCCTCTGGTAGAAAGTTTGTAGATAAAAAACATGCCTGATAGAAAGTTCTCTGTAGGAAAAGATGAACTTCAGGATTTTCAGTTAGAAGTTGTTCCACAAAATCCCATCCCTTCAGATGGCAAAGCAATGAAGTACAGGGAAAACCACTGTGTGCTGGGGTCTGCCTTAATCCCAGTCGGACTGCAAGGGGAGTCTGGAAAGAGAGTTGGGAGGGGAAGGATGTGAGAAACTTTGAATTACACCTCCTATGAGGCCCCATGGGAGCCAGCACTGTCATGGAAAGCACTGGGGACACAGCCCTAAATGTAACTTTACAGTATTTTTCTTCCAGTTGACACAATTCATAGCATTTTATTCTCTCAAAGGCATTGCTATTTGCTTTCTATCTGATTCAGAATAAGAACTAATGATGAAACTTTTTATATGATAGACTTTCTGAAGGTAAAAGCTCTATTTTTCTGCAATCTCCAACTCTGATGGTCTTGAATTACACAGTGCCACGTTTATTTATTTTCTGAGGCCTCCTGTCTCATTTGGTGCAGAAGAGCAGCAGTGAATGAAACAAGATAGTCTTGTGAATGCCTGCCATTCAATGAAAAATGGAATTGAGAACCATTTGCAGAAATCAACTTTATTTATGATCACCTGTAGAAACCCATATTATGTGTTTCCAATGAATTTGATCTATTTTCCTCTCTGATCATCTCTTTACTAGTAGGACTGGCAGTTTTAAACACTTTTAAATTAAAACAGATCAAGAAATAGATAGAATAAATAGAATGTCTTGCCTGCAAATGCTGATCCTGCTCCTTTTACCACAGCAAAAGACCTTCATAATTCATTCATGCCTGTGCAGTCATGACTTATGGAGCTTTTACACTCATGAGAGAAACATAATACTCACCCTTCATGGATGAAATATTCTATATGGTCTTGGGATTTATTCTCTATTGGTCTCTCAAAATGCTCATCTTAAAGGTCTGACAAAAAGTTTTGTTCAAAGATTAGATTCCTTTACAGAAATCAAAGCAGTTAATCTCCAGATCACTGACAAAACTTGGCAAGTTTCTCTTTTGTTATTTTGGTTCTTCTTGACTTTACAGCTTTATTCCTATTTTCTTCATGCACAGGTTGGTCATGATGTACCAAGATAATATGTACAGGTGTTAGCTGAGGATATTGTACATAACTATTTCTAACACAGCTATTACTGAGTACAGTGTTTACTGACAGACATGATTTGCAGCAGATCTTTAGGCAACCTGAGGAAGAAACTCTTGTTAATAGTTTGGGCCAGCAAGTAGTTTTCATCACTTCGAGCCAGATTCCACCAAGCTGAACAGTCTGCACTGTGTGGCCAATTTAAAGCATTTAAGAATGGATTCTGAATACACTATTTAAGGGTGGTAATTATGCTAGAAACAAAGCCAAGTGAAGCAGTCAGAAGTCTCATCCAGTAAAAAGTACTGGATGTATCAAAAGTGCCAGTAAAAGTACATGCATGTAATGTAGCCAATTACCTTATGGCTGGATGCATGTGTATGTATTGTTCTGACCCACACATATGGGAGCAGGGTACCAGTATTGGTATGTGATACTGGTTCCAGTCTGTGGCCCATACCTGCAGCTCTCACTGAGATTCCAGTCCTGCCATCACAGTCACACACACCATGAAAGTATGCTCATGCATATGAGTATTTTAAAAAAAATTGAGTCTAAGGGACAAACACACATAATTGTGTAGGAACATGAAGATCATAAGAATCATAGAATCATAGAATGGTTTAGGTTGGAAGGGACCTTAAAGATCATCTAGTTCCAAGCCCCTGCCATGGGCAGGGACACCTCCCACTAGACCAGGTTGCTCAAAGCCTCATCCAGCCTGGCCTTGAACACTTCCAGGGATGGGGCCTCCACAGTTTCCCTGGGCAACCTCTTCCAGTGCCTGACCACCCTCACAGTAAAGAATTTCTTCCTGATATCCAATCTAAATCTACCCTCTTTCAGTTTGAAGTCTTTACCCCATGTGCTATCATTGCTCTCCATGATAAAGAGTCCCTCCCCATCCTTCCTGTAGCCCCCTTTATGTGCTGGAAGGCTGCTATAAGGTCTCCTCTGAGCCTTCTCTTCTCCAGGCTGAACAACCCCACCTCTCTCAGCCTGTCCTCATAGCAGAGGTGCTCCAGCCCTCTCATCATCTTTGTGGCCCTCCTCTGGACCCATTCCAACAGGTCCATGTCCTTCTTGTGCTGAGAACTTCATAGCTGAACTCTAGAGCTGGACACAGGTGGGGTATCACCAGAGCAGAGTAGAGGGGCAGAATCACCTCCCTCGACCTGCTGGTCATGCTTCTTTTGATGCAGCCCAGTATGCAGTTGGTTTTCTGGGCTGCAAGTATGCATTGCCTGCTCAAGTTGAGCTTCTCATCCACCAGATGCAAACACATGGCTGGCAGGATTTGCAAAAGCATGTAAAAGCTGGGAAGTAAAAGTACTCAGAAACCCGTAAAACTCTGGCCTGAACCAAGTGACCTTATGCAAGATAAGTTAGCCATTTTTTAAGTTTCAAAATACTAAGTAAGATCTCAGGTCTTCTGAAAATCTGGCTCTGTGTGAGAGTGCTGGTATTTTTGTGAAATCTGCACACAAGGTCAGAATATTGGTTGTCTCCATGTATTAGTGAAAGCAATAGAAGGAATTCAGGAAACTTCCTTATGCCTCAGTATACCCTTTTGTGCCCTAATATATTAATGGTATTTTCAGACAGGTATTTTGAGGCTGACTGAACTTTCTTATCACATTCAGAGAAGTTCAGATGAAATTTCATGTACAAATGTACACGTATAAATTGTGGGACAAGTACATTATGGCTCTTACATAAAATGTTTGAGACAAACAGTGATTAGGCCTTGCCATAGTTCTCATATTCTAGAGTTGAAACTTTTTATCACTTTGGAGAAAGTTTTTTATCTGTTTTAGTTCTGTTTCTCACTTTACTGCTAGCAAAAATGTATTGTGTAACACCTCATTAGATAATTACTTGATTACAATTTAATTTCTTCTTCAGAATCTTCCAGAAGTAATGCACTTACAGTCTAAAACTTTATGTGAATGTTATTATTAAGTTATTGTATTTTAAACAGATTGCATGGATATGATTATTTCATTAAAATACTGATTGTTCTTGTGTGTATGTGTGCTGGCAAGGAAATAATCAGATAATGGATTCTAAGGCCACAATCTGAATTGCACACCATTCCCCAGCTATCTAACCTGTAATTTTAATGCAACATTTTCCCCTTCGCTAACACACACTGCAGTTATGTTAAAATTATAGCTAAATTGCACAAAAATCAGAAAATTCTGAAATGAGGTGTTAGGTAAAACTGGCAGTTCTTTCCATGTGTATAATTAAAATAAATTTTTACTATTGAAGGAGTGCTACAAAAAAAAGTGAGGGGAGGGATGAGAAAGGTTGAGTTGAGCTTTTGATTTTTCTTGTGCATCATCAACAACAAGACGTACTAATTTATTTGTAGTGACACCTATGTGATGTCACCATTGACTAGTAAGGTGCTACAAATTTTGAGAAGTCGTAATTCTGAAGATCCTGGAGTTTCACAGGTGGGAATGGTGGACTCGTTCGGCCTCTGGAGCCTTTATTACCAGGTCACCAGTGGTTCGGTGAATCCTTGGTCCTTTTGTAGGGGTTTGTAGCTGATCTTGATCCAGCAGACTAAATGCTGATATATGAAGAAGAACCTCATGTGTTTTTGGCACAGCCTCATTACGTACTGCAGAAAGGGGACTGTAGTAGTTATGATTCAATATGTGGCTGCATAGTAGTGAGGAAGGGATGAGCCTTGGGGAGGACCTTTTGTCTGCCTGTCTGTCTCTTTCTCTATTCCATTGGCTTACAATATGGCATAAGTGAAATGCATGAAGACTCTTTTTAGTGTTCCCAGAGCAAAAGTTGATTTAGACTGGAGTAGGAGGAAGCAATTAAAAAGGGAAGAGTAGAAAGATAAAGAATAAAGGTAACAGGGTAGAAGATGAATCCTGAGTGTCTAAAAATTAACATCAGGGTCCTTTTTCTCTTCCTCTTTTTTCCCACAGTTTGAAAATGTCTTTTACATGGTCTTTTCTAATCTAGTTTAAAGTATGACATGGAGAAAGCATTAAAAATAAGGTACAGGGTAAATATTGACAGCAACTAATGTTGGCCTTCATCTAGGAAGCCACATGAGGAATGGAAAAGGTGCATAAATAAGAGGTACTTATGTAGCTAGAACAGATCTGTCTGCTGAAAATAAAACACATCAATTTTCCTGGTCTCCTGCTTATCTAAGAAACATACTTGTTTAAGGGTCCAGCAGGGAAAACCAAAGTTAGTATCAGATTTTTTAACAGTTCAGTGTTTTTGTTAAGCAAAGATAATTTGCCTCAAGGAAGCCAAGACTTGAGCAGAGGTGGAGACTGAGCAGCACTCCTACCATCCAGATGACAGTCAAAACAAACTAGTGAGGTGGAAGGAGGAGTAGGGAGGCAGGATGGTGAACCAGGGCTGGCAATCTACCCTCCTCTTTCTCTTATCTTTCTCTTATACCTCTTCCTATATCAGCATGCTCTAGATAAGTCGAGTATGTTGTACCACAGTCTATCATCTGACAATAGTCAAATAGTCTTCTATTTCTTAAGAACAGAAACAAGAGCAACCAATTAAAATAATTACATCTGAATCTTCTTTCAACCACGCTTTGATTTATTTATGTCTTTCCTTTAAAATGTGCATCCGTTGACCTCAGTTATTGCCAAGGCAGAGAATGAAGAAAACACGATCTGGTGACAGCTGGTTACACTTTGGTTCATATAAAGTGCTCTTAATCCTTGCAACAGCAGTAAAAAGTAGGCATTAAAGAAATGGGCTGTATCATACACAGGACTAGTAGTAGCTAAGATTGTAGCTGAGATTACTCAGTACTTCCTTTTATTATAATAATAGCTTTTATTCCCCTAATTGCCTATAACTTTGCTCAAATGTAATCTTGCGGATTAACACTTGTCAAGCATATACCTCAGCTGGAGTTATTGAGTTGAAATTTTCAGCAACAACAGTTTAGCCACTTCCAAGAATAAGATTAGGGTAGGAAATTTGTTCAGTGCCATTTTAAGTCTTATGGCAGCTCCTTTTCAAAATAAGCATATACATATAAAGGAATTCAACTGAGGCTGCCCTTGCAACCCTTATTTAGGCTTTTTTTCCGGCTGACGAGCATTTGACTTACAACCTTGACGTTGTTGTGTAGTACTTCATGTTGGTGATACTTTGTAATTTCACAGTGAGTTCCTGCAAAAACATAGATTTGATCTGGATGCACAGAACACAAATTGCAGAGAAATAAAACTGTCCATTGTTTTTAAAGGGAACCTTGATTTTATTTCTGCAGTTCTCTTGCTTTCCTTCTAATGAACATGAATCCATCTCTTAATACATCTATTTTTGCATTAAAAACTGTTTCTTTTTTGCTACAGCGTAGTGCCTATGCAACTATTTCTGATGTTTTTTTGTCCCAGTTTTGGCTGACATCTGAACACGAGATCTTTGGGGAAAGAGCAAAATAAATTGACTGCAGCTGCTATTTAAAATATTAAATTATCTCTGGAAGGTGTTTTTCTCTTCTCTTACCACTCATGCCTGTCTCTTCCATGAGCTTACTAGTCATTTTGTTTCTTTTAAAGAATGGAATATTTGCTCTGTCATCTTCCCTTGATGATGCAAATGGTATGGAATCCAAACATAAACATTTCTGGTTTTTGTGTCAAGAATACTGGCAAGCCTTTCCAAAGAAACCTCCTGGGAATCAGACAAAAGATACTAAACTACCAAACCTTCACTGGCCAGGGACGTTTTGGTCAATCCAGGAATCTGTCTCTGCTCTGACTTCAGACTGAAACATGCTTTCTGTAACTACAGGATGGAAAGTGCCCATCTT
Source organism: Rhinoptilus africanus (assembly GCA_013400135.1). Lineage (NCBI taxonomy): Eukaryota > Metazoa > Chordata > Aves > Charadriiformes > Glareolidae > Rhinoptilus > Rhinoptilus africanus. The sequence goes on along the minus strand of VXBO01006240.1, from coordinate 186,852 downwards.
TTAGCAGTGCAGACAGGTCAGTGTCTAATTGCTGCATCTCCTGGCTACTGATACTGCAAAAAAACTTTTAAAGTACTGTGTATATGGTATTGGCAAACTATATACCTAAATATAATAATATAAGAATCATATTAATTAAATCTTTTCAAAATTTGGCTGATCAGGCTCTTCCTAAACTTGTTTTGAAAGACTGGAAAATACTTGTTATTCCATCTTGAGGTCAAAATGAGACAGAACTGTTGCTGAATACTTAGGAGTGTAGAAATGTGGAATGTTCACCCCTCAGATCTTCCAAGTTCTTCACCATTAACTTTGACACCCTAATCTAATGTACTTTTCCTGTATAAAGGGCTGAGGTAAATTCTTTGAAAGAGCTGTATTTCACGCTCTCCATGAGAAACTTGGGCAAAAATAGTTTTGCCTAGTATTGCCTATAATCCCTTGCTTTTTGCCAACTAATGTATTGAGGAACACAGAATACAGAGCAAAGTATCAGAAGGATGTAAATGCTTGAAAAAATGAAGTGCAAGAAAGACATTTTCAAGTGGCTTTCAAACACAGATCTCCAAAACTCATGAATAATGAGCAATGGTTTTTCAGCAGAGTATGTGTGTATGTTGAGAGTTGAAGGTCTAGCACAGTTTCTTTAAAGAGTTTTTGCAAAAAATCTCAGGAAGACAAAGTTTATCTCATCAAACTGTAAAGACAACACTAGATCTACTTAGAATCAATGAGAGCATTGCCTTTGGGATTTCATCATTAACATTTATTCTCTTCTTGAATTTTTTCTTTAGGAAGGGAGCAGTAGTGTTTTTTATGGAAGAAAAATGTGAAAACATGGAGAGTTCCAGATATTCTGTCTACAAGAGCTATAGCGATAAGGCACTAAAGTAACTAGAGAAGGAAACAGAAGTCTAGAGGCAAAATGACATAAAAACAGAAGCGAAAAAGAGGTAATAAAATGAAAGGGTTGTAGTTCTGGATTTGAGTATTTCTTTGTTACCATCCTTCTTGCTAAATGCATAATTACCAACCTTACAGACTGAACTGTGTAAATCAAAAAGAGGTGGTGGTTAGCAGCAGCTCAGCAGTTGTGTGTAAACAGAGTTTTAGATATTAAATGACAATTAAAGGCTTTTAAAAAGTAAATTTCCAAGTGATGAACTCAGCCTCATGAGGGCTGGAAGGAAAATAGTAAAGCTGGATTCAACCACAAACCACTAATTACAAACAAAGGACTGGCAGCATGTCTGCTTCCTAAAATACCCTATTAACACCCTGTCTTTAACTCTTTCCTCATGCAACAAACTCACAAAGAGCTACAACAAACTATTGAAACCTCTGTCTCTTCTGAAACCAGCAAGTTTGGAGAATTCCTTACTTTAAAGCAAAAATAGATGGCAATCTAAAAACTGGATTATTCTCTAAAATTTCATTGCTACCTTATGTCTTTCAGTTTAAATTTCACCTGAGCAACCGGACATGTTTTAGGTCATAGTCTGGAAAAAATCCAGCCTCATGTGTGGCTGATGGCAACTGAGAAGAAGGGAACTAGCCCTGCCAGAACAACTAAGCCCAAAGGAGGGTCCAGGATATCCCAGAGGGACTGTAGACTTGCCCTTATGGTGTGAAGTTTGTGGCTTTTCAGTGCTTATCTCACTCATTTTTTCAGGCTGCATGAGATAGTGGCCATGGCTGGTTGCTGATAGCGACTCCTCAATTAGGGGTGTCTGGGTGAGTGCAGGTGGCTGCAGGAGTGTCCCATAGCAATTCAGTTGAGTTGTTTTCTCCTGGAGCTAGAGGGAGGAGGTGAAGCTGTGGTTCTCCGTTGAGGCATTGCTGCTCCACGATTGTCTCATGTCCTGGATTCTTCCCACCTTCTCTCTGTCTCATAACTGAAGTTTCTGTACTGAAAACCTCATTACCTGGAGAGATTTGGATGGGCAATGGAGCAAGTTCCTGCAGGTGCACGTCCCTGTCCATTGACTAGAGGAAATTCAGGGTGAGTGGGACCATGAATGAAATACTTGTGATACATGCCTACGTGAGACAAAGCCAGATCTGCAAATCGTAGAGCACCTTGACCAGGAAACAGGCTCTTCATGCGTTTTGCTTCACCTGCATAAAGGGGCAGAATTAAGTGTCTAAGGTGCAGCCTCGTGTCTTAAAACATTTTGATGAGTGTTCCACCTTAGCTTTTTTTCCAAGACCTTAATTACATTTGAGAATGGCTGTGCTACCCACTGCAGTTTCCCTTAGACCCAAAGTCACAGAGCATTACATAAAAAAAAAAAAAGTGCTATGCCCTGGTGCTTAAAATTGAATGTCATTTTTACTTACAGATACTAGCGGGTGTTGAGCAGAAAAAAAACCCTTAATGTATAGGGATAGTAAGTGTGGTAGGAACAAAAAAGAAATGTGAATAATGCCCACGCTTCCTCAGCTTTGTTGTTCTAAAACCCATTCCCCACACATGCTGTCTCATTCCTACTTCCATTTGATTCCCCACTTCCAGTTTTGTTTAACTTCAGACTCCAACCCCTTTCTGGTAAGGCCTGTTTTCTTCCTGCCCACTACATTTTAATCTTTCATACATTATCTTATCAGGGAATGTGCTCAATATAACAGAAAGTATTGTAGCTGTTTTTAAAGATATAATAAGCAGAGGCTGATAAGGATGATAATAGAAGATGCACAAGCTACAGAGGGCACTCCATAATTCTGCATCTCTTTTGCGTATATTATAACCTCACCGATTTTTCTGTCACCGTAGGGTACCCCAGAGTCTAATAGTATTCATCCCATATTCAATTTATAGAAACATATTAATTTCCTGTTTGGAAAGGGAGAGAAAGAAGCATTTTGGGGTTTGGTTTTTTTAATTGTCTGTGCTGTTAGAAAGAGCCACTCACATGGACCTGGAAATAGAAAACCTCTATTGCGGCATTGAGGCAGGAAAGGGGAGAAGGTACTTCAGCGTTACGATACTGTCCCCTGCACACTTTGCAGAGATGTTATGTTCGCTGTTGTAGAGAAACCCTATCAAAAGGTGATGATTTTGTATAAATGAGAGACTTGTCCATTAGGATTTTGATTAAGATCATTAATTTATTTCTGTGCTGGGCATTCAACATATCTCAGAATCAGTGTGTAATGTTTTAGTCCTGTCTAAACTTCTCTGTGCCACTTGGTCACCCTCCCAGACTCTGCAGAATACACCTAATTTAAATTTGATCCATTTTCTTCTTACTGCAGACTTTCATTAGCTTACTCTTTATCTTCCCTGAAGTGTGTAATGATAATAGTGTTGCTTATATAGTTTCTTTCATTTTCAAAGCATTTTACAAACATTAACTAATTAATGGAGAAGGCAGAACATCAAATAATGAATTTTTCTATCTATTGGTGAACTGATATAGACAGATAATGTGATTTGTTCACTACCTGAGTAGTTCAGAGGTGGACTTTAAATTAAAATGCTGGCCAATTTGACTGTCACTGATGATGACAGAGGGAAAAAAATTCAGTTTATGTTTCTCCTGCATGAGGAACCTTTTTTCAATTGAATTCAGGCTTCAGTCCTTCATTTAAAATTAGTTCCATTGAATGGGATGCCAGAAGCACAATATACTGATTTTCACAGAAACAAAGAAATTAAGATCCACACAATTATTTCCAAATCATCAAAATCTATGGATTTGACATTTCAGCTGAAGAAATAATTTCATACAATTTTGAAAGCTACTTTTGTGCAATTTCATGCTCTACAAAAAAATCCATTTGGATACAAAACTGTGACGCTTTGTGCAAACATCTCACTTATTGGTTAATAACTATGGTTTAGCTTATGTTTTTCCATTTTTGCTTTCATTGACCACCTACCATCATTTTCTGCTGAGGAGCAAGAGAAACTGCCATTTTATAACCAAAGTTATATACATATGATGAAAGTAAACTAAACTGTGAGGAAAAAATCTGTTGGCGCTGTGATATGGCAGCAAAAGCGTGGTCTCTAAACTTCCTTTTCAAAATATTTATTCTCTGATATGTGATGTAGTAGGAGGAAAAATGAAGGAAGATTATCAAGCTGTGTTTCTTGTGGTGGATGTATTTATATGAATCCAGGAAAAACTGAAGGAAAAAATGAAGGACTGGAGAGACCAGCACTGGAATGTGCAACCTCTCATCTCCCAGAGTTGTAACATGTCTGCCCTGGTTAACCAAGCTGAAACCATGCAAAGTGGTTACTGGTGAATTCTTGTTTTCAGTCCAGAGGTAATTCTGTTAGAAATAGTTTTTCACCCTTTTCAAATGTATGTGCAGAACAGATGAAGTCTGAATAGATCCTGGAAAAGAGATTAATTGTTCTGGTAATATAAAAATAGCAGGAAGGAACCACTTACTAAGTCTTTTTAGAAAACCTCAAACCACATTTGGTCTGAATTAATGTGTGGGTTCCCATTACTCATGACTGCTGGCAGAGTGTCTGAATTGCAAAAACATCAGGGAAGTTAGCACAAATCATTATTTATTCAAATGGTATTACTGGAAGAATGCTTTTCAGAGAGTGGCACTGGGTAAGGGGAATATGAGCTACTGCTTGGGGCAGCAAATGGGTCAGGGATGCATCACCTGCTTTGCCTAATATAGAGCATTGGAAAGCCAAGATCAGGGTTTGATGGATGGCAATGAGTGCTAAGGAAAGGGTTTCTCCCAGAAGTAGCAGTTGCTGGTCCTAGTCCACCCATCTTCCTTAACCATCCCAGCAAGTATATCTTTTCAGGGACCTTGCTCGTCTCTCTCTCCCAGCTCTATCCCTTCTGGGTTTTGTGCCCTTTCTGGGAACAGAGCAGCATAGTTCTGGCCTTCATCCATAGGGCTGCAAAACCTCGTCTTGCCAATAGGACAATAAAAGCTGGAGTTAGCCCTCGTTATTCATTAGTTGCTCTCTGTCACTCTTCTTTTAAAAGAAGGATGCAGTCCTCCAGCTGAGGACCAGGAGCTGTACCGTGGGATTTGGGTGGCAGTCAAAGACACACTGATTGATCAACATGATTTAGCAAATATTTGTGAACGAATATCTTTCAAGATGAGGTTCATGTTTACAATTCATTAGCAGTAAAAGGAACCTGATTTATAATGACTCATCTCTGCTGTAAGCAATTGAGTCACTTTGACCTCTCTCCATAGGGGCAGCCTCTTTGGGATGGTATTGAGTTCAGTGGAGAGCAGTCCTTGTTTTGTCTCTACTGCATATCTGAGACAGTAGATTTCATTCTTTGTGGCAGTATATCCGTCATATTATCAGGAGACCCTAGCTGCAGGCAAAAACTGGTTCTAGAAAGAAATCTTTCTACCATCTCAGAGTTACTGTGGTAATGAAGAAAAGTTTCAAGCAATGACAAGCTTGAGTCAAAGAGATTATTTTCAAAAGTTACCCTGAAAACTTCTCTAAATTCTACTTAATCCAGACAGAGAAAAGCGGGAGGGGAGAGCAAAGATGCGTCTGTATTTAATTCAATTCTTGATTCATTTGCAAATTGCTTGGCAAACAAGTTTATGCATATTTATTACATTTCTAATGAAAAATATTTGCAGATGCACCTGTTTTCGTGGCAAAGTATAAATTGGGCTTGCAAAGCTAATATTTATCATTTGGTAACTGTTGGCTCAACTATTTTGGTAGAATACATATTGCTGGAGGAACAAATGCTGTCACATAGGTTTTTTGCTGATATCAGGCTGTACATGACACAAAGTGTCTGGGGCTGGTTGTTGGTAAGGACTCCAAGATTAAAGCAGCCTGTGTGAGTGCGGGTGAAAGGGGAAACATCCCATAGTAACACAACAGAGTCATGAAAAAAATATATTCACAAAAGTCTGCTAGTTTACACATGCAAATTCTTGCCAGGTGTATTTTCTTGCTGTTTCACAGGCTTTTACCATGAGAAGAGTGTCTTTTGAAATATACCATCAGTGTTGATTCAGTGAGTACCTGACTTGTTCTTTTATTGGCAAAATGGCCCACGTGATACCACAGGCAGGAGCTGTCAGTTTGAACCATACTGGTGAAAACCTGAGCCTAGGCAAAATTTAGATGATGGGAAGTACATTGTGCAGCTAGAGTTTGTTCCTACAGGTACATTTGATTTTTTCCTGGTATGGTATGATTCGAATTTTGCAAGCCACGCTTGTTTTAGTTATTTAAAAGAAAAATTTAAGTAAAATGCTTAAATTAACATTCACTGCTTATTTCTGCTTCATTATTTAAAGTGTTTATTCAGTACCACAATTTAGTCTTCACTGAGCTTGTAATGCATCTTGTATAGAATTGCCAGAACTATAATATAACATTAGCAAATCTAATGCTAAATGGTGCTTATTAATGGTTGAAATTATAGTTTAGATCCTGAGAGTATAAAAGCATCGTGAGATCCTTTGCACTTGGATGTGAGGTTTAGAATTCATATAAATGTTGATGAAATTTATGCTCAGGGATCTGGGAGAAAACATGCACTGTGAAAAACTGAATGTCTCATAGCTGTGCTTTGCCACAATGCATAGTGCTGGAACGATCCCCGCCTGTAGCAAGCCTCACTCAAGGCACAGTAATTATAGTAATTAATGGCATTGTAAAGCGCTACTTATTTTTAGTAGGTGTAATTGCCGAGGATGCTTCTTTTTAAAATGCTTTGAACTGCATTCTCTGTCAGTAAGCACAGAGGCTGTCAGATACTTTTTCCTAATTGAGAAAAAACAAATCAGTCATCAAAGTCAAAATTCTTATGAGTAGTAGAACCATAGTTCATGCTGGGATGGGACTTTCTCCCTCAGGAGTGATGTTGACTGATTTTTAATGCATCTGCTTGTGAAGTAAGATACTGTTTTGACACCTGAACAAGGGTGAAACAAGCAATTGTGACAAGTGATGTACAAAGCTTACCTTGTCACCCAGATTCAGCTCAGATCGTGCCTACAGGTATAGTCTGAGCTTTCTAAAGATCAGTCCCTTACAGGTAAGCATCCTGTTTGCTTTGTGGCAGGCTTTTTGCTTCCCTCAGAAATGCACTGCAAGAAACTCTTACCATTTTTCTGCAGCTTAATAGGGTAAAATTGAATAAATACAAGAAGAATAAAGGAAATATATAGGTACGGAATGACTTTTGGTTGAACAAATGGATTTCATCTCTGCAAAATCAAACAGAATCATCACAATTTTCTGTAACGTTTAAATGACTAAGTAACACACACAGAAAAAAGTAAAACCAGCTAAGTGAAGAATATATGAAATGATTTACATCAGATATCCCAAACCCAGGAGGCTTATGAGGAGAGAAACAGTGGACAAATCTGAAAAGCACAAAACCTCCTTTCCTATCGAGTTATAAGATGGTTGTTTTTGAAAGACAGAACAGAAGGTCAGTAAACAACAAAATATGATTTAGTAAATTAGTGCAGGTGTTAACTAAGGAAAGTAGCTATCAAAAAGAAATTAAAAATGAAAAAAGTAGAATCCTAATGATACATTATTCTGGGGTCTGGATCCATGACAGTATTATCTCCTTCAGTAAACCTGGTGGGGCTAGTGGGTGACAAGGTGTTTCATTGCACTCAAATACAGAGTCTAAAACATCCAAATGCAGTGTATCATTTTGTGACCTTTGAAGTCTGTCATCTATAGCAGAGTACCTATAGCACACTTTTACAGACATTGAAGACTGTCTTCAGCATGGAGTCAAATCATTAGAACCTTACTGACTTGCAAGAAGGTAGCCCTGCCCCAACTAGCTGAAGACTCAACTTTAAATAAGGGAATTTTGTTAACTGGAAATTAAATGAACATATATGACATAAAGGGACTAGCACCACACTGGTTTTACACCAGAGTAATTAATCTGATTTCAGACAAATGACTCCTACTTTTTCATGGGAATATAACTAGACAAAAGAGGAACAGTTTTATGGTGGGGAAGAGACCAGGTTGCAGAGCACAGCTGGTCATACAGACTGGTTTAAACTGGAAAAGTTGAAGGAGGGTGCAGAGTAGTCTTTGAGAAAGAAACCACAAAAGCCTCAGTGAATAGGCAAGAGTTTTATGGGGAATAGGCATTTACTGGCTTTGACTTCCTCTCCTGTTTGTTTCTTTTTTAAAAGGTTAAACACAAAGAATGGGCAAGTCTGTCTAGAGAGGATGGGTTGAGGCTGTACCGTATAGCAGATGAGAAATTTAGCTGCTTGTGCTATCAGAAAAGCCAGCCTTCACTAGCTGCAGGTCTGCATGGAAACAGTGATTTGCTATGTGATGCTCTCCAGAGGACAGCTGACAGATGAGAAGGACTGACTGCTGCAAATGAAGTCGTTAGATTTGTTCAATCCAGTCACCTCTGACACTATTCTCTGCAAGTTTTACCAAACATTCATTGACACAGTGGCGTATGTATTCAGCTGCGCTGGAGAGAACCAGTAGTCAATGGAGCACTCAGAGCATCTAGTTTCAGTGTGCACTGAGTCTGAAGGTACTTTTTTTCATCACTTTTTGTTTGGTTTGGGATGATTTTTTTTTTTTTTTGTGGTGGTTGTTCCTCAGAGGAAAAAATCTGTTTCAGTTAATGTGGGTGTTAATATGTGGAAAGAGTTAGTCTTGAAGCGGCCATGTAGGCTGACAGACTAGGATCCCTTGTGTTGTTCTGCTCTACCTCTGCTTTAATATCCACATCTCACTGGAAACCCAAACAGAAATAATGAGGAGGCAAATGGCAAATTCACTGGTGTCAATATTTCCACTTTCTGATGATTTCTCAAGCAGGACTTTCCATGGCTGTGTTTGCAGTTCAAATAAAACTGTAGGGAATAATGCAAGTATACTGAGGCACTAAAAGTGATGGTCAACAAACAAGGGCTCAGCACATGTGCATTTTAACAAGGTGTTAATTGAGAGGAGGGAGAAGGTAAACAGAGATCTTAGGGAGAGGGCTTGTTGGATTTGTTGGAAACCAGAATCATCTAAATGCTGGGCTCTTCAATACAGAATAAGGGTAAATTCTAGTTTTTCCTACTTCAGGCTGTGTTACAGTTATATTGCTTGGAACATTTGTAATTGGCTTACTAAGAGCTATCACTCCAAGTTCAAAAAAAGCCCAGATGGGTATTATTTAATTGCTGAAGCAGAATCGCTCACGTATTTACATATAGAAAATGAAGGAAGCAAAATATTCATTCTGACCATGTCCCATTCTTTAATCCTCCAGTTAAACTGAAAATTTGTCCAGTGCTATGTTCCCGAATCACATCACAAAACACTGAAGTCACTTTATAGCCTTTCCTTTTCCTCTTGAAAGAGTGTGGCAACACTGTACTTCCATATTTCAAGGATTTCAACCAAGGAGAAAGTCATATGAAAAGCTCTCAAAAGTGCTACTTTATCTCCATATTCACTATTCAGGCTTGAAAGTGAACCCTTTTTTGGCTGCCTCACAGAATAAAATATTTAAAGGCATGCCTTTGATTTCCTACTTCAGATAGAAAACAAAAGCACTGTTTTTAGGAAGCTAAGACACTTTTTCTCTGATACTTCATTAAGCTCACGAGAGACTTGTATCCGTCTCACTTTTCAAAGTACTGCAAGAGGTTTTAGTTTTGTAATTCCTCTTTGACTGAATCCCTTATTCCCTGCTTGGAAATGTAGTAAAGCTGAAATGTCAGTCCTGTGGTGGCTGGGAATATGCTTGTGGAGCTTTTCCTGCAAAACTAGTGTGTGTGTACCTACTGGGAGTATTTTCTGAAGTGCCCTTAATCTATGTCTGTAACTGGAAGTGAAGCATATAGACAATTCTATGATTGATTTTTTTTTTTTAGGGACTAGTTATTTTTAGCAAAGTATAATTCTCTTCCACATCTATTCACTTCGCAATAAAACTGACCCATAGTCTGTGCAGCTGCAAAAGGGCTGCATGAATGAGCACTTGCCTTATGGTTAGAGGAAGGGGAATCCCTGAGTGGCAGAAAGCCAGCGTCAGTATTTTACCTGCATGATCTCCTGGATAATAATACCCTGAAGAAGAAAATGTAGCCAAAATAAGCACAGCAACCTTTGCAGAGTTATTGCCAGTCCATACTAACTCACTAGAGCAACTCAAAACTCTCCTGTTTATAGGAGAGCCAAGCTGTCCTCCTGCTTGGTCACTGATTGGGCAGAGCATAAGATACCACAGGATGTTAGGATTAACTTTGTCCCTTTAATCTGTCTCAAACATGAGCAGGCTGAAAAACAACTACTTGCAGCCTGGACAAAAGTGCCAGAATGCCACTGGATGGGTCATGTTTCGTGCAAACCCATCGCAGCTGGAAAGCATCCAAGACCCACAGCATTCATGGCCCAGGTGGCTACTCAGTATAGTTTGGCTCTCTGAGACCATGTCTCTCAAAAGGAGCACCTGAATTTGCCTCAGACCCGTTCAGAATTGCTTAGCTGTCATCCTGCTCGGGGGCAATGCTCCCACGTAGCACCACATAGTAGGTGAACTAGCAGCTTGATAACACTGGGTCTGGGGTTCTTTTTTTGTTCAGTCCGTATGGAAGGAATTAAATTACAGAGAAATGTAATATGGTTCAATAGACATTAGTCTAAATGCCTGTGGAACTCAACAGACTAGAGAAAAAAATATTCTTACTCATAATGATTTTTGACCCACTTGTAGAATTCTCTTGCAAAAATATTTTTCCCTGTTAAATTTCACCAGATAGTTTCAGGAAGCTATTTTGAAGTTACTATTTTCTACAAAAAATTACAGCACTCGTTTATAACCACAAAGGTAAGAATCAACAAAGAAAAGAATATGGGTAGATATGCCAGCAGGAAAAAAGTCAAATAAGATGAAGAATGGATCATATGTCTTTTTCTCTCCCACATTGCTCCTACAGCGAACCCATCTAGACCTTACCCTGCACTCCACTTCTGATCATGGGTGCATCCAAATGTATCGTGGTGTTAAGAGTGAGTGTAGAAGCAGGTTGTTCATCTCTCTAAACAGTCAATAGCTTATACCATTTAAACAGCTTTTTTTAAATGTACTTTCTGTAATCTGAAATTTCAATATTAAAAAGAGAACCTCAAGGTTCACTATAGTACAAGACAACTACAGGTATTCTGAACGTTGGACTTCTTGGCATCCATTTTGATTAAAATGCATTAACATTTTCTAGGTTATTATACTCATCTACAACATGTAAAAACTTGGCATGCCAGGATCTGCTCTGGGAAAGAAAGGGTTGACCAATAATAGATTTCGTCTTTCAAAAATGGAAAAAAAAAAAAATCCATGAAACATGGTTAAATAATACTTACATGGAAGCGGTGTGCAAATTATAATGTCTGATTGAATACCTCCTTTACTGGAGATTCTACTGCTATGGTAACAGACAAAAAGCCTAATATATTCTGACTAATGAGGATTGATGTTAATTAAAGAAGAGTTCAAGATAATGACTTCTCATTACTATGTGATAGCTAGAAATAGATTGTTCTACCTCTAGGTAAAATAAGCAATTAGATAACTTCTGTTTTTAAGGACTTCTTTTTTAAGAAGTCTTATCTCATTCTCTGTTCTTTTTATGCTGTCAAAATATTAATATGTACATGTCTGATTTTTATCGCTGCTCATCCAGATGCACTTTTTTTGTGGTTCTCAAACTGCATTATTCTTTCACTTCAATGGAATTATTTTTTTCCTGTTGCTATAAGGAAAATACAACTTATTGGTTAAAAAATAAAAATAAAAATTGAGACACTAAGAATAAAACCTTGCATTATATGCTGGAAGATACAATGTGAAGTAAAGTCAGAGTTGAATCCTTCAGAGAAGTGATAGAGTTTTCTTTAGAAAAGGAACTGTAAATCCCCCATTAGGAAGGTGCTTCTTGTTTTTGCAGATAGTAAAATACAAGAAGACAAAAGGCCTCTGAAAAATCATTGGCTTTCCAATCTTTTTTTAAAACTACTGTGAGTGGTGGTTTCAGCATCATCACTTGCATTTCTCATGTATGAGGGTATAAGGAAAACAGCAGCCCCTCCAAATCCTAGGTGCTTATGACCTGGCACCATTAGACTTCCTTGGCAAGGAAAAGAGGCTTCATTTCAATGACAGATTGCTTCCACCAGATTTCTTCTTTTTTTTTGTTTTTCCTCTCTTGGGCACTAGATTTTTAAAGAGTTCAAGAACTGTAGGTATTAAACAAGATGGGCTGTGTCATCATGGACTTGTAATGGTCTTTAATAATCAAAGGACTCATTGACTTAAATTCTGCCTTTCTATGTGCCATTCATCAGACTGATTACCCAGGGCTGTTACCGATACAAGGGCAGACCTGGAGTGACCTGCTGTGGAATTAAGCTGTTGTACTTTTGAAAGAAACATTTGTAAATGGTATTTTGGTGATATTAGAGATTTAACAAATACTTTCTGTAACCATGCACAGTCATTAAAGCTGTGCAGAACCAAATAAAACTGAAAACTCATTAGTACCGGAGGTTTCACTGAAAACCAGGCTTACAAATCTTTAGGCAAATCCATTCCAAGACGCAAACATGCAGGATGAACTTTGAGAGAAACTTAGCTGAATTTTCAATAAACATACATTTTCTTGGAAGAGGAATGCTTATAATTAAACTGTGAGGGTTTCCAGGACACTATTCATTACCACACAGAATACAGCGACTTTGTTTAAGAATTCCTTTGAAACCTGAGATTCATTCAAACTCAGAAATTTTAGGTGATATTTAAGGTGTACATATACATGTGAAATAACGCAAAAGGTTTTCTGCTGCACTGCACAAGAAAACCAAAAACACTGAGCATAATGAGGAGATGGCATACATAAATTCTGAAGGAAAAGACTAATGAGTTTACCTATTCCTACCTGTTTATATTCATATAGAACTGTTACTTATAGTATGTCCTTCACTGTTTTATTTTGCCTTGCTCTAAGTTCCCTTAGAAAACTCAAATAAGCAGGACCTCATGAAGCCCATGCAATCTTTTACAAATGATTGAAGAGAAATTGGTTTAGAAACCATTAATTTGTTTAAGAATGAAATGAAGTACCAAAACACTAATGGAAATGTAGTTTGCATTGACTGTAGTATTGTAGTGATATGTCTTTTAATATAGTATACAGATTAGAAACAGAAGCGCTCACAAAAAAAAGGCAGAATATGTTTATATTATCTGTAAGGATAGAGTAAGGAAACATGTGCATGAAAGGAATTAATGAATTCACATTTTGTCACTGGATTCATGATGTTCCATGATACAACTGCTTGGAACTGAATAGCAAATATACTGTTCCCTAAAAGTAGAATTTGTTGCCACATGAAATAAATGGAAAACGTTCACTATCAATAGAAGGCTAATGACACACGACTGAGACATTAATCACACGTGAATTCTCCAGCCAGATCTTAATAACATATTGCAAAATTGGACCAAGCTATATAGATATCAACAGGACCCTTTCAAACTAACCTCTGTGTTGCTTTTTAATGAGGATAAATGTGTAGACCATTCTAAATTGGATGATGTGATAGCTCTTTAAGTTTTGCAACTTTAACTCATTTAAAGAAAGTAGAAACCAGTGTGTGGGAGACATTTAGTGACATAGAGCAATTCCCAAAGCACTTGAGAAGCTTGAGAATAATTTAATTATCCTTGTGTCACACTGGTTTTCCTCCTGAGCTCCCAGGAACTGTACAGTTACCATCTGTGTTCATCCTAGAATATTTAAGGCCCTTGGCTAGGAAATCCTTGGTTTACTGTGAGATTTCTGTTTTTTCACATAAATTATTGTCATAGACTGAAGATCTAATGGAAGTCTTTTCAGCTTTCACCAGTACCTAGTACCAAGGAACATTTGTCATCTTTAAAAAGAAAGGAGGCAGGTATAAATGTTAGGTTACAGTCATTATCTGACTGGAGAAAAATAATTAATGCCATAGTCTGTACTGAGAGAGCTTTAGAACAAACAAAAAATAGTTTGCTTTAATGAAGGAGCTGAAGCAAGAGAAGGACACTTAGCAAAAAGGTGAATTAAGGTGCTGCTGGAAATCTCATTAGTGAAAAACAGAGTCAAAAAATAAAATGGAAATAACAGTCCACTAATAACCTGCTTAAGTTACTTTGGTAAAAGAGAAAATTATCTTCAGTGTATTTCTTTATGAGAGAACAGATCAAGCAATATATTCCAATTTGAACAGAGTTTGGTTCATAATATGCTTTTCTGATTCCAGATCAGGCTTTTCAGCAGACGAGAGCAATAAGCACCCTGCTGCTTCTGCGTTACCACTTCTCGCAAGACACAGAATATCAATAAGGACATTCTGCCTCAGAAGTGCCATAGTGAGGAAGGAACTATGGCTCCTTCCTGTGAAGTACATTGTGTTAGAAACGGCTCATCCCAGTGCCTGCTGGCAATCCCAGAAACACGTTACCGGTAAGAAAATGAGGATAACCCAACTGAGCCGTGATTTGCAAGGAGTTGCCTGCAGTCAGGTTTGTTGTATGGAATTGTTCCTGGATGAATGTCCTGGGTGACGGTTTCACTCCCAGACCTGTCATGTCATTCTGTCCAACCCTGGTTTTCAGGTTATTTTTCCAAAGCTTAAGAGCTTAGCAATTTCTTTTTTGCTTTTGAGCACCTTTCCCTTTCTTATTCCAGTCATTTTCAGGTACCAGGAATGATTCATCTCCCTTCTTCCTTATGACTTTCCACCTCAGGTGAAGCACGAAGAAATGGAACCACCATTTTTTAAATAGAAGGGTTTTGATGGAGTTTTATGGGGTTGGTTGTTTTCTTCAGCATCCTCTTGTCTCAGTCACAATTTCCTAGAAGCAAGCATAGTCTTCACAACATTTTCACAAAAAAACCTTATAATTTTCCTCTGCGTTATTGATTCCAAGCATTTCATGGATACATCTGTAGACTTTGTTGAAAGCTCTGAAGTCAGTAGCAAGCTTAGGCAGTAGAGTACACCACAGGTGAACAGCACTATAAAGCATTGTAAACAAACTCTGACGCCTGTCTTACAAATCAAGAAATAGAACACAGCTACAGCCCTCATCTCTATTTTATCCTTCTATGTGACAAGAAAATTTAATAGATCTGAAAGCAGTTAATGAAAGCAAAATAAAACTAAATCTACTGTAGCTTGTGGTCAGCCAAATATACAGTAATAATTTTGTTACAATCAAAAATAACTGCTTTGAATTGGCCAAGAAACATACTACTTTGGAAGGACTTGAAGGTCTTATGTAGAAAAGGAACAAGACCAAAATGTTGCATTACAGGGAAAATGTGATAGCGGAAGGAGAAGCAGTAGGGCTTCAGCTATGGCTTTTAGCAATGATTTTTTAATGTTGCAATTAGAATGGGAGTCAGGACATATCTCTTTAATCACTGACATGATCTCAGGTAAAACACCATCTGGAGTTCCAGTGTTCCTACCTGTGAGATCTGAGAAACACCTGGAAATTCACAAGAGAGAGGTGCTATAACATCTAGATTATGCTGTTCAGAAGGGGTCTACCTATAGGCAATATGGCTCAGGTCTTTCTGAGATTAAAGATTAAATTAAACCCAGCGGCTCAGATTTTAGTCCCTCAGAATTGTAAAGGTGAGAAATCTTTATTTTTAAACACACCAACGGCATTTAGAACTGGAGGGAACCTAAAGGAAAAAGCAATCCTCTGAATTAACAAGTAATAGAGATGTCATATGGCTGTGATTTTGGCCTGCTGTTTAAGTTATGCAGGGTGCACAGAGTACTATCTGCTCCCCTAGGAAATAGCTGTCAAATTAGGTAGAAGGTATTCTACAACAGTGTATGATGGAAAGATTTGCCAAGCTTCTCTCTACTTTTTCCCTTTAGTTTGACCATCTTCAACAACTTCCAGTTTATAGAGGAATAGGAAAAACATTTTGAAATGTTGAGACTTGCATCTCTCTGTCAAAACCTTGCAGCACTGAGCAGGAGCAGCATCACAGAGCTCTGCCCGTGTCCTCTCTTATGGCACTTTCTGACTCTCAAAGCCCAGAGGCAAGGGCTAACCTGCTGCTGCAATCAAGTGTCCCCTAATAAGGGGCTTTACCACCATACTACAAAGATGAGGGAAATCGAGATACAGGAGCTGGCAGCTGTCTGCATCGGGATCCTGCGTTACACCTTGCTCCAATCCCATGCCAGTCATACTGCTCAGCAGATGGCTGCCTGTGGCTGCAAGACGCTAGAAAAGTTTATCACAGACACCTCTTGCGAATCCTTAGCACACAGGGGAAGTGTATGAAATAGAATCATAGAATCGGTGAGGTTGAAAGGGACCTTTAAGATCATCAAGTCCAACCATCACCCTACCCCGACAAAAAACACTTCTAAACCATGTCCCTCAGCACCTCATCTACCCTTTTCTTAAACACCTCCAGGGATGGTGAATCTACCACCTCCCTGGGCAGCCTATTCCAATGTTTAATAACCCTTTCAGTGTAAAAATGTTTCCTCAAATCTAATCTAAACTTGCCCTGACACAACTTGAACCCGTTTCCTCTTGTCCTATCCCTTGTCACCAGGGAGAAGAGGTCAGCCCCCATCTCTCTAAAACCTCCTGAACCTAATGTAGCAAGGAAGTGCTGCTGAGTCCCACTGATGTGCTGCAGCAAGGCAAGTTAGCTGCCATTAATTCACTAAGCCTGAAAGAAAAGAAAGTGTCTCTGGCTGGTGCTGACCTGTGTGGAGAAATCTCCATGGGAAATTTCTAAAGGGTGGTGCGGAGAAAACTTAAGATGAGCTTATGGTTTTGCTGCCATTGCTGAACTTATCCAAAAACCCAGTCTTAATCTCTGTGTGTACTTTGGGAATTCAGCAATCCATTTATACAACTGAATTAAACCGTTAAATCTCTGCTGATTTCAGGAAAATCAATGAAGATGTGACAATTCGCCTTGGCTGATGGGACGGCTTGGGATACCACTTTCAGTGCTGAGCGGGAGCTCAGTTTGCTGATAAAGAGCTGTCAGCATGTCATAGTGTTTGTAAGATTCGTTCCATAATGTCACTTGAAGAGATGGTAAGGGGAAAAGGAGACACCAAAAAGTAGCGGCTGTGGGCAGAAGGCCAGAAGCAGTCGTTTCACTGCCATATCCATTAAAAGAAAAGGGGGAAAAAACATCTGTGGCAGCTAAATTGGTATAATAAAGTCAGCAGATGAAAGCAAAAAGATCAGAAGAAAAGAAACACAAAACATAGGAAAATGGAACTGGAGAAGTTTAAACGTGCTTTTTATTTCCGGAAGTTCGCAATGGAATAGGAGGTAGAGGAAAACATTTTATTAAAAAAATATGAAGAGTTGAAACTGTTTCCTCTTTGTGCAAGGAAATCGCTCACAGAAGGAAGCAGAGTGCATTCCTCTGCACTCCCAGCTGTAAGGGAGATCCCCTCACAAGTGAGAGGGGGCATGGCTGGTGCTGGAAAATAGAGGAGGTGCCATGATTTCTGGCAGTTCTGTTTCGTTTGCCTTTAGGGTGACAATTTTTAAAAATGATCTTCCAACTACTTTTCATGAATTACTTCATGGCACATTTCACAAACGTGTTGATCCTCGTGTCCTGGCAAAATTTCAGTTTGGGTAATTGCATCTGTATTGGGTAATTACATCTGCATAAGCTCAGCTAGAGATATCATTCAGAGCACAGGATGAATTCCCCAAACAAACTGCTGACCTCAACTTTAAAAAGAGACCCTGAGATTTGTGTATTGTGAAACAATATTGTAATTTTTAAGACAAAGGTGCTAAAATCAGGGTGACTGTGTTGCTACCTACTTACAGTGTGCTAATCAGTTGAAGTTTGCAGAGTACTTTTACATCCTTCGGGATAAACAGAGTTGCGTAAATGTGTGCTACTTCACAATGAAAAGAGTAGGCTGCATATATTAGGGAAAGTAAAGAAAAGAAAATTAGGAAAAGTTAAAGCTATAGGAGAGAGAGAGACTGAAAGAAAAATGGAAAGGAAGAAGAATTCATTGCACTCATTCAATGTCACATCCAAGCTACTACAAATAGTCTGTAGTGATATTATTTCAAGAAAATGCAAAAAAAAAAAGACTGAAGGTTCACATAAAATTCTGTTTTCTTATTTTATTTTAAGGCTATTAATATACTACTATAAATTGCACTGAAAATACAGAAGCAGAACTTTGCTAGCTATTATTCAAATAAAAGTAATACTTGATGGTTGTCATGAGGTTCCAGCATATATCCTTATATAAAGTGATATTTGAATGTGCAAGACCTCACTGAAGTTCAGTCCAGCTGACACTGAGATTTTCTTAAAGTATTTGTAAATATACTGGGCTTGTGAACACATTTATTCATATTATTGTGAAGGAGATGTGCTTATTTATGAAACACTGGAAGTTTGCTTATAAATAGCTAATTGTATATTCACAAGTGGCACCATCAGTAGAACAGATACATTTTGGCCAGTAGAACTGGTACTGCTCTCATCATTGTCAATTTAATTCACGGATCACTGACATGCCGATATACAAACGTGTTAGCAAAGGGAGCTTAGGGAACAGAGGTAATGAATTCTGAGGTAGTGAGTTCTGAAAGAAATTTATTTAAAAACCAGCATGTATTGTATAGGTCATTTTTTTGCGACAACTGCTGAGGAACAGGACTATGGAAAAAGGATAACTTGGTAAAATACGTTTTTGACGTACGGTTATTTGTCAGTTATTGCAATGTCAGAACCAGGCATCTCCTCTTGTAATGAAATAAATCCAAATAACAAAAGCCTCTGAATATAAATAGACTACTTGCACTAATTCATTTAAGTCTAGCCTACCTGGCTGCATCTGGTTCCAGAAAATGGAATCAGCCACACGGAGCAGTCCCATGTTTTCTCTATGGTGGCTTTAGACACTAATCTATTGTTTAAAAGAAAGGGCAGAACAACTCATATTTCTCCCCTTTTATTGCTGTGCTATAAAATGTAAGTGATGGTTGTGTTTTTGTTTTCCATGACTACAATTAGTCATATTCAGAGCATCCCTAACCTCATCAGGTGGGTAAAAATCTTCTTTGTGAGTTCTCTTGTGATGTATTGGCCAGAAGGAGCTTCTGAGTTACTTAGCATTGCCAAGGCTGAGGAAGTCTTGGAGATGTGTGGAAGGAGAACTTCAGATGCCCTAAAATACTGTCAGGCAGGATTGTATGCACCTGGGAATATCAGGTGCCTACATCCTTTTGAAGGTTTAGCATACAGAATTATTCTGATCTCAGCCAACTTAGTCAGCAGTCCATCCTATTGACCATAAATAGCAGAGATAAAGCAAGGATCCTAATGCAATAGGTTGAGAAGTGCTTAATTAAGATCAAGCCTTTGATAGAGTATGCATAGTCATAGACCACAATGCATTCTGTTTAATTGTAAATAATTTAGGAGTATATTCTTCCTATTCAAAAGAGAATGGTAAGTAGGCATTCTCAAAGATAATTCATGCCTTAGTGGGGCTCAGTCATGCTCTGGAGGTCCCTCTGGTCATGGACAATAGAGGGTTCCTGTGGTGATTATATACTTAAAACACCTCAGCTAGGTGAGGCTTTTAAGCCACAGTTTTAAAGTCAAAAGGAAGAACTATGTTCAGCCAGTGGACTTGCAGCTCAACGTAAGCCATAGAATTTCACCGGGTATCATTACTTGTGTGCCAAAACTTCTGCTTAAACTGGAGCATATCTCTTAAAAAGATCAGCTGGAGAAACTGCCTGTTTAAAAAGAGGATGTTCGGTTTTATTATTATAGTTCCAGCATATTTCCTAAAATTGTTGGAATGCCAGATGCCACTTTGGTGAACTCCAGATGGCGGAACTTTAATCAGTAGTGAGATGTGATTTACTAGAAATGCTTCTCTACAGCAAAAGTAGATCTCAGACTTTTTCTTTTTTGAAGTATTTTGATTTGCTTTTCAGACCATGCATTTAAAGTTTCTTCACTGTACTTATTTACAATAAGTACCACAGAACTAAATATTGCCTGCAATGCAGGATGGTAAGAAGTGCAATTCTTTATTTTAAGGGTTACCCAAGAATCTAGAACATCAAACTATCTTTTTTTTTTCCAGCTGAAAGCCTACTTTTGTTTAGTGCTCACAGTATGCCTTAAAATACTTCCCTCCACTTCTCAACCTGAGAGTATTATTTCATATGGTAGCAGCATGCATAGTTTTAATTATTTGCATAAGGACCAGGTTCTCTGGTCTACTTTGTTTTGTGTTGCCTGTAGCTTCACAGCTGGGCTTCATCCATTGATGACAGAGCATAAAAATCAAAGATAGTTCTCTTCATCTTTCCCCTTTCGAGCCCCCTCACAGGAGCAAAGCAGTGGGCAGCAGCCAGAACATGATACACTGCTGTCCCCATCCGTCCTGTATTTTCTGTGATCACATCTATCATCTTTATTCAAGGAGACTGAGCTGCTGGAAGGAACACAAAAGATTTAACTGCATCTTTCTGTTGTGGAAGCCTTTATAATTTTTCTTTCAGCTACAAGTGCAACCTGATAATAATATGTCCTATTTCCCCTATGGGCCTCAGGAATAACATGACAGTGAAGTGTCATATAGAAAGATAGAGTGGAAGGGTACAGAGAGCTGATGTGATACCCTGATTATGCCTCCATAGAGCCTATTTGTTAAATCACAATTGCTCTTCCTATTTTTTTTTTTTTTTATAACTTGTAACTCTGTGTGAACATGGTTCGGAAGGCACAAGGCATTAGCAATGAGAATTTTAACTAATCTAACTTGTGAAAATATCTAGAAATAATTTGGGGCTGGGGGAGTAATTTGCACCAAAGAAATCATACTCTACAGCTCAAAATAGCATAAATATGCAAAGCTGAAGCCATCCTTCCAGCATGTGTAACCCTGAGTGCTCTGAAGCTAATCCCACCATTAATGCCAGTGTTCATACTCTTGCTTTCATAGGCTGAATCTGCTGTGTAGGACTGGTTTTAATGTGGCTCATTCAGCTTTCACATTCATTAAGCAGTGGACACGTGGGATGATACAAAGACCAAGTGCCCAAATACCTGTCCTGTTTTTCAGGTTGGTCCTGAGCTCTGTGCTGCCATAGTTGCCCAGGGTATCAGCAATAACAGCTTTAATGCGGGATTAGACAGGACCACAGAACAATTCACTATCAGAAGTAGCTGTAGTATCAGGTGAATACGTCTGACATAGATTTATGAAGGGACTAGGAGGGCATTACATGAGAGGCCTGCTGTCCTGTTGGCCTCATTTCCCTCTCCAGGCACACTGAAGCTGTGTCCACACCTGACAGCATACTTCTAAAAACAACAGCTAGATTAGAAATATAGGGGAGGTCAACATTATTGCTGGGTTAAAAGCAATTGATCTCCCCATTTCTCTCTCTCTTCATTTCTCTTATATAAATAATAAATCCTGTTACAGGGAGAAATTCAATGTATTGATTTGGTCTTACCTAGCTTTCAATTTTTGTTTTCCTTCGCCCTCCGTTATAGGGGTCAATGAGCAGAACATACGTTGAAAGAAGAAGCATCAGCAGAGCACAGGATGGTCAGGTCAGTAGATTACTATTTGGACTGAACTCTCTGAGCCTCTGCCTCTCTACCAACAAAATCGTATGATATCTTTCATTCTCAAATATCTCATTGCCAAGTGACTTGTAAAACTTGACCTGCCTCTCTAAGAATGACTTCATGCTGTGCTGAAACACAACTCCTCTGGGACTGCCAAGTGCTGCCTGTTAAGGGGCATATTGTGATGTGAATGAAGCTGAAATTAATACTGCATTGTCTGATATGTTCCAGGAGGCATTTGGGTCAAGATTTTGGGACTGAATCTCCATTCAAGCCAAAAGGTTGATGGGATAACTAAGGATGAGAGGTATTCATGAGGTCAGTTTTACACCTCATCTGAAGAGTGGCATCAGTCCCGTCCTTTCTCAGGGTATAATGAAGTCATTAGTTCAGTACTCACTATAATTGGTGATAATCATTCTGCCAGGACCTGCAACTTTTCAAGTTTTTGTTGCAAGTTACTGATTCTAACACTAGCCCTGCTCCAGTTACCCTTTGCACATTGATAAAATCCCAGCTTTCAGTAACAATACGGTAAAAGTGCACTTCCTTTGGGCCGTGTATCTTCTGCTGCTACACCAGTAACCAACCATTTATCATATAATCAAATCCTTGCTGAGCTATACGCCATGTGTGATCAAATGAATGATGAATACATTCAGAATGCAATTTTAGCTAGCCTGGTTTTTGTTCATATTTCACTCTTAGTAGATTTGAGTCTTTTTGACCTTGTGAAAAATGGCTGCATTTGAACTAAAAATGTGTTTTATTTCTAGATAATGGACTATGCCAACTTTCATTTCTTTTGGAATTCAATAGAAACAGTTTGGTATATCAGGATGTTTTCGACATCCTTATTTACTTTTTCTTCCTTTCAGACTATACTCTGTGATATAGCTAAAACTCCAATCTTTACTCATATCTCCTGGCTCCAGCAATTCTTATTTGATTTCTATTGTTTTCTGGGTAGCAGGAACTCTTGCTATCAAGCATTACATTTAGTTTTCCACTCATGTAGCTATGAGCTAAGAAATTACAGCAATTTCTTGAGGCCTTCCAAGCTAAGTGAATTTGGCTCAATCTTTCTCAGCTATCAGCCCTTCCATTATTGTTAGGGAATGCTTCAGTGATATTTATTTGTCATTCTGGTAATGCAAGTTCTTTTGCTTTGATGCTGAGACTTTGAAATCTGGATGCCTGACAACGTAGCCCTTCCTCCAGAAAGAGTCTAATTAAAATGTGCTAACGCAGTGACCCTTGGTCACTTGCAACCCTTGAAGACATCTCCTATGGATATCTGGTTTTGTTGTAAGTCAGCTTTCAGCAAAGCAAAAAGGTTTGGATTTACTCATAACGTTGTGCAGGGAGCAGTGTGGGGCTTTACGTAAGGCAACAACCATGCCTCCCAAAGCTGCTTGGGAACAGTGTGCTCTCTCCATGGCCCTTTGGAAAGATGCAGACTGCTCCTTCCCTGTGATATGGCTGCTGAGCTTTTTGCAGCTGCTTATCAGGCATTTTCTGCAGCTTCTTTAATGGTTTGATTTGAGTGTTTACCTATATTGTGTGCAGAGCCATAAATATTGGTTTTGCTAAACAGCGTTTTGGCAGAAGAGAACAGTGTCAGATGGAGACTTGAAATGCTTGACAGAATTCCCTAGGGCAGAAACAGCAGATGTGGGGAGGCAAAAATTGCAGCAAGCCTCGTAATAAGACTGGGCAAGGACCTTTGGGAGGACAGAGGCAGTCTGTCTAATTAACCAGGGGAGCCTCTCTAAGCAGGGGAGCCTGAGAGGGATACAGTTGCTTAGCAGAGGGGAACCCTCCTGTGACTTTCATGCAGGTTGCCATTAGCTTCAGTAACTCTTGGCTTTTCTATTGGGTCCTGTCATCCTACTCCATCCCCTCATTAAGCCTTCAACTACTACTGCTTTTCTATAGCTCTTCTTATTTACTTCCTATCAATTTTTTCATTTATTTTTTTCCTCAGTACAGGATCTTACCACATTTCCTTTTTCCATCTCTGGTTCTCCCCATTCATGCTGTTTCTCCCACTTTCCTCTTATTTGGCTCCTCTCCTTTCCTCTTAACTCCTTACCGCATGTTTTGCCCCTGGTAATAGGTGGTAGTAACATTGTTCATGACACTGCTGCTGTCTCAACCCTTTTAGCACTGATGGAAGCCCATAGAGCCCTTTGGTGCCTGGTTTGAACTTAAGTCCAAATACACACACTTACTGGAAGCCCAGTCAGATATAGAGTATATAGAGAGCAGTTAAGAGCTGCCAGAGGGAGAGCAGGAGGAGTGAGCATCTGTCTGTGTGCGAAACAAGGCACATAATGTCTTCAGTAGGCTTTGAAAATTGAAGTCCAGGTAGCTGTAGCTTCGGTCACACTCTCAGTGAATATTCCTTTTTGGGAAAGGTGGGCAGACAGCTCCATCACAATTGTACCACACAAAAGGCGTAGAGATGACAGAACCCATCATGCTGAAGCAATTCCTGTAGGGCACAAAATAGCAGAACAGCTGCTATACCACTCCCCTCCCTCTTAAGCACAGAAGACACAAACATCTTGACTCAGGGTGCCAGGACACCCATGGGAATTTAAAGGACTGTTTAGGGCAATCCATAGATTTTTTGTACTTCATGAAGGTGAGCCTCAGGCACAGGGTTTTGCAAGCATTAAAAGTGACTCAATGACAACGTAGGCTGTCAGTACAAACTGTGCTAAGGCAAAAGAGCTGAAACCAAGCCAAAAGATAAAGACATACCTGTGTGATCAGTCAGTGTAGCCTATGTTGCTGGGAATGTCTCTTGAGGCATTCCCCCCCAGAGGTGGCCTGAAGAGCCCTGCCATTGTGTAATACCTTGCACTACAACATGTCTAAGTTGTGACTCCTGAAATTTTCCCTCATCCTACTTCTCATATAGTATGTTACTGCCTGTAAACAGCACCTTAGAAAAGATGCAATCAGCTGTGTGAGCTCTCCAGATTTACTCAGATCTAAGTACTTCATAGCAAAACCTGTTCAACTGGCAAATTAGGAGACTAACCTGGTGCCACACACATTGCCCAGCTACATAAGCTGAAAGGTGGTGCCCCCTTGGCCTGTACCAGAAATGTTCTAGGTAGATCTTGGTTATGCTTTTGCACCACCCTGTGACCATGAAGGAAGATGAATTTTATGTAACCAATCACATGGGTTGATTGGTTTTGTTTGCACTTCCAGTCTACAAGAGGTTAGAAATTATAATATTTTTTGATAGTTGGAATTTTAAAGGGTATATGTTTGATTTTTCTAATTGAGAATGGTTGCCAGTTTAGGAGGATTAAATAATTTTACAACGAACTCAGATAAATATTTTAAACAAAAGGGTAAAGCATAAGGCAGCCTCATAATATTAATAAACCTTGTCTAAACTGAAGATAACTGCTTAGCCAATTACAGTTGCATTTGTTTACTGCATCTGAGTGAATACTACATTGCAAATTATATTCAAAAAACTTTGCTCTTTTCAATGTCAATCTTCAATCACTTTTACGTATTCAAATGCAGTCATTAATAGAAACTATTCATCCTATTATTTGTTTTATCAGGGGGTAAGGCTGAAAAAGCTAAACACACTTTTAAGAAATGGTAGCATTTGCAAAAATTTGTGCGTGCTTTACTATACATTAACAATAAAAGCAGTCGATAAAACCTTATTTTGGCTTGAATCTTCAAGCCACCTATAAGCTATCTCTATGACATCTAGGACTGGGCTCCAAGTTCAACCGTACTAATATACTCTGGTCTACTATCATATATCCGAAATTAAGAAAAGAAAGTTTCCTTTTAAGATTTCTTCTGCCTGTCTCTTAGTATTGGTGACAGGCAGTCTCAGTAGATTGTAGATTGCTGGATATTTGGATCTAGCAGAAGTACTCCTGGGGATGGCAGTTTTAATTCAATCTTGAAAGGAATGGAAGATCACTTTGTTTCCAGAGGAGTGACTGCAGCGAGAAGGCAGGGCTATAGATCAAATGGTTAGATTGAACAATAAGCGAGCTGATGTATTTTAAATTGCACAATGGTATAATAGTGGGGAGGTGCCAAGCAATCTTTGGAAAGTGGTTTCAGATGTTTCCTACCCTGAACAATACAGATTTTGGAGACTTCATTTAAAAGCAATCTCAAGGCAAAAGGTCACCATGCAAGCTGACTAATTGGTCGCTGGCCAGATGGAAACCTGTACTTAGTTCATTTCAAGGACAAGTTGCTGCTGGCTAATGTATGTCAGATGGGGAGCCAAGGGAGTTTATTTTCATGAGTCACGCTGATGTGAGGGCTACATAACTCTTTGTACTGTGGGTCAAGTGAGATGCTGTTTCTCTCATCTGAAGGATAATCCTAGTGTGACCCATGTTAAAACAAGGAAGAAGCTGTGTATGAATAAGAAGTAGAGATCTCACCGACGGATCCTCTTTCCCTGGGAACTCAAAATGAAGCATCATATGCTTACTGTCGAAGTACTGTATAGGTGTAACCCTCTTCATTCTCCTGTGTCCTGTTTGGGATGCTTTCTGCATGATGTGTGACATTCATCTTCATCCACCATTTTGTCACTGTCTCCATAATACAGTACATAAATGGAAACACCTTTCCAGAACAAATCTACAAGACAATTTCCCTCTCTCTGATTCTTCCCAAAGATTCACTTCTAATAGAAAATTTTCTGGGACACTCATGATAGATTACTGAGGAATAATCCCTAGACGATTGTCACTTGTATGAAGTGATAATTATCATTGTTTGTAAATAATTTGAATAATAAAAAAAAAAATTACTGTGTCATCTGACATTTCTGTGAAGATCCCCCCCATTCCCACCTTGAACACGGTCTCTTTTGTTGCACTTCCTTCCACATTCATCCTACATCCTTCACATTAGTCTACGTATTTATTTGGTAAGACCATTACAGTATCTCATTTTTTCTCTTTTTGCTGTGAAAATAGATTCTGTAGCTTCAGGCAAAATATATGATCTACTCATGGTTTTCAGAGCTTTGTAAAGTCACCTTTCAATTCTGCTGCTGTTTCAAGTATCCTAAGAACAAAGAGACATTCATGTTTGAAATATCAAAACTTATCAGTTAGTCTTACCTAAAAAGTGAAAATTTAAGATTCACCAAGTAAAGAACAGCCAAGATTCCAAGTAAAGCTTTTGTAGGTTGTGTTACCTTTATTTTCTATTATGTAGAGATACGATGGAGTTAAAGGGCAGCTTTACTGAAGTACAAGAGAATTGTCCTACGTGTGTGTGTCCAGGAAGCTCTCTCATAAATTGTATTCACATTTGGCAATGCTTCTTCCTAAATGATTCTTTTCTTCTTTTNACGATGGAGTTAAAGGGCAGCTTTACTGAAGTACAAGAGAATTGTCCTACATGTGTGTGTCCAGGAAGCCCTGTCTGTTCTTATACAAAAGTTCTTCTAAAACTCTAGCTAGCTAAAGACAATGCACAATGTTGTGTGTGCTCTGTGCAGATGACAACTCTGGGGCATACCATCTTATGTTTGCACTGTAGAATATGACTTTCATAAATATTTTTCTCAGTGACTTAGGTTGTAAATATATTGATATGCAACTTGGTGCCAAGCTGGAGAGCTAATGCAAGGAGACAGCTGTCAATATGGGTTGCTATGTGTATAATATTTGGACTATGCTTTCAGAATAGACCACACTGAAAGCTAGCTGAGGTTGAGTTAACCAGCTTCTGCAGTTATAAAGTTGCATACTGTTTAGACTTAGATATAATTTTGACTAAATGAAACACGAAGGGAAAAATAAAATTTAAAGTGAGAAGCAGGAAATATTACCTTTTTTTTTTTTTTCCGGAAATGTTTTCCTAAAAATTAAAATCTTTAATTAAAAACTTAAATCCTTCTGGGAAAAAAAAAAAAAAAAAAAAAAAAAATGGANTCCAGTTAAAAAAAAAAAAAAAAAAAAAGGAAATCTGGAAAAACCTCAGTGGCTTTATACACTTTTTTATATATTTTTTTTTAATTTAAATTGAAATATACATTTTTAAAAGTTACCATTTTTAAAAGAGATCCTAGAACATCTCTCTTCAACCATAGCAATGAATTAAAATTGCAATGAATTCTAGCAGGAGTACAGATCTCTACTTGCAAGTCTAAACTCTCAAGCTCTAAAGAATGGAATTAACCTAAAAGGCATGTTTTTACAGAATATGCACGAATAAGGTGTTTCATTCAACAGCAGCAGTGTTTGGAGTGTTTTTTAAATTTGCTTACTCACAAAGGCATTGGAAAATGCCCTTAAAAAGTCAAGAGTATACAACCTACAAAGTCTAGTGCCAAGCTAGCCAGCTTGTAAATGCCAAGCTAAACCCAGGGGAAAACAATTCAATTCTTAGCTAGTTAGAGGAAGAGGGATAGCAAAAATAATTAAGTCAAACCAGGGAGAGATAAAAATAGATAGGCAGACTGAAACAGAGGGAACTATTTTCACTCTGATCATTTAATTACTGCCTTGATCCCTGCAGTTATGGAATTGTCTTAGAAGTTGTAAGTTGAGGGTTTTTTAAAATGCATAGAATTATTTTTTTTATGTTGTTACCTCGTTCCTGGGCTTTTAGGAGGGATATCTTGCAGAATTTCTCTGCAAACTCTGAGGTCAGAAATTTACTTTAAGAAGAAAAGATGCATTAGTTGTTATCCTGTAAACCCATGGCTCCAAGAGCTGGGTATTTAAGAAAATGCCAAATGCTGGCACTCATAGAAGGTAAAGAGCAAGCATTAACACCACTTCTGCCTGAAACTTTCTCCCTGATGGTATGTGTGACCCTGCTCCTCCAAGGACAGCCATCCCCTGGGTCCAGGAGAGGCCCAGAACTGCCGAGAAGTTGCTGGTCTGCAACTTCTGTGACCACAGCACACAGTCTGTTTTTCTTTGGAGCAGAATGTGGCAAAAGGAAGACTTTGCCATGCGGCAGCACATGGCTTTTTCAAGTGCTCAGAAAAGCGTAGAGAAGACACCTCTGAAGCAGCTGGTACCTCTGTGTGACCACAGGTCTCCCCTTGGCAGTGTTTGTGTTGGCGCTGAGCTCCACACATCAGAACCTGACCACAGTTTGCAACAGAGAGCAATATGAAACACAGCTAAAACCACTGTAACCTCATCCCACACAGCACATGAACCCTCCGCTGATCTGTCGGTTTTGGCAATATCAACTGCATCGCTGGTCTCGGGAGGAACTTTCCATGTAGGGCTCTGCAAGAGGGTCAGTGGCCTCAACTTGTCCTGTATCAGAGCTGAGCAGGAAAAGGAAATTGATGGACTGAACAGTAAAACAGCTTTAAAGTACTTTAAAAGCCAGCTTTCATCATGTGAGGGCCTCCTTTAGTTCCATGTTGATTTGATTGGGTTATCTTCAGCAAAGCATCTGTTTTAATTTACAGCTAATGCTCCAAAGGCTTGAATCCAGAGTCAGAAATTCTTCCCCTCCCCCTCAAAATGAACAAAGGTAATAGTAATCTCAAACACAGAAAGCGAATGGGTGAATGGAAAAAAACACAGATATGCAACTACTCTTTGATTTAAAGAAACTTCACACGAAATCCAAAAATGTTTCTTTGCTGTGACCCTTAGGTCTTTGCTGGTTCATTGCTGTTTTACCAAGAGCAAGCATTAGCTGGAGATTTTAATCAGATCTGTGAGAAAGTTGACTGGGGTTTGATCCAAAATTTATCAGGAAATTCAATTTTGTAGAGGCCAAAACTCATTTGAATCTGTTAGAGAACAGTTTTGGCTAGAAACATAGGTGGTAGGTGGAGAATAAAACAGTTGAAAGTTTTCTATTTTTTTTTTTTTTTAAAAAATTGCTTTTGTTTTGTAATGGATCTATTTGTTCAAAACAAGAAAAGAAAATATCAACAACAGTAAAACAGATTACAGCCCCAAAACAAACAATGCTGCAAGTCAAACAAAATGGTTATTCAACCCAGAGTATATTTCCAAGTTGGCGGTTGTTGTTGTTGCTGAAGAAAGCAGGCATGATTTCTATTTTAGGTCAACCCAAATAAAAATTAATGTGAGATTCGTCAGGTTAGCAGCAAAGCCAGCAAAACCATTATTCACATGGACTTTTATTATAGTAATTTGTTTTATCTGTACAGTATGGAAGCTGCTATTCTTATAACTGTTGTTAGGCCTGAAAACATCTTGCACGTCCTGATTCTGAAATTTGCCTATGCAGAGAAAATTGGTATTTTCATAGCTTAAGTTTGTTTCATGATGTAATCTACCTTCTGCTGCTGACTGGCTTTAGATTTTCAGGGCAATTTCACTTGTGACTTTGAGTGCATTGGGCCCAGGCAGAGGAATGAAAAGCAAACATCTGAATTCACAACAGCCTCTCTGAGAGCATTGCTGCCCCTTGGCACCGTGTCTTCAGCTGCACTTCAGACTGCAAAGCCTTAATGAACCCAAAGGATAATTTCAAGAAATGGTCTCCCAGTACCCAGATAGCTCGCTGGCCCTCCAAGTGGTCTGCGGTCTTTGAAAGATTAGTGCAGTGAAGCTGCCAGAGGAAGATAAAGACAAATACAAGCCATTTGTGTGACACTGAGGCAAGGTCAAAATATAGAGGCCCCAAAAAGGGGCACTGAACTAATTTGCAGGGTGTGCATTGACCCAGGGCACGGCTGTATCGAAGAATTTGCTTCCTTAAAACCAAGTCAAATATTGGCGTTTAAAGACTCAGCGTGAGGGAAGAGCAAGTGGGATAGAAAAGCTTGAGGAAACTTCTGCCAGCTAGCTGTTGCTGGCCTGTCCTATAAAACAGCAAAGTCATCTCAGTTGCGGCACGCTCTCTTGTCTTCCAAAATGTCAAACTGACGAAAAGAATAAACTGTTTTTCTTTCCTGCTGCTGGTGGTGTTTCTGTTGAAACTGCAAAGGTTTTTGAAAGTGCTGATACAGAAGATTTGCAATTGGGTACAGCTGTTGACAACTCCTTTCCCAAGTAATGAAGTCTAACAAAGGCATTGCCTGCTGCTGCCCTGAGCCGCGCTGCCACCACTTAGCAGGGCGACAGCTGAAATCTGTACAGCAACTTTTTTTTATGACACACCGAACAAGCCACAGCACTTTCAGCCTGGGAACAAGGGAATAAAATATTGATCTAGGTATGGCGAAATAGTAAGACAAGCCAGGCTGCATCTCCCTTCAAACTGCCAATCTGCCATCTGCTATCCTTTCATTTTCCCTCGCACCACTGGCGCAAGGAGTGTCCAAACTTCAGCACATGTTTTGCAAACAGCAGTGCCCAATGGGCTGTCGCTGTAGGTCTGCCAGCAGCGTCAGGCCTGTTCCAGCCTACTTAACCATTTAATTTGGTAAAAGTCAATATGGCCTCTTTGTTTTTCTCGGCACCATATGCTATCCGATTAAGAGACAATCGAGTTTCTCTCAGATCCTCTTTCTTTCAGGAAGATCATTGGCAGCTGACAGCCCCCACTGGGATTTTTAGGTAGAGAAGTGCTGTGTGCTGTGAAAGTGCTGGTGTTATTGTAGGCATTGCTGTTCTGCTTCAGAAACCCTGCCATGAAGCAGGGCATCGTTGCGCAACTCATGCTACAAACACAGCACAGAAACCCGCGTGTGCCCTGAAGGGAAGGGAAGAGAGAGATTTCACAAGTAAGATGGAAAGTAGAAGGATGGATATGAATCTGGAGAGTTTTGTTAATAAATTAGTTAATAGGAAGGACACTAAACTCACTCACAGAAAAATGCTTAATACATTTCCCTTAATACTTGAATCAGAGTGACATAAAAAGAATTTTTATTGGGTGAAAGTCAAAGGTTGATGAAGACAGGAGGTAAAAAGGGGAGGACAAAAGAAACAGAGAAAGAAACAGTAATAGAACCTACCATCATGCTCTTAGAGACATTACTCACATAGTAATGTGAGTTAGATAGAGATAGAAATCTCTATCTTACAAATTCTACACTGCTTTGCTCCTCTCCCTCATATGAATGCTAGGTGCACACGCTTCTTGTTCTTTGAGGGCCATTAATTTATCTTCTCCTCTTCATGGTCCTCTGGATCATCTGGTTTGATTTTTTAAACAGGAACGGGCAGGAGTACATATAAGGCAGAGGGAAAGGCAGGATTTATTTGCGGAATGAGCAGTGTGATTTAGTCAAAAGAGCATAAGTCTCCAGTAGGACAAAGGCAGCCTTAAGTCCTGTTTCTGGCTCAGCCACTGACCTCCTGCATAACCTTAACCAAACCATACCTTTCTGGTTGGTCTCTAACTTCTGTGACCCCTTCACAGGAGGCCCAAGAGAGCTGGCTCGCTCACATTCGCTCTCCAGCTGCACAGTTCCCTAATCTGGCATTCAGACAGTGCTGTGGTGTTCACCTTGGAGTTTTCTTCCCTTCACACTGGAAGGTGAAAAACTTCTCTTTCTCCCTAAGGGGTTTCTCTTTGCATGGAAGGATGTCTGTTAGAGACTTTTTTTTTTTTCTGTAGATAAAAGTGATCATGTGGCTGAGTGCAGTCCTCCCACCTTTCACCTAAGCTGTTTCGGGGTCACTGCTGTGGACACCATACGCCCACTGCCCGCAAGAGATGGAGAGGAGTGGAGGTGGAAGCAGGGAAGACCTGCCAGCAACTCGACTGGCAGTCTGCTCCAGCGCTGCTTTAAACTTCGCCCACCGCAGGACCAAGCCCAAGGTCAGGCTTACAACGAGTGTGTGCTGTGTCTTCACCAAAGGTAAAAGACTCAGGGCTGCAGTTACACTTGGAAAAAGCCTTTTCCTTGGTTTTGCAATATAAGCAGGGGGAGGCTGGTTATAAAGATCTAGTTTTTCCTTTCCTGCTGTATTGAATTTGCTCACTCACAGTGGGGGTTTTTTTCTGTTTAACTTGCCAGCTTGGAAAAACACAGTTCAGCTATGCGTCATCACAACCATGCTGCCAGCTTCCAGCTGAAAACAGGGGTCTGAGCTCCTGCTTCAGGAGCTGGATCTTGTACCGCAAGTTGAGTCATGGAGTTTGAGGCAGCACATTGAGAACATGGTGATGACTGATAAGTCCGCTGGTTTTTACTATGTGGATTAAAATAGGTGTCACTTTGTAGACCTGTCCTTCAAGTTCATAGATTCATAGAATCATAGAATCATCATGGTTTGAAAGGACCTTTGAGATCATTGAATCCAACCATACACACACACCCCACACACCCCCCTACAATCTCTGCCCCTAGAGCATGCCCTGAGGTGCCAAATCTATACGTTTCTCAAACACCTCTAGGGACGGTGACTCAACCACCTCCCTGGGCAGGCTGTTCCAGTGCCTGACCACTCTTTCAGTAAGGTAATTCTTCCTAA
>VXBO01006240.1:77515-145179 GCA_013400135.1 Rhinoptilus africanus | reverse complement strand
CAAACTAAATTATGTGCCTTGCAATGAATCATATGAGGGTACAGCAGACCACTATGTGCAATAATTACTAAATGCTCAGCTGTTAGACTAGAGGATCCAAAATATTGTTTCATTTTAGCGTACAGGAGACCCACAGCTCTTTTTATTGCATGCTTTGGCTACGCTTCTATGTGTTCCCAATTGTGAGTTTTGACTGCGCGTTAGGTATGGAATAATCCAATTTTGCACAGCAAAGCTTGGCAGACTCAATTGAATTTCCCTGATTCACACACAAGATGTTTTAGTTTTGTACAAATCCCACATCAGACTTGAAAATTCTTTTTAGGGCACAAAAGCTACACCAAAACCAGACTGGATTTTTCTAAAGCTAGTCATCCATCCATTAAAATCAATAATAAAGTGGAAGTACAGTTAAAGCACAGTAAAAGGATAAAAATGTGCCACCTCCATTGGAACAAATGAGAGAACAACTGCATCTATTGACAGTTGCTTTATTACTGGAAAAACCCTTTTGGAGAGTTGGATTGCATGGAACCATCCTGTACAGGCAAAGTCTTGCTGCTGTTAATCCTGGCCTTTGGCAGCTGAAAATCTGTGCTCTGGCTCTGTTCAGCCCACTCCTTTTCGAGAGCACTGGCAAAGATGATAAGTTTCTACTCTGCTGCATCCTCTAAAAGTCTCCTGTAATCAGACACCCTTCAAAGGTTCCTCCTTCAGTAACACCACTTCAGTGTTTACTGAGGCAGAAAAGCCAGGCAAACCTGGTGGAATAAGGCTTTCTGCCTTAAGCGAGTCCCAGTCTTGAGCTGAGCAAATTGATTCAGTTCTTCTAAGAAACAGGAGCTAAACTGGGCATCAACACAGCGCAGCCAGTGCTGGGCTTTGGCAATATCGCTGCCTCCAAATCTTGGTGATGCAGGAGCTGCTTCCTGCGCAGTTCAGCGATTCCCTTTGGAGTCTGGGAGACTGATGGGCAAGGGAAGCCGGCGGCTGGCACAGCTCCCCCAGCTCTACCCACCTGTGCTCACAGATCCATCTCATAAATTTATCTCAGTCTATTTACTGGGGCCGTGGAGCCTGCTAGTGCTGGTGGTTGCTCATTAGCTTATATTCATGACAATTATCCCTAANAATTAAAAAAAAAAGGTAAAGCAAATGAATAGCTAATTTAGGATGTTACCAAGAATAACATGCTGAAGACACGGAAGGTGGAAGCACCACATTTCATACTCATTCCACATGAGCCAGACTGCCAACATCAACCCCACTGCTGCAAAATGCCCCTGGCACAGCAGCTATTGCAAAGGCAGACAGACTCTACCCCGCGCTCGCTGAAGTGTGTGTGTCTAACTCGGTCACGGTAATCAGGACTCCACATGAATTAATAACAATAATCATTTATTTCAGCAGGATTACTTATCAAATCATGAACTAATATGTGCAAACAAAGAAACGTGCTGCCTAGAGGAGTGGATACACATAACAAAAATGTTTAGATCTGGTTTCCTACAGGGTTTTACTTTGCACAGTCATTTACACCTGCTCCCTTTTTGACCCGGAGACCTGTTGCCCACCGCCCGCCCTGCGCACCGTTAGCATGACTGCTCAGTGTGACAAATCGGGTCCAGCACCTCACGTCACGTGTAGGACAGTAGTTGTTGCTTTAGAGGAACAGTTCGCTGAGCTACAGCTTGTCTGCTACTGAAAAGCCAAGTGTGGGATTCGGGTGTGGAGGCATAGGGTGCTCTCAAGTGCCTGAAATACCTGACCTGCAGGGCAGTCAGGTATGACCTGTGCCCTTCTGGAGTGGCAGATGGAGGCCAGGCAGGCTACTCTAGAAACAGATCCCCAGTGTAAAATGGGACTAAGCACCCCAGTTTAAACACCTGAGCCTCTCCTCAAAAGCCTGTCTATGACCTCTGTTGTCTGGTAGCACTAAAAGCGTCTGGGGACGCAACCAGCCCTCCCCAGCCAAAATATGTAAGGACAAAAGGCAGGCTTCACTGTGTGTTGATTTATCTAGAGCACCTAGAGAGGAGGAAGAATAAGCAAACTTAGCCAAGCTTTCAAGAAATGTGTTATGGGTAATCTAGTGAGGAATACAATGCCCAAGGGCAATAAAGATGTAGGAACACAGAGCAAAGCTAAAAGCAGTCATCTGGTCCTTCTCACAGCCTCACCAGGATCAAATTTATAACAGATGTCTGCATCACCTATCCTTT
This sequence comes from Rhinoptilus africanus, assembly GCA_013400135.1. NCBI lineage: Eukaryota > Metazoa > Chordata > Aves > Charadriiformes > Glareolidae > Rhinoptilus > Rhinoptilus africanus. Next base: position 142,957 of record VXBO01006240.1, on the reverse strand, counting down.
ATAAACAGTTTTTACTCAGTCTTCAGTCTTCCCAAACAAGTCATTCAAGTGTCTCTCTATCCTTAACATTCAAAGACTCTCTTTTTTCTGTATTAACCTCCCTTGCTGTAGTTTAAGCCCATTGTTTATTGTCTTAGTCCCAATGGCAGTAGATTTTTATGTATTTGAAGACTTATTGTGACATCTTCCACTGTTGTAATCACTTAAATTGTGCCTCTTCCTTTCTTTTGATTTTTTTTTTCCTGCTAGATCATGTTTTCTAGACTTCTGATAACCCTTGGTGCTTTTGTCTGGCTGCTCTCCATCTGCAGAAGCCCTGACTCAGTCTCATCCCTTACTCCTTACTCAATCCTTGCAATGTGAGGCTGGTCCTAGCCCTCAGTGCCTCCATCACATGTATGAGTGGCATCAGAAGAGCCAGATATTAGCTGTGTGGCTTATACTAGCTGTACCAAGGGTTTCACATGGTGATTGCCACCAAGAAAAAGGAGTATTTGAAAAAAAGGGTCAAGTGATGAAAGCCAGACCAAAATTACAGAAACATCTCGAGTAATGGACATTCTTTTTTTATGCATTGAGTCTCACAGCTGATATCAAAGTTCAGATTTGGTTTTTGACACTGCTTGAACTTAAAAGGGTCTGAAGTTTTTTCAGCAAGAAAGGATGGTTTCCAAGGTTTCATGTAGTTCTACTCAAAGAAACCCTTTTCTTTTTCATTCATCTGTTCGATATTTGACTCTTTTTATCTGACCTTGTGTCTAGTTCTTAGCGAAACATTAGAGCAGCATGGAGCTGTAAAATGGTTCCATGGTTAGTTCTCTCCTTGAAATTAGACATCACTGTCAACTCAGTTCTAGTATGCTCACCTCTAGAGGGCCATCAATTTCTGACAACTTTAATTTTTCATACTCTAAAAATGAAGCATTTAACTGCAAAGGAAACTTCACTCTGAAGCAGTGGTCTTGCTGCATCCGCAGAAAAGCAGACATACACAGTAGCTCAAAGAGAAGTGTGAGCTACCCTCATTTTACTCTGCCCAACATTGGCAATAGCAAGTCAAAATTCAAGATAAGCCTGTATAAATGTTCTCTGGGTATTTAGGGAGGGAGTGCAGGGGGAAGGAGTATTGCAATTCCAGACAAATCGGGACTAATGGACTGTCGTTATTTTGTCCATGATGTCTCATAGCAGATATCAAAGTTCAAAGCTGTCAATCTCCCTGTCCATCAGCATCCAAAACAGGTAGGAAAATTCTCCAAATGGATTACTTTAGCAACTGTTTAATTTCAAGGATTTGTTTCTCTTGAATAGATTGCATTATGCATGCAATTGTTCTGTTGAAGCTGCAACAAATCATGAGAATTAAACATTTTCTTTCACATCACAGCATGATTAAACAGAGACTAGACTGCTATCATATATATAGTAATATATGTACGGTACATACCTTGAAAACACCTCAGTGGAGAAGTATCACTGAAGAGACAAAGGGCCATATTAACTTCTGGCATACCACTTGTTCAAACAAACTGGAGTGACATTTGCATCTCTTCCAGATGAGATCTTAGAGCTGAAAAATTGTGATAGGTACAGAGCGTTGTTGAAATAGCTAGAATCGGTACCAGGCACTTTAAAAACATCCAAATGGCTTATTTTTCATCTGTGAAATAGAAGTGTTTCCCACTGTTCTGGAAACATGGGATTCAAGGTGACTTCACGGAGTGTTAATGGGCGAATGATCTGCACCTGGCTAACAATATTTCATGAGCAGTGATGTAGCAAATAACATAGTCAATTACATTGTACCAGCAGATGCCATCTGAGAAACACGTTGCTGGCTTTAACATCCCAGACTTAATCAACTTTCCATAGAAATGACACTGATGCCTTCCCTAAAAAACAGTGTGTCAACAGCATTGGCTAGAAGCTCCCTAAATGTGGCAGTAATGGCATCCCATCTCTCCCACCATTTGAATCTCTGATGGATAATAAATGTTGAACATCATCTTTCCTTCAGTATGTACTGGTACCTGTACCATGGGACACTTGTTTTAGGATGGGGCACTTTCTTCAGTCTGCATAGATTTAAGGTAATTACCACCTTTGAGACCTCATGGTAAAATACAGTTGATTTTAAACAAAGTCCTTAGACATTACCATGGGGAGGGTACTCTGAAAGGCAGAGAGACCCATGGAGAGCACGGGATAGCCCAGGTCCTGTTGCTTGGGATGCTAAAACCAACGTTGTTTGGGATAATAAAAAAGGAGGATGCAAACAATCAGTGTGACTGCCACATACCAAAAGTGATAGAGGAGCTCAAGGTGTCTTATGCCCTTCAGTGGCTCCCCTTCTGACCATCAGCAGCCTCTACTGCTCCACGTCTGCATCTTGGACACCCTCAGCACAGTTTGGACCCATCTACCTTTTGGGTCCAAAGAATGGACAAGGAAAGGAATGAAGTTGAAGACACTGTATTCAGAATAGGCTTTCTTTTGCTTTTTCAGTTGCTAGACACTATCATAAACCTTTCATTGTAAATCACTTCTGGAGTGCCATTAGAGTGATCAACCTTTTAAATAGAGTCAACCTATTATGAAGAATAGTTGTAATGACATGCATGATTTCTACTGAAATCCTGTTCAAGCCTGCTTCCGAGGGCTTACAAACTATTATTAAGGGGACAGATGCACTAGGATGTGAAAGGAATTTTCTCCAAATACATAGACTAGTGATTTGTTTGAAGTTGGAAATATGTTTCCAAAAGTCAAGGCCTTGCTGTTTATCCATTTTGCTTAACAACAGTTGCTGCTGTGAACTTCCAAAGAAATAGATTTGCTAGACAGCATTAGGAAAAATATCCCCTGTATTACCTACTCCAACTGGCTAAGCTAAAAACTCTTTAAGAGTTCAGGCTCTCTGCATAGACCCTGCCCCAGGTGAGTGTTACACGGAAAATAACAAACTTACTTTAATGACATTTTAATGGAAGAAAATTAAAATTTATCTCTGATACTTTGGAGTTCAGCCATTGGTAACTGTTGTAATTGTATTCTTTTGAAGCTGTATCACATCAGGCTGAGTAAAAAGAGATATAAGTTGCCCTGAGCTATCTGGAGGTAGGTAATGCAAGTAACAGTGGCAATAGTAGTCACTGATGATGGGCAGAAATTAATAGAAATTCAGAAAGAAAGAGGAGACGAGAATAGCTGGGGAGGAAGTAACCATAAGAAATTTATAAATCCCGAATTGCATCTTACAGAACACAGTGAATATGGGGATTATTTTCTGTTAAATTTACTTTTATGTTGATGGTTTTTTCTCCTTTTCCTTATCATTCTTTTTCCTTTTTAAATATATATAATTAAAATAATATATAATTAAAACCATGTATATAATTAAAACATATATATATATGGTTTTAATTTTAAAAGAAGGTTTGGGGAAGAAAAAAGACAAAATATAGAGAAAATAGTAACTCCAGCTTCCTTTTTCCAAAACCACTATCTCATATTTTTTAGAAATCTAGTGTGAAATCTAGAAATCATCAGTGTGAAGAGTTCCTGGAGGGGCTGACAAATGCACTGACCGGTATGCAACCACCCCCACAAACTCCATTGCTCCTGCCTTCTCTCCCACTTAGATGCCACTGGGCTTTACTTCTCTAAGATAGCCAGCTGCATAGTGCCGCATTCTTTCTGTCCATTTTAAAGCATATTAGCAGGAAGAGAGATTTTATTTCAAAGGAATCTATCCCTCGTCTCACTTCTCTTTCGGCTTGTAGCAGAAAGCTTGGTGACCCCTCTTGTGCCTACATCTTGTTATGGTTCCCTGCCAACTTCCACGCTCATACAGTTAACTTCTTCTCCAGCAATAAAATACAGCAGGACGACATTTAGAAGCAACCAGGAAGGTAATATTTTCCCCGCTCAAGTAAATTTCATTTGGCATTTTCTTTTGCTGTGCTTCTCAGTGCCCATGCAGCCTATTCCCCGGCAGGGCTCAGCGTGAGCAGCAGCCTGCAGATGCAGAATAACTGCACTTAGTCTCCAGCAGGAGCTCTCGGTACTTCTCCTAACACTTCACTGGGAAAATTGGCTGGGGAACCAGAGACCTGAGTCAAGGAGCGAATACAACGTATGAGCAGCAACCTCTTTGCTTTCATACCTGGAGACAAAGCGCACGCAAAGGAAGGGAGTAGGTTATTGAAAGACTTCTCTCAGAGGGGTTCTGCCCTGCCTTGACCTTTTCCTCCTGCGTTACACTTTAGTTATATATTGTCATTCTCTCTCCTGTGAAATTACAGTGACTTGTGTAGTGACAGCACCATCATCCCTGTGGGAAAAAAGGAGGAACGAAGCTAGACAGCAGGTCCTTCCTGGCAGGAGATCATTTCCATCCACAGCTGGATAGGATCACCCATCACTGCCAGCTCATCTCATTTCTCTCACGTTGGTATCCTGGCAGGCACTGGGTAAATTACTAAAATACCTGAGTTTCCTTGACTGTAAAGAAAGGTAAAACTGTTATGCTCTCCCCTGAGAACTGTGTTATAAGGATTAATTATCTCCTGTTTGTAAAGCAGTTTGTAAAGAAGAAAACGTCTGTGGGAGGATCAAGCAGCACAATACACTAATGTTACTAATTTGGTGTTTAAGCTAATAGCTCTTTGCTAACTGTAGCTTTGCTGAGGAAATAGAAGAGGCCGGTCTCCAGTACATCGCTGTGATTCCAAAGCTAGTTTGTTACTCCTTTACCTGCTGGATGAGCTCTCCAGTTATTTCCCATCATTCCCCAAAGTTTCCCACAGGCTGGGGGTGCAAGGTGGTATATCTCTTCAAAGATACAGCCGGAGACAGAGTAAGCTGGTATCTCTCCAGCAGTGAGACCACACCAGGTGACTCCAAAGCCGGGTCCCTTCCTGGAGGTCCCTCAGTCCTGGACCAGCTGCAGGCAGCCCTGCAGTGTCCCAGCTATGTGCATGAGACCAGATTTACCGTAGTCCCACCTTTCTCCGGGGTCAGTCTCAGCACACATGAACAAGCGGTATGTTTACTTTTAGCTCTGAGACACTTAAAATTCACACAGATCTCTTAATCCTGTTGCCCCGTGTCTCACAGCAGGTCTTTTTAACTCCTGTCTCTAAATGAGGCAGATCTTCCCGGCCACAGGGAGTTCATTTAAATATAAATGTGAAAGCTATGCTGGAGGAAATGGTTTCTGCTCAGCTATTTGATTATGAAATCAAATCATTTCTCTGCTGTTCTCAAATGGTGGCTAACGGACGGTAACAGTGAAAAAGGGAGACTGCAGGGCTGGGTTTACATGAATTAAAGACATTCATTCCTGTGTGTGCTTTAATCTATATTGAAAGTAGTGTGTTTTCAATTATGACCCAAGCCCATGGGATATTTTTTATCTCTAAAGCAATAGAGAGAAAAGCCTTTAACCCTCAGGAAATTGTTAAACGTGGGATTATACACCAATGCTATCAATTATTCTTTCTTATGTTCACAAATGATAACAAAGAGATGAATTGATGGGTAAGATCTCTACTTCAGGCAACAGGAAACACCAGCTACAAGTGAAATAAAGGCATGGATAAAGAAATGGCTAGCTGAGCTTCCCTGAAACACAGAAATTGAATGCTGAAAGCACAGGAATCCAATAGAGATTTCTGATCTCTGATGTCACAGAAAATCACTCAAGGAGTTTTCTGAGTGAAGTGAACAAATGGTTCTTGGTCTTTTTCAGAGGAAGTCAATGGGCAACCAATACATAAATATTTTCTTCAGTGTCCAAGTGTGCTTGTGCTTTCAAACTTAAGTCACAACAGTGAGCTCTTTCTCCTCCATAATTTGGGTTTTGGAAGGAGCAATGCAATTTTTGAAGCCCAGGAAGTGTGGGTTGGAGTCCCCTAGTTCCTTGTCCTCCTGCCTTGTACTACGTTCCTTGCCTCCTTTCACCTACAAGTCACTCTTCCCTACTAGGTGTCTGAAACTCTCTCTTTCACCTCATAAGAAATAATTCATTCCCCTAAATACATTCTCTTTTATCTAAATGTCTGCAAGCTGCAGGGACTCACAAAAGCACACGTTGTACTCTTCCTTCAGCTTAGCATTTTGCAACCTTGCAAATCTTTGCTCTTTGTCTATCTGAAGTGTGCGTTAGAACATGCAAGTGACCTATGGAAAACTGTCTGATCCTGGGATGTCGACTCTTTTTATTCAGCTGCTGGAGTGGCCTGCAGGAAGCTAAGTATTAAGGTTTTTTCTAATATTTTTCTATATAAACATCACTGCAATTGCCACAGGGATGATAGTCACTTGCTACTGGGAATTAAAGATGAGCAGAAAGAAAGTGTCCAAAATAGCTCCACATTATATAATAACCTGAGAACCTATGACCCAAATAACTTAAATAGCCTATCTAAAGCCAAGTGAATAGAAAGGTTGCAAATAAATGCATCATCACACAGTAGATGAGTAGAGATGATGTGGATATTGTCTTGCTCCTGAAACTTTCATCTGTGAGATGAAGATAACCTTTCAGGAATTGCAGTGCAATGATGTCTCAAACAACAAGAATTGCTTCAATCTTTGTAAATGCTTTTGCAGTGGTGGCCTATGAACACAGAACAAGTCGACTGAAGATGAGAGTTGGAGGTTGGTGGTGCTCACTTTCCTTCTCCTTCACCAGCTAGTGGCACTAGCACATCTTTGCAGAGCTGTGCTTGTGCCTGCGCTCACTTCTGACAAAAGAAGTCCAGCAGAAGTGGATGAAAACCAGAGCCAGGCACACACTGGCATCAGTGGGATGGACGCCTGCCACGGCAGAGGAACACTACCTTGGTCTCAGCATACCAACATGCTCATGAGGACAGTGTCATGGAGAGGCACTGAACAATTTTTTCACTTTTTTCTTTGCATGGCAAGACTCCACTGGGAAGCCTCGAGCCCTGTCAAAAATCTGCCCATAAAACACAGAAATTCCCCAGCCAGGCATGGAGAGTGGGAGTGGGGTATGTGGTTAAAGACTGCTGGAAGAGAAGGAAGAAATTGCTTTCCTCCAGTGGTACCAAAGGAAGGAGCTGTGAGGATACTCTGCTCTCTCAAGCCTGACAAATGAGGAGGATGTTTTCCTTCTATTATCATCTGTGTGCTAAAAACCTCCTGTCTCTCTCCCCTCTCATTTTAGCCCCTGTAGAGAGGGGACTCTTGCTTTCCGTATTCAGCCTGCTGGGGTGCAGCTGAGCAGTAGGAGCAGTTCCCCAGCATCCTCAAGGCTCTCTCCCAAAGGGCACTGTTCCAGACCACAGGTGCAGGTGCCACTGAACTTGCGGTAATGCACAGCACCTTTTCGCACTTAATCTTTACTATTTTTGGAAGAGTTTAGACCAAAACCACTCAGTCTTAGTGGAATGGCTTCTACAGGTAGAATGTTTTGGGGTGGCAACAAGCAGGTGTTATAGGTCCTATAGGAACTGAACTGAGCAGAGGACCTGGCTGTGATCTAGATTCCAGTACATTGAAAAAGCGTGCACATTGAAAAAGCATTCCTTATGATTCCTTGGACATATCAATACCACTCCTATTTGCTCACCGTATCTGTATTTCCTGTTTCTATGATTTTCCTTATATTCTCTGCACTATTCTTCTGCACTGTTCCCGATACAGATGTCTTTCAGTCTTCTTGTTTTGAGCCTGCCCCTCTTGTCTGGACTAACTAAGGGAAGAGAAAGTTTTGTTACAAAGCAGTGGTTCAAAGTTACATTCCTAGATCAGCAGAAAAAGTAATGAAAGTCACAAAACAAAGAGGGAAAGGCCATTTATGCTTACCTATAAACCATGTGTCAATATCTTAGTTATTATGAAACAAGGTTTATTCATACTATGCTTTATAGCAACTCCTTTATACTATAGTATAATATGTTTGGCTGTAGTTTAATCAAAAGTGTACATGTGTGTGTGTGTGTCTGTGGTTTTTAGGGGCTGTGGTTACGCAATCCCTTGAGAAAAGTTAAGATATAAACTTGTTTGTAATAAGCAATCTCACAGCTTAATTTACTCATTCTGTGCTCTTGCCTTAAAGATCTAAACAGAGCCTGACATGCAGTAAACTTCTGTTTCACTCATTGCCTCTTACAGGAGATGAATGGTGTATTCAGAGGAGGATTCAGACTTCATTTAGACCCTGCTTCATGGTCAGTGATTCTAATTGTCTGAAAAGGTAGCAGTGGGCATTAACCAGAATTATACTGATATGGCAAGTAGCCAAGTATATTCTTTCTTTGGGTTGTCACTGTATTCATAGACACACACGCAGGCATTCTATAGCAAAAGGATTTGGTTTAACTGTATCTAGGTGTAATTATACCTTGTTCAAGAAAAAGTCTTTTTTCATTTCTTCCATGCAGGGTTTCCTCAGTATTTCAGATCTCATTTCCTCTTTACCACCTAGCAAAAAACTGCTTTGGAGATAAGCCCTATTTCAAAGTTTCAGAAATATGTATTTTGTTTGCATGTTTTCTCTTTCTTACTCCATTTTTTGTTCCAGACGTCCAACACATTTTGATATAACTGTGGAATGGAAAAAACATCTGGACTGGAAAAGTGTTGTAGGATATAATCAAATGCTGGTAAAGGTAATAACACAGCATCTGATATTCATCAAACGTAAATTTAGTAAAGGTAATTAAAAGGAGTACATAAAACTGAAAGAGGAGAGGTGGATCACAGCATAATCCCATGGAACAGTGGGGTTTTTTTATATGGTCTGTTTTCCTCCAGGTTTGAGAAACTGGCATTGTGAAGGTTCTTGTCTGTCTTACATACTCTGCTATAACTTCCACTTCATTGCACACTACATATTTTAATCTGCTCTCAGTCTGCAATATATTTATACATGAGTGCTTCATACAACAGGACTGTAGCCAGATTTTTAACAGTATGCAGCATTTAAAGATTATTGGTTACCTAATTAAAGATATTTGGTTACCTAAAAATGCAGTAACATGTTTTGTGGGATTGACCCAGAATACCTCTGCCTATGATTCCTACTGATATAAATTATACCCCTCAAAAAAAATGTTAAAAACAAAACAAAACAAAACAAGCTATTTCCAAAGAGCTGGATATGTGCATAAAGATGTACATATTGAATATCTTCAAGCATCTGACCTTATATCTCAAGTATATAAATACCTGAAGGCAGGATGCAAAAAAGACAGAGCCAGGCTATTTTTAGCAGTGCCCAGTGACAAAACAAGAGGCAATGGGCACAAATTGAAACACAGCAGGTTCGCTGTGAACGTCAGGAAACACTTCTTTGCTGTGAGGGTGACTGAGCACTGGCACAGGTTGCCCGAAGAGGTTGTGGAGTCTGCCTCCTTGAAGATATTCAAAATCCATCTGGACACGGTCCTGGGCAGCTGGCTCTAGGTGGCCCTGCTTGAGCAGGGTGGTTGAACCAGATGGCCTCCAGAGGTTCCTTCCAACCTCAACCGTTCTGTGATTCTATGACGTTGAGATTTTAGAAATATATGCTTTTAGGTCTGATGGTTCCTGTATCAATTTCCAGTCACACTCAAGGTTACTGAGTGAACCAAAGTGAACAGCTTGGAAGCAAACCTACCGATGCTCTTCCAGCCTGCTCTTCCATGGCATCACTTTTAAGGTCCTGGACAGGTTAAAAAACTCCCAGATAAACAAGCAATTAATTTTCTGCCTTCGTGGTGAGATGCCTTACCAAATATTGTCAGAAAAACTCTTTTGCAGAGTAACTTTCCAGAATAACTGTATTCTTTTATCCTTCTAATTGCTTGCTCATGTGTGTCATCACGACAACCTGCACGACATAGGTTCTGTTGCTTTATTCAAGCAATAATTCACCATGCTCCCACCAGTTTCAATGCATCCAAGGAGTTTCAGGCTTTAACATTTGTATCTCGTTTCCTTATTTGTGAAATATAGCTAACAATACTTTCCTTTGGCTGCCCTTTTAGCAGCTTCTCCATCTAGAAAATAATCTCTTTGCGGTAGACACATTCTCCTGCTATGTGTTTGATGATGTCTAGCACAATAAGTTATTCATCTTGGCTGGAAAGCCTCTGAGAGCTATCTCTGTCCAACAGCAGAAGTAGGGAGGAACACCACTGACATCTCTGGGTTTTCTTATATGAAAGTTGAAATATTTCACCCAGAACTACGGCAGATCAGAATTCAAATAGTATATTTCTTTTGAGGGAAGAAAAATCTGCAGATATTTCATCTTGAGGTTTGTGGGTCTGGGCAAGGGGTTACGTTTTTAAAAAATAAAAGCTTAGGGAAAAATGGACTGGCCTCAACAAATAACAGTAATACTAGAAAGTGTAATAATTAATGAGACTGACAGCTGAAATGGTGCATTCTTTTTTTTCATTATAGGCCTGCAATGTTACAAACTACCTCCAAAACCAGATCTTTCACATAATAGTGGAATCTAAAACCGCTCCACAGCAGTTTGTCACAAATTCCAGGAGAATGCTGTCTGCATGCACCCTGATATTTTGCACTGCTTGGTGAAAGCAATTCCCCCGAAGAGCAAAGGAAGAAGAAAATGAGCAGTGGGTCCCACAACTCATCTCAAGTTTCCTTTGGTGACTGTCTTCCATTTCTTTTTCATAAGGTCTTTGACAAGTAGCTGCAGTTATAAGATTTTCATTTCCTGGTACATTTCTTGCCAGGCTAAGAGCTAAGGGGTCTTTTATTCCTTTTTTTTTTTTTTTTCCCCTTCTTCTTTTAAGGTAGATGTACAGCATGGCTGGAGGAGAGATTCAAGACTTACTTTTTACAAATTGAATATTGAGCTCTGTGCACTTTCTGATTTTCAGTGGGGAGATCTTCCCATTAGAAATCTCCTTGTGCCAGTTTATGTTAGCCTTCCCATGGTAGAACAGCAAGGCAAGGTATAACTCAGGTTGAGGAGAAAGTCCTATCTTAGTCCTTGAGGAGTAAGAGATTGCTGTGTCAGTGAACAGGTTTCTGTATCTTCAGTAAATAAATAAAATCCAAATTAAAACAAAGAGACAGTCTCCTTTGTCAGTCATTTGCTGAAGGGAGTCTCTGTACATTGCTCGATCAGGGCTAAGAAAACAAGATTTAGGCAGTAGAACATGTCAAAAATTGGGAGTTGTGAGAAAAGGTCATGTGAATCCACTCCATATTAGAGACAGTTAGGACAATTAGGCACCGAGACTAATCATTTTATATAACACTGACTAACCCTCCTTGCCTTCAGTAGCATTTCATCACCTGTGAACCAAGGGGACGTCTGGTGGAGACCACAGCATCCCAACAATTTGGCTGTGCTGTTTAAGGACGTTCCCCAACCAGAGCCGTCCATCAGATCGCTGGGCGGCAGCAGTGACATTTCGGTAGACGTGTGTAATTACATGGGTGAAGTAGGCCCATCATCAATAGTGCTGACATTTCAAAGAGCTATCACCTCAGGATAAGCCAGCTCTAAAACTAATCTCTTTTCTGTCCTTCTCCATCTGCCCTGACAAATAAAGCTGCATGAGTCAGATTTTTAAACAGAGGTAGTATCTAAAGAGAGGTGCAGAGCACAAAGACGTCCATTTAAGAGCCCGTACCCAGCCTATTCCCACTGAAACTCTTGGTGGCCTGAACATTTCATCCAGAGCCTAATTTCAGCAGTGGTTCCCGAAATACTTCCAGAAATCATGAGGGAGAAAGAGAAAGGATGGTCCAATAGTGCATAACACTTGAATCTGTTTTAATTGGCTCGCAGGCAAAAGTTAACCCAAATAAATACAGCTACATTGGCCAGGAAGAGGTGCAAAAGCAGGTAGATTTTCTCTCACTAGCCCGTGCGTGCCTTGGCTGGTAAGGCCACTCGGTGAGCAGCCCCACGCAGCCACCAAAAGCAGCGAGACTCTCACTCAGGCTCCTCCACTGCCGCCCACTCAAACCAGTGCCTCCAGCCAAAGCAAAAAGGCACATCTCTAGGCTCTGAAGAACCAACAAAAGTGCTGTCACAAGTATAAAATGGGAGATGTCTTAAGGAAATAATGCAAAAGCAAAAAGAAGGCCAAGCAGCCTGCTCGGAATTTGCAGATGCTGCGCCTTTGCTTCAAACACACGGCAACTCCGATAGCAACATTATACAGGCTCTAAGTGGGAGTCTATCACTTCCCACTGTGTAATAGAAAACATTTAGTTATTTAACATTTTTATTCTTCTTTACTCTTGTGTTTTCATGGCATGACATTTCTCAGAGAGGAAAGGCATTTCTTTGCCTCTCACGCTTGAAAGCAGAAGCCAGAAGGAGCTTTGCAGAGTCCATTTCCCCACAGGATCTCAGGTCCAGAGGGGCTCTGCTCATGGCTGTAACAGGAGGATGAAGAGGGGTACAGAAAGGGAGCACCAAAATTGTTATTTCTCAGCCACGCTGCAAACAGGATCAGGCCAGAGACGCTGCAGCCCGTGCCGGCAGAGCGTATCCCTTCTGTGGAGTCCATAAATAACTGAGGATCTCCAGGCTGCAGCAAGACCCTGACCACGCACTGACATGTCTTACAGACTGCTGGCTGGGGGCAATGAGCACTGGGAACTGAAGTCGCTTCACTTCACAGGTTTTTTTTTACTTGGTTGCTCTTCTTGGGCACCAGTGACAGACACAAACAGGGCAGCAGACAAAGCTCAAGAGCTGGGCCCAGTTTTGTCCTCCACTGCTGTCTCCACCAGAGCTTTTGCTGACTGCTGGATTTTCATTTTGTGCCTCGCAAACCTTCTATCAGACGTTTGAACCAATATTTTGAAAGATGAAAATCCTAACATTTCATCTGAGAGGCATTGAAATAGAACAGTTTAAAAAAAAAAAAAAACAACCCAAAACCTCTTACATTGTCTTCTGCCAAATGTTGCTCAAGGCATCAAGTAATTAAATTAATTTCTTAATAATTAAAAGAATTTGCAAAATCTATGGGTTTGATTTTTAAAAAAGCCCTACATTATATTTATTTTATTCACTGTAGCAGACAGTTCCATTTAGGGGAATTGTTCTTTTCTGTTAAAGCTGTTCCCATAGGGTAAATCTTTTCAGGACTGCACCCTGAAATCTGAGGGCATATTTCCTATTTGCAGCCATACAGAACCAAAAAGGCTGTTCTATAGTGTTCCCAGGGCAGTTCTCCTGAGCTGAACCATTGCTAGCATGTTTTCCAAACAATTCAACATACCAATTTGCTACAACCTAGAAATCGATTTTGTTTTTATTTCTTTTGGGGGAGATGAAGTTATTATGTTTAGCCACCGGACCTGACTCATGCTCACCTAAACAGCTTCTCAGCCCTGGTCCTCTGCCGCTGGCTCGATGGTCCCTGTAGGTGAGGCTGAGACCGGTGCAGCCAGACCGTGTGGAAAGATGATTTTAATTATGAACATGCACTGCAGGCTTATGCAAGCACTCATATATCTACTTAGGCCTAATGAAAATGCACTCAGGATAACTTTCCTACAGCCATTTATCGTTCTTATGTTGCGTCTGTCCAAGCTGACTTCATGCCAAAGTCAACCAACAGCTTTCAATTGCTTTTAAGTGCTCCTTTTGAATCTAAAAAGTTGGGTGGAAATAGCTACTAATTTTTAGCGTTATAACATCCAGCTCCATGTTATAAGCGCATTTCTAAATGCTTTTTATATCACCCTTGTGGCCTGTCATTTCTTCTTAGTTTTTTTTCTTTTTTTCAGAACCACAACTGACTGGCTGAAGTATAAAAATTGCTGAAGGGCATTTTCTATCACACTTTAGGCAGCTGCACACAAAATTGACGGAAAATTAACTTTCCAAGGTGAGCTGAGTTTAATTCCTAATTTGCTGAAAAGGAGGAAATATTTAAGACATCTTGGCCTTGAAGAACTTGGAAGGATTTTGTAAGAGGACAAGAAATTTTGTGACAAATCTCATAGTAACAAACTTTCCTACAGCTTGCTCAGTGCACGAATAGTTTTTTTGATCCTCTTTGAAAAGTGAACAAAAATATATGAACATCAACACTTTTAAAATTACAAATTATAAACCAAAATTATATTGGTGATGACTTCTTATGCAAGACTATTTTGGTACAGTTTTGATTAGGTGAGATGTGCCCTGTGTGCCCCATTTGTTAAATGGTGTTGATAGTGACAAGCTTAGCTGGGAAACAGTTTAAAAAATTTGGGGAACAGGGTCCAAGGGAACAGGTCCAAGGGAACAGGAAGAAATACTGGAAAGATTGAGCATAGCATAGCTTGGCCATTAGGTCTCACAAGGTGCTGAGGACACTTACTCACCTCTCTGCTCTTCCTCTGCTCTCCCGGCTCCTCACATGATGTCCTACATAAGGGCCTGCTCATATCTTGTCTGCCAAGTTGGAGACCTAGCTGCTTTGTTTTTACAATGTCTTTTGTCTTCAAGCCTCTAGAGAGGACTTCGGAATTTAGATCTGTCTCCAAGGTTCCCGAGATCACAATATTTCTTTTTAACATTTTCTTTGCCTCATTGTTAATTTCCCTGGTCACTCTCAGATCAATTAACTTATTCTCTTTCAGCCACCGTGAGTGACATTTCCTGCCTTCCCTCATTCTCTCGCATCTCTTCCTACCTTGATATAAAGTATGGAAGTTTAGAAGGGAAGTCTGATTTATTTTTTTTCTCCATCTCCATATCTTGCTTTCTAATTTATCCCAGGCTACGTCTACCAGATTGATCAAGAGCTGATCTACATCAAACCTTCATTAAGTAAAATGATGTTCAGAGCAGTTGCTGTCTGGCAAGCATCACACGTCTCGTCTGTACTTTATACTGTTCTCCTCTAACTCTTTGCTGATAAATGCAGTGCTGGCTTCTCCACATATAAAGGTAGGTACTGCATTCACACAGGACATATGTCTTTATCTCATAGGCTCATGAGATATCATGAGCATTTATCTCATGGATATAACGACTTCATCATTAGGTCCTCTCATTCAATCTTTTATTTTGGGTCCCGATGGGTTTTGCAAACCCAAACCATTTGCCACTGACTGTTTTTTATTCTGAGTGACTTATGTTCTCAGTGCATCCCTTAAATTTTAGGGCAACGCAGTGTTTATCATAGTGACTAAATGATTTAAATCGCTGTTGACACTGTCACTTTTACATCATTATAAATACCTTGGCTCCAAAGGATTCGGGCTGTGTGATGAACTCCAATAAATCTCTTCCTTAATATTGTCAGGGCTTGAAATGGAAATGTCTGCAGTAAGGAAAAGACAGAATTGTTAAGGTGTCGTACTTACCTCTTTGAAATAAATGGTGAGTTTTTTAATCTTTGCTATCAGGGATGATAAACGTTTCTGCAGTTGCTTATTATAGTACTGCACTGAAGCCCTCTTGGATTCTCTCTTTGGTGGTGCACAATTATTAGGGAAGGCCAATAAGGAGCATTTTGTATTTTGATGTACAGAGTTAAAATCCGTGGTAAATAAATCTGTGTTTGCCCTGCCCTCAGTGTCCTGAGTCTCTGCAGGAACAGGGGAATGTTCTTGTTGAAACTAAGACCACTTCATATTGCGCTGACAGGGAAAAGTGTTCTTAAAGTAGGATTAAATTATATCTAAACTCCCTTTGAGAAGTACTTTTTATTTATACTCTGAAACAGCTTAAGGTCGCCTCAATGTAACCAAGGATCAGATTCAAAGAAATACAGTGTTGATAAAAAGAAATACTGTTTTTAATTTTGGCTGTGGATGTTTGTGCCTTTCCATACAGCGTTTTAGTATTTATGAAGGATTTATAGTAGAAATCAATGAACATTAGTAACAATAAAATAATATAAGAAGCTGCATTTCATAGGATCATTTTTATGGGCAAAGTATCAATGTGTTGGCTTACAGGATTCACAGTACAGGGCAGCACTAGGGAGGAAAGGAGCTATAAACCATTCAACCTCACTCGTCTCACGTAATCTACACAGAAATCTAAACGCAGACCACTGACAGCTTTAAAATGGAGCAAAATACCTTCAGCAGTCTCACAAAACCAAGGGAAATGTCACATCTAAACCAAAACCATAAAATAGAGGAAATAAAGCACAAAAGAAGCTGAGGATCTGGTGAGTATTTTAATAGTGCGATAGAAAAGATGAGAGCTAGGCAGTATTTTATATCAGCCTAGAGAGGCAGGGACTCATGAAATGGCACGGCCATGGTAGAGGGAGCTCCAGGATGCCCCAGAACCACCAGTGCTGCGGACATCTCCCCTTTACACGGAGAGGGGTGGCCTCGACTCCTTCAGTCCCTCACACAGGCTTTCTCATGTGTTTCTCATCTTGCCAAAGCTTCCCCCTGTAAGGGAATTTGAGACACAAGGCTCCCTGGGGCAAGCATCAAGCCTGCCATCTGCCTTTTTGCCTAAGACGAGATACGTTAGCCAGTGCTTGCTAAACCATGCATGTAAACACCAGCTAGGGCTAACACAAAGCGTGGGTCCTCATAGCTGTTGCATATTGCTTGGGACTCTAAAAGGCTCATTTTCGCTTCCTGGTGTTCACAACCTGAAAGATATTTTGTAGTCAAAATACCACCATGGCAACCTGATCTAACCTTCTGAAGAACGCAAGCCCAAGAGACTAATTAAGAGAGGTGTTTGAATTACTGTTCCTTGCAGAAGTGTGGTGCAAATCCTACACCACAGAACCTGAAAATTCATTGTCTAAATGTGTTAAGAGTCAAAACTATAACTGGAATTTAAACACCTCGTTTTTACTATCTATCTGCCAATGAACCCATACCTGAAAGCCGACATTTTTGCAAGAAATGCCTCTGTATAGGAAGCCAGGTAACAGATTAAACAATGGAAAGTTGTATTCAAGACTATATAATCCTAGGTAATTTTGTACCAGTAAAACATGCTACAACAGGCTGCTCCTATGCAAGTTCATCAAGCCCTTGACACCACAGGCAGCTTCCAGATTAATTTATAGTCCCTTCAGCAGTTCCTGATTGCAATCTGGAGAAAATTCTGGCTTCCACCTTGGCTCACCCTTTACTCCAGCAGTATTTCCACAGCAGTTAGTGTGGACAGGTGCCGTACTTCTTAGCATAAAGAAGGTACATTAGTACCTTGCTATACTGTGAGGAAATATTTCATTACAAGCACATAAAATATTCTGCTAAATTATTTCATTATGTAAAGTTTTGAGGTTTGGGCTATTTTTCTTAAAAGACAAGACTTTAAAATAAATATGAAATGTAGCTTAAAAAAAGAAAAAAGAGGAGGAGAGGGGAAATTAAATGTTACTGACTTTATTGAATGTCTCTATTCAAATATCTTACACAAGCAGACATGTCACTTTAATCAGATAAAACCCACCAGGGAAGGTGGTAATTATTTGTATTACTTCTTGACAGCTATAAAAAGCTAAAATGTTGCTGTGCAAATTCTGTCTGAACTATTTAAACAATTGAAAAATGTGATTTAACAGCTAAAACAAACTTGATTCAGGCTGATCTCTCATCAACGTGTGTGAGATGAACTAAGCTGGCTCTTTGTACAGGGAATAGAAATTAACTGCACCGTGTCCTCACCTAGGATGGTTAAAACCTCATAACAAATAAACCCCTCAGAAGACCTTGTATTGTCACAATGTAAACAGTAGGTGATGGCCATTTCTATACTGAGGCCTTTTTAAGCCCAGGCTGCCCTAAGACTAGTTGACAAGTAGCTAGGGCAGGGTTTTGCCACGGAAATTCTCAGAGAGCTTTAGCAGCTGGGCAGCACCGCCAGGACCAGTGGATGAGGACCGTGCCTGGCACAGTCAGAGAAAGTGAGGAAAAGCAGGAATGAGGTTTTGCAATATTGTTAGCATTGTCAAGTCTACAAGAAAATGATGTGCCAAGGAGCAAGGCTTGATGGGTGGAAAACTCCACACCTGAACTGATGGTAGACCCTGGGTTGGGGGCCCTCAGGAGAACCACGGAGCCAGTTTGCTGGAGTACCCACCAATCCAGCATGGGAGAGGCTTTGCAAACGCAAAGTGAGCTTCTGAGGCAGGGAGGGTTGAAAGATTTAATCCAGTCCAGCCTTGGGGAAAGCCCTAGGCTAGCTATCACTCACAGGAAACCCTTGCATTAAGGTTTTTTTCCTTCAGTACTAGCCTGCCTTATGCCTTCGGTACTTGAGTTGAAAATTAGGAAAATGTCAGAAAGCGCAGTGATTGCTGACTACAAAATGTGCGTGGCCAGCACATTTCTGCTTCTGCTGATGGGTTGCAGTGTTATTAAACTACCACCACCTATATTGCATTAAGGACTTCTTCCCTCTTTCTATGTGTTTATAGTCTTTGCTGTGCTCTTCCCTACTTTCTCTTTATAACAATGGCATAGAGAGCTGTTCTCCAGTTTTGCTACTCCTAGATACCCCAGACTTGCCTCAAAACCTCCAAAAACTGGGGATTATCTTTTAAAAAAAGTTGCTCTGTAGGCAGTGGAAGTAATGAACTCTGGCTCTCTGAAGATTTGTCTTATTTCCCTTTAAGTTCTTTGCTTCCATCAGTAATTCAGGTTCCCACATGTCCCTTACGTGATCACTGTGGCACAAGGGAAGACTTGAAAATACTTGTGAGCTGGATGTCTGAGAACAGGTGTTTTGATACCTGTAGCAGGGGTTCTATTCCAATTTCCATGCCAGACAGCCCTTATATATATACATATACATATATATAAAAGAAATATATCTTTAACAAACATCAGAACTGTGATCCCTGTACTTCTAATGACTTCTTACTTGCTTCCGCCTACTTCTAATGACTACAGTATCAAAAGGGTCAGGAAATAACTGCAAAACTTAGAAATCCTGCGCCTGATCTCTCCATTTTCAAGCAGAAGAAGCGCTAGTCAGACCTGACACTCCAAGCATTTACTCCTTCTTGCTCTCATGTCTTTGATGTGAGATTTTGGAAGTCCGTCTCTGTCCACAAGGAGCTCTGCCATAACTGAACTGAGGGCCTAAAACTCAGTCCCTGTAATCTCAGCTCAGCAGCATCAAGAGAGAGTAGTCATGCCAACAGGACTACAGTCCTCCCCACATCCCCATGTTAGGTGAAACATGGAGGTTTATTCACCTTTCTCACTATCTAGTGGTTTAATGTAATTTCTTAGTCCCAAAAGATGTTCACCAAAGACACGGAAGGAACCATATAGAAAAAAGCAGCTGACGAGGGCTGTTTCAAATTGATGTAAGTAGGTATCTTTTGTAGAGGCTTACAAAGTAGAAAGCTCTTAGAGTAAGCCTTATGCATCAGGCATTTCCCAGAACAGAGGAAAACCCACTGAAACACCGAGTTTCCACATGACTAATGGAGGTTTAGTGCTCTTGGAAGAGCAGCAGTCAGACTAGGAGGTGCATCTGCTAGTAAATGCTCCTGCCTGCCTGGAGAACCCTCACGAGTGTCTGGCCAGGGCTGAGGTTAAGACTGCTGGAGCTGATTGGCCTATCTGTGGAAAACCAAAGTGTTGGGGTTTTCTTTTCTCTCTGCTGGCAAATGTTATTTTTAAATATCTTTAAATTCGTCCTGACAGTCACCCTGGTGCAACACAGACAGACTCTGTGGCAAGTTCCATCTGTGCAGTGCAATGAACCTGGCCTATTTTGGAAGTTTCTTTTCATTATTTTTTCATTTTGCAGCCTCCAGCCAGATGCTTGCAACTCTGATATCTTCCTACCAAGCCTCCACCACCTTCATGTGTCTTAGATCCGTGCTTTTTGATGTGCTATCTATTTCCTGTAAATGTTCCAGTACATTTGCTCCTTCTAATGACTTGCTTTTCTCCTTTGAACAACTTCTTCCTCATGTTGATTTCCCAGAGTACTTATCATTTATTGATGGATAGTTAATTATCACCAGGCAATAGATCTTGCTCCGCTCCCCGAAAGCAGCGGCTGACATTTCGTGTACCTCACTACCAATGATCTTTCACAGTCACAGATATTCTTTGCAGCAGATAATACATGAACCCGCATTTAATCACATCGAATGAGTCAAGGATTCTTCCTTGTCTTCGGTTAAATCTCTGCCTATCTGCAAAAAGTCCTGATCAGTTTCCAGGCTTGTCTCTGTTTATCGAGTGATTGATTGCAGTTACCAGCTCTCCCCTACCAACAAAACAGTTTACCATACCATCAAATTACTGATCACAGTTTAGTTTTGCTGTGTGGTTACAACTACTCATCAAAATTATCTATTGCCCCCACCTGGAGGCATAAACATCAAATCCTCTTGCTCCTCTCCTCTAATGTCCTCACATTTAATACATGGCATTTCTGTCCCTTCTCCGTGTGGAAATCCATGCCCAATGTCGACCTCAGACTCTGCACTCAGCCCTAGCAAAACGTGCTGCAGCAACTGGAGCCTGGGGAGGCACTGGGCAAACTCAGGGTTTTTTAGGGCCACCGATGCAGCCCTGAGGCTGTGGGGCATTTCTTTTGCCTCTATTCCCTGCCTGCAAAACTCAAGCCACTCCCTCCAGGCCTATGTGGCGTTTTCTAGGAGATCCTCATTTACCCACTGTGTGGCATCTCCCCAAAGGTCTGACGAGGCTGCCCTGATCCTCGCTGTGAAGGAGAGTCCTCTGTCACACCAGTGAGAAAGAGCTGGCTCTCTTCAGCCTCGCTGTCTCCTGTGCACTAAGGCAGAGATAAATTTGAGCCACCTCACACAGAGCCACAGTCTATGAGGCAGAGTTTGCTTCTTAGTTGAGGCAAACACATGCAGACAATCATACAACTTCCCAGCCTACCCCTCTACCCATGGCACGCAGGCACACACAGGTCATATACCATGAAGTTATCTTTGCTGCTCTTAAGACTTATTTGGTACAATTATCTTTTTTTCCTTTAGTAGAGAACCTTGCTCTGCTATCAAAACGCAGGGTTAGAGGCCTAAGTGATAGATTCTAAAATGGTAGAAGCTGAACACAGCTGTCACAATGTATTTTACAGTTAAAGATGATTACCATCAATTTATGGATCCTACTGTAAGCATGAGAAACAAGATGGGACTATTGATACTGATGTCTGCTTTTTAGTAAAGCTGTGTCCAAGTTTGGCTGCCATTCCACAGTAGCGGCATGTGATGGAAGAGCTTATCAAACCCAATCTGAGGTCATCAGGAGAAATGCCATTGCTCTGATACCAGCGGGGACGGTGTCGTTTTAAAACACAGTGAAAGTTCCCTGAGTGAATCAACTGATAACAGATAGGACATCACTCATAGTTTCACACTTAGAAATTGAACTGGTGTTTCGTATGCTGTGTATTAGATTCACTCCTCTCTGCTAGTGTCCCGACTAAATTCAGTGCACAGGACATTTTTTTAGATAAGAATTTGTCCTATGACTTTGCAGCACTGTTTTTTTCCAATGCAAGATTGATCTTACCAGGGCAAGTATACATATTGCTTTGGATTGATGGCTCTGGGCCTATTGCACTGAAAAGGCAGTGGTAGATATAAAAAACTTCTGGCTTTTAATGAATGGGAAAAGCCTGGTTAATCCTAAAAAGGTGTTGCTTAGATTTAATGATTTAGACATTGCTTTTAAACACATCTCTCTAGTTCTTTCTTTGTTATGGCATTGGTATGGCACAGCTACTTCACTTGGTATTAAAGATCTCTCACCCAGACTCTCCACAGCTCAGCATTTTTATGTATGCATTTGTACTTGCAGCAGCTAGGTGTGAAACACTACCATATGACACTAGTCCTATATTTTTCTCTTACTGCAGGTGAATGTGACTATCAAGTCACACATTAAGTTTTCATCCCTCCACACATGGCCTCAGCCTGCTCCCATTGAACTTGGAGGCATTTGCCCTCTGCTGGATCAAAAGGCTTTGCTTAGAATAATAGCACCAGGGCTGGCCTCTAACTTACGAAAGCTCCATCCAGCTACAGCAATGTACCTTTCCCAGATTTGGGGATGTCATTCACAGCTCTGTTGCCAGTTTTCCTCCCTCTTTCAATTAAAGTGTTTGTTATATATGTCACACCTTGGGTTTCATGCACTAGCAGATGTTAAGGAGATTGATTCAAGCTTTTAGTCTCTATTTCATCTTTAACCTAGCCCTCTCCTTTGATCTGTATGTCTGGGTGGAATCTGGATCTTTCTGGTTCTGTTCATCTT
Source organism: Rhinoptilus africanus (assembly GCA_013400135.1). Classification (NCBI taxonomy): domain Eukaryota; kingdom Metazoa; phylum Chordata; class Aves; order Charadriiformes; family Glareolidae; genus Rhinoptilus; species Rhinoptilus africanus. Next base: position 120,757 of record VXBO01006240.1, on the reverse strand, counting down.
TGTACCTAACCTGCTTCCCCTTCCCACTCTGCCAATGCTTTTGTCCAAACCTTTGCAGCCCCTCACCTTGATTATAAGAGCCACCTTCTCCTCTGAATTCTACAGAAACAACCCAGACTCCCAGAATTTCACTTAACACTCTGTTAAGATTGTCCTAGGACTTGGTCCTGTGACAATACTGTCCCTGCTTTGGCTCCCACTCTTCAAACACAGTCATTGAGGATGACCCTTTAAAGGCTGCCCAACTTCTTTCTGCCATGTTTGTTCCTGTCCACACCTGTCCTGAGCAACATTGCTCTGCCACCTTCAGTGCCTCCCTCGTCTATGCCCAGCACTGGTATCTTAACATTTTACCTTCTGCCTCCCCAGCTGTCTTCAGTCAGTACCTACCATTGCCACCTCATGTCCTTCAGCTCCCTCTTAAAAACACGTGTACTTTAATGGTCATCAAAAACCATTACTTACCTACTAGAAGGGTGCTTTGAAGGGTTCTCCAGCTGTAGACAGTGCATTGACCTCCCCTCACCAGCCAGTCATACCTGGGTTCTGCCACAGCCAGTAGGGAGGGAGGGTTGTTGACTTCTTCTTGAAAGAGTCTCTTTTAGACACCTGTCAGAGAACGGTGGGATGAATTATCCTCCATAGCATTGCCTGTTGATTGCAATGGTTATAACTAGCTTGAGCCAAATATTTTGCTTTTCAGGGTCTGAAACCACAGCTCATCTACAACTCACTGCCTTGCTGATGTGCTCCACACACCCATACCGTTATTTAGAAGCCCTCCCTAGAGTGAGCAGCACCACTCACCTTTCTTCTCATGCCTGTGGGGATCAGGGATGCTGGCATGGAGAGAAGAGTTGCAGGCTGCTTCCCTCTGTCTGTGCACCTGTCAATGGGGATTGAAGTCCACCTCTGGTCCACACGCAAAGAAGCTGGGAGGGCTGAGGCAGGGACTCTGGCACAGCTGCTGCCTGTGCTGCAGTGATGCTGTGCCAGCCCCCAAACCAGCTCCCCTCTGTGAGCTCGGTGAAAGCAGGACCCTTGGCACCTGGCAATTAGCACTGGATAAACAAGCAGAGTCATTTTGCCCTTTGCCCAAAAACCTGTGCCCTAAATCCCATACCAGTGAGGGGAAATTAGCTTCTGTAGGACAGCAGAGAAAACAGTGCTCTCCTTTCCCACATATATGAGGATAACTGCAGAAGTGGGGGGAGTGAAGGAGGAATTCCAATATACATCTGTTCTGCTGGATCACTCTGCTTGACCCAGAATAGCTAAATGGAGCAGATTGCAGAGCATCAGTACAACCTGCAAGTACATGCATTTGACTCCACATCACTGCATCTTGCCAAAGGTGAAGTTAACATAAGCATAATTTACCAGTTTTCCCTTAAGATTGAAAGGTGCTGACCTCATTGGTCAAGGGAGGGAAGCAAAAGTAATTCACGCCATAGTTCCAGTTGAAGGAATAAAAATAAAAGAGTGGGACTTTTCATGAATTCCACTACGACATTTTATACACATTACGCTTTTTTTTCCCCCCAAAAAAACAAGGGATAATTTTCTAGTCAGAGAAAGAAAACTCTTGCAAAAAGAACAAAAAAGATCACTCATGAAAAACAGTTCTGAGGCTTTAGAAGAAAATAACTTGACATCCTGTCCTTCAATAAGCAACAGGGAAAACAGAAAGTTGTTAGGGAGGATTCCTTCTGTCACACATTTGGTCAGTCAGAGCACATGTAGTATCGCTTGTGATCAAAAGATTTCTGGACAAAACCAAACTCTTGGGTTTGACTGGAATTTTCAATGGACAACAAATAATAGGGTTTTATAACAAAATAAATATATATATGCAGAGACATACACAAACCAAATCTATAAAAATGTACACACATTTATCTCTGAAATCCAGACTAAATCCCATCTGAAGGTTTGTAATTTATTTTACAGGGGAAATGAATCACAAAAAAGTAATCTCATGCATAGAATATGATATTTGCAAAGAACACGAAAGCTGCAGTCCTTATCTAGCTAAACAGTTAAAGATGTGCTTAAATGCCACATGGAACAGGGGCCTCTGTAAGAATCAGCATAGGCAAGGAAGTTTTTGCCCACTTTTAAAATTATAGATAGAGCTTTGTAACAAGAAAATTTTCAAGTTTTAAAAAAATGCCCTTTTTTGTCATTCAGCACCACATGCAGACGATGCACAGGTCTTCTGTGTGGCCTGTCTCACTACAGTAACCTTTACGGCAGAACAAGGTATTTGTCCTCTAGGCCATTTGCACTGGTGTGATCTTTTTTTTCCTTTTAATCACTGAAATATAAAAGAAAGCCTTTACTTAAAAAAATAAGGTAGTGAATATTGGAAGTGTTTCACAGTATACTGACCTAACAGCTCTTCCTCTCCACTGTAAAATCATATTTTCTGAGTTTCTTCACCCACTCAGAGTCTTTCCAGCTATTCTGCACATACAGTCCGTCACCCTTGGACTGTTGCCTATTGAAAAATCATATATTGTCTTCCTTAAAAATGGCAAGTGTATATAAACGAAATAACGAACAGATGCCTTTAAAATCCAGTTCCAATTTTCCATCTACTCTGACATAAAGCATCTGTCAGTCTTAAGCATTTCCTATTTCCACAAATAATTTTAATATGGAACTCAAGATAGTAAAACTCTCACTGGATTTCAGAGATTCCTGTTCTTCTCATCTACAGATGTGACCAAGTCCTCTTTAACTAGATCCATCACTAACCCGTTTGTAGATTTGTGAGATCCTGTTTCAGCAATTTCGGAACAGGCCCTCCTTGCACATCTCCACTCCTCTGTTTCTTTCATGGATTCACAGTCACCACTTTTTTCACTGTCCAAAGTACTTGCGTAGGTGTCTCTAGGTACATGGTTGTCTGAGTAATTTTTAAGTTAAATTCAGTTCTCTTGGCTAGACAAAGCTTTTCAGCGGTGTGCACCATTCCCAGTAATCTGAAACTGAGGTTTGAGAAGTGGGGAAAAGTTCACTAAAGGTATGTCCTTGGTAGGTTTTGAAGTTTGGGGAAAAAAGGTTTGCTTTAGGCTGTTCCTCACTTCATGCCATTGTGCCACACCAAGGTGGGCACCATGCACATCTTCACCTCATAATCACCATCCTGAAGAACTGCTGTCACACTCATTGAAAGGTGAGAGACATGGAAAAGATCTATCTGAAAAAACGTCAATGTGACTGATAAGCTGATCTTGCCTACCCATTTTTTTCACTCTGCTTTTATCACGCTTTCTGCTACAGGAAAAGGGCTGTTTCAATAATAAATCAGAACAAATAAAACTCTTCAGCCATGAAAACCAGACTGGACCCTTGTGCTAAAATTTACTGGGGATGATTTAGGTATAACAAAATTCAGTCTTGTACTGACGCAGGATGTATGGATAAGACAATCCAGTACAGATCCCTTCAAACAAATCGAGACCAAGATTTATGAGTTGGGTTTTGAGGGCTTCTGTCTTGTGATGTTAAAGGATGATCCCGTCCACAGTTTAGAAATTACTTCTTTATGTGACACTAAGAGCTATCCCTGAAATTTCAATCTTCATTCCAAAAATTGCCCTTTCCAAATGTATACAGCACACTGGAGAACGTTATGAATTTACTTGAAATCCAAGTCGCAAGTGAAAACACAAGATCCTGTCTGCTCAGAGCTATTAAAGGCAGCATGATATACTTTTTTGGACGTAGACAGTCATCCTCGATGTCCTGGCTAAATAAGTAATTATATTCTGTCCACCTGGCTTCCCTGTGGGGCTTCAGATTAAAACAATACTTAATCTCCTCCAAGTTGTGAGGCAGTATGCCTGAGTTCCAGCCAGGAGACTTTACATTTCTGCAGTAGATTACCTAATTACCATTATCGCCAGTGCCTGCATAATCTGAAGTAAAAATATCTCTGTTTCTCCTGTGTCTGCACCTTCTGGGTCCCAGAAGGGAACAATTTTTCTTAACTTGAAAAAAGTCTTTCAAGTCATATCACACTGATGCTCCTCTCTCTCACTTTTCCCTCACTCCTAGTTTTCAGGCAGAGCTTTCTACTATTTTATTGTTTATTTGAAATAGAAAGACTTTTTAAAAGCTTGAGCACTGGCAGAATGGCTTTCTCTATGATCCCTTGATTGCCTCCATCATACAGCAGCTGTGCCGACACAGGCTGCAGCCACCCTCACACCCTCCCCAGGGCTCTGGGAGGGTGAAGAAGGTACCTGTGGCTGCCAACTTCACAGCAAGTGTGTGACCTTCTCCAGCAACACAAATGCGAGGTGAAGGTTGTTGTTAGCTCAATGCAGCAGTGAAACAAATGTTTGTGGTTTAAAAGGGCTAATTGCTTACAAAACTCAAGCACAATCTGAAGGAAATCCCTTTGTTCTGCGTCAGGGTCACATGGAGAGGGTCAGGAGAATGACTTGGTCATCAGAATTGTGCCTTCTCCCTTGCAGGAGTTAATGTCCCTCCTTGTTACAGCTGTAGGATTAGTTACCCCTTTCTCTAGTCTCTGCATCTGTCAGGAATAGCCTTACCTTTTTTTTTTTTTTTTTACCTAATTGCCTAATTGCATAATTACTCTCCTCTTAAATGAGGATCCACTTACAGCTTTCCATGTATGCCAACTGTTCTTACCCCTTGGCAAGTTTGGCGGTTTCCCTTTGAGAATCGGCAACCAGTAGTATACAGTGGCCAGCCAAAATTATTGAAGCAACAGTATTTATTATTCATACAGCAGCAAGAACACAAGAAAAAAAAAATAGCTCAGAGTAGCAGCAGTTTACATGCAAGTCTAACTCGGCCAAAGCCCAGACACCAGTGATGACAACTGAGAAAGTCCTAACCTGTTACCCCAGGGTGCCTCTGACTCTGTCTCCAAAGTTCGGAGGGATTGAAATGCTCGAGCACCCAAGTAATTCTTTAAAATGGGACTCAGACATACCTGAATCACCAAGAAATATTCTACCCTACTGCAAGCCAAACTAATGATTTATGCCTTCAATGAAGGCATGGAGTATGTGCACACATATGTACCCTCCCCCTACTCCTTCTGCCTGATAAAGTTAAGATAAAATTTAAGTAACTTTGTCCTATTTTAATTAGTGATTTCATACCTGATTGGGTGGTTGCAGACTGAACTTTTTCCTTTCAAAACAAACTAACCTACAGAGCTCTGATACAGTTGTCCTTGCTTCTTTCCAATTAATAGAAAAGAGAATTTTGTCGCCATAAATAATGCAGTTTTGCCCCAGAAGGCAGTGCTTTGGCACTGTGTTGACAAAAACTTCCCTATGTAGTTTTTGAGCCTTAGCAACCACTGGCTGTGGCACTGCACTGCCAGGAAAAAAGCTATCTTCCTGTCAGTCATTTTTCTACTATCCTGGTGCCTCAATGTTAGCACTATTTTCTCCCTGACATTGCAAATTGTTGAACCTTAAAAAAATTAATTGCATATACACTAGTGATCACTTCCATAGATGGGGCCTAAGGCAAAACACACAGATGAAATGCTATGCATTTTCTTCTGACATTTCCTGGCGAATGCTATCCATGAAATTACAAATAAAATCACCAGGACCAGCTGCTCATTTTATCTATGCCCTTCCAATCAGACCAGCTATTAAAGTCTCCTTATTCAAAAGTTTTCTCAGTTCGGACAGAATCTCTGCTGAGCAGAGTTGTTAAAATAATATTAACAATTTATTTCATGATAGTTATATGTAATATATATTAGATATTATATACCTGTGCATGAATATATATACACACCAAGGTATATAATAAACACATATATTATATAGTATAATTATTATATACACCACCTAATATACAATAAATATCTATATTATTATATGTTATAATCATTATAGGCAGGTACATAATATATATTGTATACAATAATATATTATATATTTAATATATATATGTATATATAACCTATATACAGGTAATTTGTGTATTCCTCCTTTTTGCTGCTCAACCACCCCTACATTTGTGTTCATTTGACTTCATTTTCCATGCACCCATCCTTAGAAGATGATGTCAAAACATCTGCAACTGTGGTATATGCTCAAGTGGTACCTAAGTGATACAGAGATCCTCTCAGCTCTTGAACTTCGGTGTACAGTGGGTACAGCTCTGGGTGCAAGAAACACCTCTGTTGCATTTGGAAAAGAAAGTAAAGAACCATGGGCATCAGGAGTCAGGGAGTACAAGCAGAAGAGCTTTTAACTCCAATAGACTTTAGTGTCTGAAACCTTTGCTTATTGGTAATGAAATAGCTCTCCTGAAGAATAATCCAAACTAAGGGAAACCTAGATCTGATATCTGACGTGTCAGCATTGAACAAGAATTGATGCTTAGCAGAGAAAGTATCTCAGCTAGCCCAGTAGGGAACAATCTTAACCCAGGCATCCCGCCCTGCCAGCAGCCAGCCTAACATCTTGAAATACAACATTTAATTCAGCACCTGGCATAATACTGGACCCACAATATATTATAAGGTATCTAAGACTTTTAGATATTTTTTTTTTCTGAATTCATATATTATTCATCAATACTGCTGGTATGAAGGTTCGCTGGAAGAGATGGATTTTGTGTGAAGGAAAAATGTCATATTTTTCCTGTAGCAGTGAGCCGCATTCATATCTGACTGCTCCCTGCTAAAATAATATTCACTGAAACCCCGAGCATAAAGGTCTTTATGAAATGTTTATCGAGAAAGAACATATCCTACCTGTAATTTCTAAAATAAAATGAGTTGGCTGGTTTAAAGCATTTGGAAAATAAGTATGAAAAGTTAACCTCATATGCCACATCTGAGCCGTTCCTGTGTTATTCCAGTTGAGATAATTTACAAAACAAGTATTTGCAATGGGAGACTGCAGCATGATATTAACTTATGTGAATGCATTATAATAGTCAAGTATTTAATCACTTTTCAATTCTTGTAAAACAAAGAACATTTTCCAGCATTGTCTGAACTGCGCTTGCTGTAGTCAATGGCTGTTCAACTCCTTTACACGAGAGAATTGAGTTCACCACCCTGCATAATGAAGACCTACTGTATTTTAGACTATAACTCAGTAGGTGATTGAACATTATCTGCTTCACAGAAAAATACAAGTCAAATGAGCTCTTCAGCTGTAAATAATTCGGTCATAAAAGAGAAAGCTAATGTATTTCTTAGGTAACAGTGTCCGCTCTGCTGCATGGTGCACTGATTCCCCCTACCCAGTTCTGGATTTCATATCATCAGCCACCCCAAAAAGGAAATGTTAGTGAGGATTTTGTGAAAAGTCTCTTTACTAAACTGAGCATGGAAATTCACATGAAGAGTTTGGTGCAGAACATGGCCTGACTGCATTTTCTTCTCCCCAGCACAATGGGAAGAAAGGGAGTACTGGAATAACCTTCTTCGTAATCTAGAAATAGCTCTTCCTTCTGTATCTCCCCCTCCTCCCAAAGTTAATCCATATGGCTTGACAGCCCTGCAAATGCTCTCACAGGCTTTAGCAGGGGCTTTGGTTTATATTTATAATGCAAAATTAAGGTTTTAGATTATGCTTTGTTTTTAGAATATCCATAATATAAAAAAGCAATGGACATCAAAGTAATCAAGTAATCCCTTTATCCAGAGATTTCAGATCAATCATTAAAACACCATGAGGTTCTGACAGATGCCACCATGACAGATTTTTTTCCCCCCTTGTTGATTTCATAGCCACAGATTTTCTGATTGGGGTCATAATTGTATTTGGGCTTTCAATGGCACGTAGTCAAACTACCTCATTTTGAATGTTAATTTCCTGAAAATAATTGAAAACCAATCCATACTTTTAATCTGTGGCAGGTGCTTGGCTATGACAGCCTCCTTTTGTTGTTGTTGCCACTGACATACAACACATGAGCCAGGAAACTGTCTGGTTCCCGTGGCTATCTGCCCAGCAGTGGCCTTGTTAAATAACTGGTATCACCTAGCCAGATTTTGAATGTTTGCAATCATTTACCCGTAATGACGCCTATTGCCCGCCCCCATTTTGTAAGGCAGCTCTTCAACATTTTCAGCCTTCCCTTATTAGCACTTGGGCTGTGGACAACCCACCTCGTGGTGTATTGCATCCTGATGAGGCTTCCCCAAAACCTTTCATAAAGCCCATCAAAAAGCATGGGCCATCTCTGTGCCGCCGTGTGCCTGAAGCACCACCACAACGCACCTTGTCCTTGGACTGTCATAGTAGCCGTGGTAAAATACAGCAGATAAGGAGATGGCATTTTGATTAGTGGGACCATAACAAATTCATCCATTCAGGAAAGCACCATGTTTGGGGTTTATATATATATATATATGCGCATATACACACACACACACATATATGTACACACACACATGCACACACATATATGTGTATATTGATGCTAATCTGCTTTGCAGTTCAAGTTGTTGCCATATTACACAGGTGAGGCAAGGTCTGTGGGAAGTAATGCTTTTTATGAAACCAAGATAATGCCTCAGAAAAAGGAAACAAGCCTTCTTGCATACAGGCTTTTCTTCAGGTCTGAAGCGAAGGTGTTCACACAAAGTGGTTTTCAAATATGGCCATAAGAACTTAGTTGACAAGAGTGACACATAACATTTAACCCTTCCACCATCAGCCAGACCACTAGAAAAAATATAGGGGCCCTTCTCATGAAATACCAAGATATAAAATAGAATAAATCTGCACAGAAAATGCTGTGTGTGTATGTCTAGGCGGCATACAGCCGTCTCAGGCAGAGGTAATAGTTCTAGTTTAGAAAGCAGATTTAGTTAGCTTTTCCATAGTATATTGACAACTTTTCTGCAGAGGTCTCCATACTGCTGAGTAGTACAGGTGTGCCTCATAGAGTCCAGTGTAGCTTCATCCTGCCTTAAAGTTTGGTATGTACTTAAATGCTTTCTTGGGCCATTTAAAGCACTTTCACTGCACCCTACCAGTTAAATGCAGACCAAAATAATCCTGGAGATGGGAGAAGACACTGTTTAAAAACACTTTTAAAACATTATAGAAACACTCTACCTGGCTGTTGGAAATTTTGAAATTATTGCTGTCAGCCTGTTTCTCCCAGGTGAGGAGTGAAAATCCTTTTGCTTTGCATCTTTCTCCTCTTTTTCTGGCTCATCTCCAGCCCCATCTCCCCAGGATTTCTTACCCATTGCTATTCGGCGGCTGCAATTAAAGTCCTTTAAAACAACCTGCTTTCATACCAGCTGACTGCAAGCTCTACAGCAGTCTCACAACCTCTCATTTTTGCTCCTAAGGACATGTGATTTTTCAAACAGTTTGAATATATTTGGTCTCTTCCGTTTTTAAAGGGCCATCAGGAAGACCTGATGTTCCCAGCTAATTGCAGTGAGAGAAAGGAGGAAGGGAAGCTGGTTGTTCATAACAGAAAAATGTCCTGATGTCAAGATAGACTTCAGTCATGATAATGCACAAAGTTTGGTGTCCGGTTTGGCAAATTTGATCCTGTACCAAGAGACTGCACAAACTGAGTCCAGCTCGGGCATGACTATATTGGCAAAGTCTTCAGCTTCCCTCAGTAGAGGAGGACCAGGTCAGAGACCACTTGGCCAGGCTGGACATTCATAAGTCCATGGGCCCTGATGGGATGCACCCGCGAGTGCTGAGAGAGCTGGCAGATGTTATTGCTAGACCACTCTCCATCGTCTTTGAAAGGTCATGGGGAACAGGAGAGGTGCCTGAGGACTAGAGGAAGGACATCACTCCAATCTTCAAAAAAGGCAAGAAGGAGAACCCAGGGAACTACAGACCAGTTAGTCTCACCTCTGTCCCTGGGAAGGTAATGGAGCAATTCATTTGGATATCATCTCCAAACACGCTGAGGAACAGGAAGTTATTGGAAGTGGTCAACATGGATTTACCAAGGGTAAATCATGCTTGACCAATGTGATAGCTTTCTATGATGTTATAACTGGTTGGCTGGATGAGGGGAGGGCCGTAGATGTCATCTACCTTGACTTTAGCNCTGAAATACTGTGTTTTGGGCTCCTCAGTTCAAGAGGGACAGGGAACTGCTGGAGTGAGTCCAGTGAAGGGCAACTAAGACGATTAAGGGATTGGAGCATCTCCCTTATGAGGAAAGGCTGAAGGAGCTGGGACTCTTTAGCCTGGAGAAGAGAAGGCTGAGGGGAGACCTTATTATGGCATACAAGTATCTAATGGGTGGGTTGAGGGAGGATGGTGCCAGACTCTTTACAATAGTTCCCAGTGACAGGATGAGGGGCAATGGGCACAAGTTGCAACATGGGACGTTCCATTCAAATACACGGAAAAACTTCTTTCCGGTGAGGGTGACAGAGCACTGGCACAGGCTGCCCAGGGAGGTTGTGGAGTCCCCTTCTCTGGAGATTTTCAAGACTCACCTGGATGCAGTCCTGAGTGATGTGCTCTGAGCAATCCTGCTTTGGCAGGGGAGTTGGACTAGATGGTCTCTAGAGGTGCCTTCCAGCTCTGAAGATTCCATGATTCTGTGACCTCCATAACCCGTAGCTTATGCTGCTCAGCAAACTAATGCCAGCAGTAGAGCTGTACATATGCCTGATGCAGCCTTTCTTGGCAGCAGGTCTGAGTCCTTCTCTGTCCCTTCACATGCACTTGGTGCCCTTGAGGTGTCTGCACACAACCACTCTTTGACTTCGGTATCGTCTTGACCTTGTCCACTGGGACAGCCCTGGCACCTCTGTAGCGGTGCTCTCCTGCAGCCTTACAATGCTATCTATTAGAGACTTCTAAATTACAGACTAAGGATAAAACAAATAAGAGGAGGGAGGAAAGCAGATTTGGAAAAATACATATTATCTATACACTGTCTTTTGCCACTTTGAGATCCTGAAAACTGAATCTTGCTGCTTTTTTCTTTTTTTTTTTTTTTTAAGGCTTCTTTAGGACATATGAGTCTTTCTTAAGCAACGAATATAATTGTTCACTGAACTGTATCATTTTAAGCTGCTAAAAGGTATAACTAGCTAAGGCCTTCTGGTAGATTTCTTTTGCTCTGGGCCTCTTGGAAAGTTTTATAATGGTTTTGCTTTAAAAGAACTGTCTGTATGTCTGAGCACTGGAGAGGAGGCAGACTGGCAAACTTCTCTGCAATTCTGAGCTTGGCAAAATGTGTTTGTGATCTGCAGATGTTCGTCCTCTATCTCTCTGAACATCTTAATGATGCAGCTCATGGAGCTCTGCCACTTGCCCCTGAATTTTCCTCTCATGTTTCCCCTCAGCTTATTTTCACCTCATTCAATAACTATTAACATAATGCTGCTGTTAGAAGCCAGTAGGGGCTCATTGCTGCTCTCCCACAGCCGCTCTCTACCCTGATACACTCACCTGTCTGCATAAAATGAGCTCGTAAAGAGAAGGCAATTTCTAGGACACAAAGATTTTAACAGTCAGATTTGCACCTGGTGTAAATCAGCATTGCGCTGTGCTATGGAGTTTTTCCAGCGGTGGCTGGTTTAGCCCAGGTGAGGGGGTGCTGGGTAGGAGATTAGAAAACCTCAAGGCAATTTTTCTTTTTTTCCTTTTGCCTTTTCTTGCAGCATCTCTAGAGCTGTTATCCACCCAAACAGCTGGGCACAGACCTACCACAACAAGACAACCTTTTCCAGCTGTGCATAGTTTTCTTCAGCAGCGCAGACTCAGCTCTGGCTCTCAGGAGTGGCTTTTCTTGTATTTCCCAAGTAGCCTTGACCCTTGAGGGGCTGTGCTGGGCCACTATGACAGTTTCCTGTGACCCTGATATTAAATGTCTTTTGGAGAACCAGTTATTTAGACCTAAGGCTTGAGCCCCAGTTCAGCAGATGACGAAGCCACATGATTCATTCTCAGACACGATGATTTAGTAAGGCCGCAGCAAAACCCACCTGAGGTGTTTCTTTCGCTTTTAATTCCTGCTTTAGTGATCCAAAAGATCTTGCACAGCAAAAAAAGAAAAACAAAGGAAACCTCCATGTCAGCCTCAATGAAGTCCAAATTCTAGATGTTGCTTTTTTGGTCTGTGATGCTGCAAGTTACAGTGACTGGGACTATGGACAGGTATTAAATGGTTGTCACAGGCAGATGATGTTGTGGTACTAGCAAGCGATCCAGCATCACGTTCCAGAGCCAACCCTGTTACATTAGCAAGGATGGTGGGCCAAATTCATCCACTGTGCAATTCATGGCCTTTTTGTCTCCAGATTTTCCATTCATTTTTTATATCTGCCAAGAGAGTAGTTTAGAGAACATTACACTGTCATAACATTGTATTCCACTGGCAATATTCCTTAATTGTAGTAATAATACATAATCAGCCATACACACAGGCATTAATACATTAGCTGCATAGCTTCAGCACTAACTTCTGCTACACCCAACAACAGTCATGCTTGTCTGCCTCATTACCTGAGCTGTGAATTTCTTTCTATTACATGCTTGGGGTATATGTTATTTTTATAATAGGAGCCAATGACGTTTCTGTCAGACAGCCATGGCTTTTTATTGTGGAGTCTATAACTTTTGTACAATGGGATTTTCAGAGGACCAAACAGTGCAGCGCTGCAGCATGTTGATGGGCTGGCAAAGGGTGAACTCCTGGCATGCTCACCAACCCAGAGGAGTTTAGGGACACATAGAACTACCACTGTCTCCATCTCCAGATGCGTGTGTTCTGGGTGTCAGGTAGTAATCCCTTACTTTTGGGGTGGACAGAGTCTGCTGGAGGTTTTGCTGTGACATATTTTCCCGATGAGAGGTGTTGGACCCATGGAGCAGGCATTGCTCCCTAAGGAGATGGGGACAGCTATTGAGTGGGAAGGAAGGATACAAATAAGAGTCAGAAAATGCTTTTTTGTTAAAACCATTTGTCTGCAGGAACTTTTAGCAAGAATTAAAAGCTGAGGGAGGGAGCTTCCCAGCTGGCCTGGCACAGGGCAGCTTCAGCTGGTCCCAGCTACTGATCGGGAGTGTGTGTGATTTAGTGCAGTGCTCCGCATCCCACCGTTCACTTACTGCCCCCACCCACATTCAGACAGGCTTTTCAGCGTGGGCCTGCAGGGGCTAAATCACACACCAGAGTCTGTTAGTATTAGGGATGCAAATTTGTCTCCTAAACCACTATGAAGGGCGGAAAATGATTCAAAGAAAAGCATGCTATGATGCACACTTCTGCTAGAAGAGTACTGCAGCTGGTCAACACCAGCTTCATCAACAATGATACTAAAAGAAAACAAATGGAAAAACAGAGAAGACCAACAACTTTTGTCTGTCTCTGCAGAAGGTTTGAATGACAGCTGCTGAATGACAGCATGGCTCAATTTGCAAAGTCTTATTTTTAATTGAAACAAATAGCTACAAATGACATGCCGAATAAATGGATGGCTTTTTTCTGTGTTTTGCAAAGGTGAACTGTGGGATTGTGGGAGGGGGTGACATTGGTGAAGGGACTAACTTTGAAATGATAAAGAAAAATGAACAGGGGAGGAAAAGAGAAGGAACTGGAAGAAATGGAGCAAGAAGAACATTATTTTGTGTAAATTAAATTTAAATAAAAAAGGATGACACTGGCTCTGATCTTGTCATGCTGAAGTATTTTAAGGCCAACAGTAATAAGAGAATTATATATAACATGAATACTCCAGGAATGCCAGGTCCACCTTTTTCATCTCTAATAATGAAGCTGCTGATGCACATTTGTCAATAAGATAAATAAACACCCTTTATATTGACCAAAAATGGCATCCTTAGTCACTTAGCATCTTCAGAGTTCACCTGCTTCAAAGTGAAGAACAGTGAAATCTACTGAAAAAAAAGGTAAGAAAATGCCTCAGAAATGTTAGGTTGCCATGTGACCTGTCTTTCGAGTGCCCTTTAATAGCTGGCCACAGCAGAGGGTTCTTTTCTGTGCCTTGCTATTTTCAGACTGCTGTAGAAGTTGATTTCTTCCAGTCCAGCCTAATCAGCTCAACAAGAATTGCAGACAAACTCCATCTGAGCAGTGACAGCCACAATGGAAAACTGTGAGGCCCCTCTGCCTAGAGGGTTGTCATGGTACGGCATACGCATTGTGGGTGGGTTCCTCCTAAGGCCCAGCAGACTTTGTCACTTAGGAAATGGAAGAAAGAACATGGGAATATTCAACCACATACATAAAATCTGGCAGCATTAAAAGAACAATTCCTGCTGCTCCCAGAGAAATGCCCCACAGTAATGCCTAATTATTAGGCATGGCTCAAATTTTGTCTGATGATGGCATGTGATAGAACCTACCAAGGCAAAGGTGTTCACCTACTCCAGCCAACGGCATGGAGGCATACATGCTGAGTGGGCCACTGATGCGTTCAGTCACAGGGCAGACGGGAGGCAGGACAGGTAACAGCCACAGAGGCAAGCGGTTTGTAGAACGGAAGACAGGCAAACTCTTGCCTCTCGCCTCATGCAGGTGGGCTCAGCGGGCTTCAAGGAGGAAACAGCAATAAATTATTAGCTTTCTGGAATAAGAGAATAGTAGTTAAAGGATGACTTGTAACTCTAAGTAAAAGCGTACAACTCGCTGCCAAAGGATGTTGAACTCAATGGTATACACTTTTTCAAAAAAGTTTAGACTAATTCATTCACATTCAGTTATTATTGAACATGATGGTTTGGATGTAGCTGCCTTGCCAGAAAGTGCCTGAACACTGTCAGATGTGGGTTATTTCATGCTGGCCCTTTCCCTTACGTACTTTCCCTGAGAATTGTCTATGGGGCAACAGCAGAGCCAGGACACTGGGCTAGATGAAGCTTTAGTCTGGCCTCTATGGCCTTTCCACTGTTCTTATGAGGGCAAATCCCCATGGCATACTAAAGGCATAAAATGGCTGTGTAGCTGCACATATTCATTGCGGTAAATGCCATGGTAATGCATTTACCCAGATGCTGAAAGGTAGCTGCCCTTCAGCTCTCATGGAGTCTGAGCAGAGAAAATCTGTCAGCCCTGAAGACCACATAGACACATCCTTAAACAAACAGATCCTTATCGCAGAGGCAAAGCTATTAGTTGTTCCCTTGTCTGCCCTTGAGGGAGCACAGTTATAGCCCATGGCTTACTGTGTGAGCCCCCAGTCCCTCCAAGCCTACCCTGTCTGCTTAGCTTCATGCAGCGCAAACAGCCCTACTGAACTTCAATCAGGCAACTCACAGTGCGTAACATTAACAGAGCAAGATTTTGTAGGTCCAGGGCTTAAAGCTGCAGTCTAGCTCACAAAAGTACTTATTTGTACTGTACAATTTCTAAGAACATATTTTCCTGTAGGAGTGGTACTAACTTTTGACTACTATGTGCAATGATAGGGCAGTTATACTCACAATTGATTTTCCCATTCCAGAGAGGCAGTTGTACATATAAGCAAATACTTTTTCAACACCACCTGGAAGGAAGAAAAGGATATTTATATGGCAATCTGTTTACAGAAAAACGTGGTTATTTGACTGAAATTAAATAGAAGCAGCAGATTTCAGTATTGGTTAAACCTCAGAAAGAGATCCTTTCAATCTTTTTCCTGTTTGGGGAGCCCTGTGCATTCTCCAGTGGATGCCCCCATGGATAGATTAAATCTAAGCCCACTGGCAATCATCTTGCTGGGTTTAGTTACCTTCCATGGGCCCCTAGATGTAGTCCTTGGACCACTGATCCCTGACCACAGGTTTTGGAATCACTGCTGTAATTCTACAAAATTTAGGAGCACCTTGATGTGCTGAGAAGGTGGAGGTATAATGCTGCATTATGAATCTCCTCATAAATTCACCCCTCAGAGCTGGTAATGTACAAGGCTTTCCCTCCCCGCTGCACAAACAGGAGTTGATAAAGTGGGTTAATTGATAAATTGCTGGGTCTAACACCCATACCAGTGACCTGTGCCCATGGCAGAGCTGACAGGGGGCTCTGACAGTGGGGACGGGGATGGAAAGGCAGCGTCTGACCTATCTCTGTGGGGCTCAAAACAGCAATCTCTTGACACCTGGGGTTTTTTTTGTCCTTCCTCCCCTCTGTGTCTGCTACCTGAGCCTCAGCATCGACCTATGAAGACAAGGGTGATCGTGTGTCCTAGCCCCTGTCCAGCCACACGTGCCCTGCAACAGGAATGCTGGGCACCAGAGCCAGCCTACTACAGTTCTCCCCCAGGAGGTTTTTCTCTGCCTCCAGCAAGTCTCAGCTGGAGGGCTTTTGTAGGAAAAAATGTGCGGGCTTGTTTTTAACAACAGTCAATGATAATTTGTGGAATCGCTTTCTGAGTCAATGCCAGCATCTACATCAGTGCCCTCGGGCACAGAGAAGCCCTTTGACAGAGCTATTTGCCAGGCAGTGGGTAAAGCAGGACTCTCTCCTGTCTGTTTTGAACCTGCCACCAACTAGTTGCACCTGATGATCCCATTACCTGCAGGGCAAACATTACAGGCTTTCTTGGGCTGGTTTTTTCTGCTATTCATCTGCTTTCAGACAAAGGTTTGTAGGGAGACATGTATTCTTGTGCTCTCAGTGGCTGCTGAGGGCACCCTCCTTCACTGATCAAAGGTGACACTTTGGAAATAGGAGAGGCAGATGTTGGATGCAGATACCTAAAGGTGAGGGGAAAGTGGAGCAGGGAAGGGGAGCAAAACAAAGCCAGAGTAAGACCCTGTTGCCCTCTGTCAATACATCCAGTAGTTAAGCAGTAGGGAGGCAGAAAAACTGTGTAAGGTAATGGACAAAGCTGGCAAAAATAAACAGGTACAACCTGCCTATGAATAAACTTCGTCTGCAAACCAGTAGTAGGTTTCTAGGCATGAGATGAGCAATGACTTTGGAAGGAAGACAAGGGACATAATTTACTACAGTTAAGGTGGAGGTGGTTTGGTTTATGCAGTGCATATATGTCATGGTAGCCAGTAGTCACAGCAGACAGTTTTGCAGTACCTATGCACGAGACCTTTGACAAACTCCTGTGTTGTTACAAAACAGATGAATCCACAAACCTGGCTACAACCTAAGCATTACAGCTGAGCAGAGCAGAAGCTTCCATCAAAAACAGGCAGCCAGAAAAATATCTGCTGCTGTGAGACAAGTTCTTTGATGGTATGTCATATTTGAGATATGAGGGGGAGTTTCAATATGTCTGAGGGGAGTCCAGAACCTGGCAGTGTTTCCAAAATGACATGCAGTCTTAGCAGCATAAGTGTCTGTTCCGCCACTGAATCTCTGATGTTGAAAAAAAAGCTTGCGGCAAAACAGCATAAATGCATTGTGGGTCAGTGGCATAGGTGTTGCTTTTGTTTATTAGAACATGAAATGAGTTGAACAATTTTTTGTCTGTTATGCTTATTTATGTGCGTGGGTGTAAATAAGCAGTTTCTTGAGCTTTCTGGTGAGGCTGTTATTGCTCAAGCCCAGCCACAGATTTAGCAAACTAAACATGCAAGGTCAACAGAGCAGCGAGTAGACAGGTTAAAGGGGGCTGGGGGAGGGGGCAGGGAGCGGGGATGTCTATGTGTATCTACAGTTACTTTGCAAGTAAGAAAGCACAACACGAGATGTCGAGACTTGCCCAAGCTGCAGCCGGAGTGAGAGTGCCGGAAGGAGCCATGGCTAAAAGACAGACCTGCCCCTAGGCCAGGAGGGCGAGTGGTCCTGGGTGTAACCATCAGCAGATGTGTATGGAATTGGCTGCACAGGTCTGATCTGCTAAAAAGCAGACAAGCAGGCTGCTGTCTGGACTTTCTTGAAACTGAAAGGCTCATACTTAAATTCGTATTTAAGGGTAGCAGGGGGTGGTCCCCAGATTGTCTGACCTAGTCAGTTCTTACTCATATCCAGTGCTGTGTTTAGGGGTGGTCCCCATCGCTGTCTAAATGCTGTCCTCTCTCTCTCAGGAGCCCAGATCCACTGGCTGCAGCAGAGTGAATCGGGCACTGCAGTTTGGCCATGCTGCTTTTTCTTCTGCAAGTGTATTCTTGTAGCTTCCTCATGCAAAAAGTGATAGGAAGGCATCACGACGAGTAACAGCTTCAAGTTGTCCCATATGAAGCCATCATTTTCCTTTTTTATTGCAATTTAGCATTTTTGTTACCTAGTATATATATTATAGTGGCAAGTTTTTAATCATTCACCCTGTCTCCTCCATGCTTCCAGGCCCTCAGGTTTTTTTTCCGCCCTCATTCTAGCAGCTCTCTTGGGCTACATACTCATTCAGAAAGTATTTGGAATAGATTCTCAAACCGTTTGACAGAGTATTGTTATCACTCGGGAAACACTTCAGAAACAATTTTTAGAAGCTTATTTCATGAGATGAAAAGCCAAAGGAGTGAGCTACTTAACCGTGACTCCTTCAGTCATTTTAGTAACTTCTCATTGCAATGCAATTTGAGTGAGGCGATGTGATGAGATTAGTAAAGGCCACCAGCTATACTCAAAGAGTTAAAAAACAATCCAAGTCGTAAACTGTGTTAGAGTTATATCCAAGTCTCATCACAATATAGGGGCAAAGGCAGCTATTAAAAGAGGTCAGGCTTTGAGGTTAAAACACTAGAAATGTGGTAAATCTTCATGTCTCTGGCCACACCTACGACATTTGGTGGTGGTGGCCACCTGCAAAATGCAGAAAGTCTGTGAGAAAGGTGGTGGGGGTTTAGGGAAGCCGTGTTTGCAGCTGCCCTAAAGACAGATGTGTCTCAGCCTCCATCCTCAACAAGCAGGAGCAGTCCTTCCTACGCCTCTCCTGCCCTGTCCTATCTGGGGAAAAGTACCTGGGACGTGCTGTGCCAGGGATGGACCCCTGGGGTAGGTTTTACTGGGAAATGCAGCACTAAATAGCAGCAGGTAGATACCTCCGTGCCTCAGGAATGGCTCTTGATGTGCAAGCCTCTGAGGGGGAAACTTTCTGCTGAAGGACCCGATTGTGCCATGGGTTCGGTGCCTCCTGCCAAGCCCTGGAGCTCAGAGCAAAATGAGTAGGTACCTCAGCACCTTCTGGGGCTCAGGGTGAGCCCCACCAGCTGAACACTACATGGCGAGTGGAGACATCCCTCGGGAGCCAAGGATCTCCTTCTGATGGGTCAGTCCCAATTACTGCTGCTGGCAGGGGCCCCTCAGTCCCCCTCGCTGCCATATTCCCCGCCAAAGCCTAAGGCTGCTGCTTCTATTTCACCTTCTCTTCACTCGCACTCTGGGTTCTCCTTCCATTAAAGAGAGGATTCAGTGGGTAGGGATGCATGAAAAATTTAAATGTGTTATTACTTATTCCCCTTTTGAACCGTTTCCTTCCCCGAGGGTTATCTGCTTCTTAACTCTACCTGGTGACAGGGGCACATTGTGCATTGCTTTCATTAATCTCCATCCCACACAAACCTCACTGCTTGGGGAGGTTATCAAAATTAAAATATCAGGCTTTTGTCAGAAAACCTTTCCTTACCCATTATCACTCCAGGGATTATGAGAGGTGAAAGAAAGGCAGAGATTGGTGAGGGGTGGGAGAGGGAGGGACAAGAATTTTTTACGCAGGAAGGGGGAAGAGAGTTTTTTCTTAATTGGAAAATGTGGTGATAAAATCACAAAATTAATGAACTGAGAGAGCTCAAGGTCAGTGCAGCACCTGAAGATACTTTAAGCATATTTTCTACCTTAGTTTCTTACGAAAACAAGCCAGCCTGTGCACGTCTATTTGCTTTGCCATTCCCCTCTCCATGATTTTCAATCCGGTTGGCAGATTTCAGTGACACCTGAGAGAGGGGTGGAGGTTTCCTGAATAAATTAATTTCTCCCCTTTTCATAATATGGCCACTGACAGAACTATGGGACCAGGCTCAAACAATTCCTTTTTTTTTCCCCAACTCACTTTGGATGCTCTTAACTCTGACTTTTAAACTGTGCACAGCACCCTGCAGGTGAGCACCTAACCCTCTGTGGGAGGGGGACTGTGAGGGAGAACGCAGCTCGTTTTATAACTAATGCGGTTGGTTATAACCAAAGGGGCAATTAATAGCTGAAGGGGAACTACTGTCTTGTAGTTCAGTTTAAAAAGTTGCTCAAGCAACAGAAACAAATCCGCTGGAAAGTCTGTTTCATTACTTTTGTGGCTGCTGGAGCTCTTCAGCTTTTTTAACATTATCACAACAGCAGCCTCGTAAACGGCCTGAAGAACTGAGCTTGGAAACAGGGAGCTGCTGCCCTGTGGAGGGCTCTGGGAAGATGAGATATCCTCATCCGTGTTTTTGCTCCATGTTTTCACTCACAGGCAGGTTGGCACTGGCGCTGGCGTGGAAACCTCACAGGTGCCTGGGGCCATGCTGGGCTCGCTGCCCTGCTGTCCTGCTCTGCTCCCGGGGACGCTGAGAGCTGGGGGGAGAGGGAGGGTGTTTGCTTTCAGAATACTGCAAGTGCAAAGGCAAAGGCATGGGTTTTCCCAGGGGGAAAAGATGGGTCCTCCAAAGAGTGCCTTTGCAAGGGGCAAGGCCACCACTCAGCACAAGAAAGCACATGCGTGACAGATTATGAATAATTGATTCTGGTGGCAGTGATTCACAGATGTGGCATCACCATTGGGCGCGTTAGGATGCTGAGCATCCTTTGGGAGATATTAGGCATTAGATGACCCAGAGAACTCCAAGATACTAATGCATAATTTATTTTAAATAAGAAACTAGAGCAGTCCATAAAATTCTGATCGTATCCCATTTCTTTTGTTGTGTCTCCCTCAAAAGGATGTTCTGGTGGAAACATTATATTCTTATATAAAAATACCAACTTTCTACAGGGAACATTTTTCTCTGTGACCAAAATCCAAAGTCATTGTACCTTAAATAAAAAGCTAAGTCTTTTTAATTATTATAGCCCACTGAAGCAGGAGTCCAAAAATAACAGGTTTATTCAAAAAGAGAAACCCAAAAGGCAAAACAGGCCACGGAGCTTCATTCAGTAACTGTCAAACAGCTTGAATGCTCGTGCTCAAAGAATCCCTCTGAAGTTCAGTCTTGTAAAATCACACTCTCTCCTAACCCCTACACCAGTAGCATGTCCTGCAAGAGTATCTCTCTCTGTAGAGGGGATTTGGTGGTGATATCACCTGCAGTGCCTGACTGCTGGATGCCTTCTGAGGCTGAAAACCCCTTTTGATGCCAGCCTTTCTCTCCTCTTTAGTCGATATTCTTTGCTCTCCTTTTTTTTTTGAGTGAGTTTCTTTTGTTCTTCCTTTTTTCCCATCTGGTTTTGTTCCTCTCCTTTCTCCCCTAAATTGCACAGCTTTCTAGCAGCTTTCATAGTCCTTTTCTTTTCTTCTTACAGATTTTGAGTGAAAATGAAGAATGCACCTCCTAAGGGAGCAGGTTGCATGAAATTTTTCATTTTGCAATTGGATTAACTCTTTGATTGTCAGATATTCCTTTACAGAGCATTTGGAGTAACAGGAATCACAAATTCTGATCACCTTTACTTAAGACCTTCTACTTTGGTAGACACACTTCAAAGTTCCTTCTTGACAGAATATTTTCTCAGTGATACATCCATGGAAGTATTGCACTAAGTTTTTAAGTATGGATCATTTATAGTAAGGTTCTTTTGGTGTTATATAGAACTTCAGTAGCTTTATTGTTAGATGCTGCTCAACTAGAAGACTCCATAACTGAAGCTTCTTTCTGATAACAGCCCCTTGGGGCTCCCCTTGTGTTTACAATTGGTAAACCAAGTAAGATTATCGCTTATGCCTCCATCCAAAGCAAAATTCTGCCAGGAGGTAAACACTACATACAGAAAAACTTCAGAAGTATTGTTCAATATAGACTTTCGTACCATGTGCAGTAAATGAGACCTCCCTTCTCCAACCTCTGCCCAACGGAAGGCTATTGGGGTAGCAGCTCCAACAGATGGGGAAGGCAGGTGCTAAGGCCGG
The DNA here is from genome assembly GCA_013400135.1 of Rhinoptilus africanus. Taxonomy (NCBI): domain Eukaryota; kingdom Metazoa; phylum Chordata; class Aves; order Charadriiformes; family Glareolidae; genus Rhinoptilus; species Rhinoptilus africanus. Next base: position 98,787 of record VXBO01006240.1, on the reverse strand, counting down.
TGGTGTAACCTAAATACAACCCTCCCATCCATTATGCTGTGGTCACTGAGTCCACGGTCACCCACAGGCCTGAGAGAATAAGCAGGGACTGGAGGGTTTATCCGGGATTTGCGGCAGAAGCTGCAGAAGCCCCAGAGATTGAGGCTGCACCTAACAGAACGAGGAAGGACAGCGTAGTTACAGCTGTTTACACCACTGCCAGGGACTCATGCGTTGGCAGCAGATACGCAATTTCAAACAAGTACCTGTTCTTATCAGGGGGGCATTAGCTACTACATAGTGAGAAAGAGAGGATGTCTGTACTTCTCAGCCCTGAGAGCATGGCTATTTGGCTTGTAGCCTTTTTTTATTTCCTGAAACACAATCCACAAAGACTGCGAGTCAACAAGACACAGAAGCACAATCCGTAGGGATATATCTGTGTACACATTATTAAGCATTAAAGGTAAAGTTAGATTAGCAATAACCCAAATAAAATACATTGTGACTGAATCATTAGTTTTAATAACAATAATAACCAGTACAATAATTTTGATTCCTTTTTCCTTTCACAAAGCTCTTATTATTTAGTGTGAGAATGATCAGAGAACTAGAAAACTTGACCTGCGACGAAAGATTGAACTAATTGGTTCTGTGCAATCTATGGAAGAGAAAATGAAGCAGAGACACGGTAATAGTTTTCAAATACATAAAAGGCTGCAGAAAAGAAGAAAAGAGCCTTCCATTTTCTGCATCCGTGGTGGATAAAGCAAAACACAGTGTGCTTTATCTGTGGCAAAAAAAAAGATTCTGGCAAGACTTCAGGAAGCACTATGGCTGAGTTAAGGACACTAAAGCCAGGGTATAACCCACTTGGGGAAGGTCCAACTGTAGGGTTTTTGAAGAGGTTAGAGAAAAGTCCATCAGGTTGTCTGGCCTGTTGTGGGTGACATTTTAAGGCCTCTTCCAACTCTCCTTTCTGTGATTCTACGTTTTACATGTATTTATGAAGACTGTTTATGTGATAGAAAGCCTCCTGTCTCACAACATTGCACTTAATGACAATTCTCTTGTTGGCATGTGTCAGAAAAGGATCGGACTTTTCAAGAACTGAATACCAATGTGTGGATTAACATTGCTGAATGGTTTTCCCTTCTTCATATTTGTCAGGTCTTGCTTCTTCTTAAACTCAGGGGATAATACTATGGATGAGTGTCGTGTAGTACATGCATTGAGTATACTGGCTTCACAAACCAGAGCCCAGAGTAGAAAAGCATATTAATAATATGGTAAGCACCAGGCAAAAGCAGCCTCCTGTACTGTGGGGTGCAATAGCAATCTAAAAGACTTCTGCAAGGTCACGCAACGGCTTCATAGAAGAAGGCTGAGAGAAATCTCATGACCAGTTTAGCATACAAGGGGAATTACCAACAATGGAGGGCAGTTAGTATGTTTACCTCAGCTATTTTAAACTCATTTACATATTTAATTTTGAAGCTTTGAATTCTTCCTTGAGGGAATCAGTGTTTCTTTGCAGACTCTCTAAGTGACTTGGGCACCTAAACCAGCTCCTAAGGTACAAGGTATGAGAACCTCCCTGTGTAATTATCCTGATATTTGTCTGCAATGCTATGTTTAACATCCCAGCTGATGAGCAATAATTTCCTGAATCCAGAACTGATGATCCTTGAACTTCAGAGAAAGTTGCGTCAGTGGCTGGATTTCAGTGATGCGGCTCACAGCCAGTTTCTGGTCAGATCAGCACAGCTCCTAGATGAAATATCTAGAGGCATGATCTTAATATCTCGCTGTCCAGTGACAGCTTGTTGATGGGAGAAGCTTGCAAAAGGAATATTAACTAGTTATAAAACCTGTGTCTTTCTGTTCAGCCTTGATTCACTTGCATTTGCTGTCTCATACGCCTGGATTATGTGATATATAAATGTGATATACAAAGCATTCGAGCTACCTGTTATATAGCATGCACCTAGTTTGTGATGAACAGGTACTTTTTGTAACCACAAGTTGATTAGGGGCCAGCTGACTCACAGGCAGCACGGCCGTAAATACTTGTTTCTCAAAAGAACAGTAATCGAAGAAAGAAGACGTGTTTGAGTTTCACACAGCTCCTACGTAGGAAAGCCATATGTGAGTTTGATAAATGGGGAAATCTGGAAGCACAATGAGCCCTTGCAATGATTCATCTCTCTTTTAACATGATGGGTAATGAAATGCCATGGTGGGATAACAGTCCAAGAGACCGTTTGGAGCAAACTCATTTGGCAGTGATTCTTCGCAGAGTCAACACCGTGTAAGAGCCCAACAGGCAGAAATCAGTGTGTGAGATGAGCATATTAACCTCTCATCTCTTGCTGATTTACAGCACTTCACAGTCTTTCTAGCAGAGACACCCACAGCTTCCACTTCTTAAACATTTAGGCAGGAAAACTTCCTAGGCAGAAATTTCCACCCCAAGGTTTAAAGCACATCATAAGCCCACGTCTGCTCTGCATGGATGTTTAGTGAGGTTTCCTCAGACAAGGGTTTTGGAAGCTATTAAAAGAACCCCAGCTTTTAGCAAGAAACTAAGGTGGTGTTCAAAGTACTTAAGCACATACGTCAAAAACATTAGTGCATGCTGCTTAATATTAACCCCTTTCATGGCCCTAATTAGTGCCTTTTCCTTTGTATTATTTTTTATAGCTACATCAACGCCTGCTCCACAGCCCTGCAAGTTAAGCAGAAGGCACCTACTGATTTTAGTGGTATCTTGATGGCAGCCTCACTTGCTTTATCTTTAGTCGTGGCAACATTAGCTTTAATCTCTTTAAAAAGTGTGTGTGCCAACCCTTACCTTCATTTTCTACTGCCTCTCTGATTGATCTACATGGGAATTTGCTGTCATCTGTGGGTAACTGATGGACCTTCCAACAAAATTATGGTCCTTGGCTCTTAACTGTCAAGAAGCTTTATTCCCCCCCCGCCCCCTCATTATTTGAAAGGTTTCCAATTTAGGCAACAAAGTAATTAAAGGCACTGGATTTAACATTGACTGTAACAGGACTATCCATCCAAATTTGACTTACATTACCTAATTTTGATTTTTCCCTGCAGAACATTTACAAGGCCAGGCAGGTGTATTATCTCTGCATACCATTCATTATCAAGCATGACTGGAACAGGTGGCAACATACTGATGTGTGTTTAATGGAACAGACCTTCGAATGCATATTTCAAAACTGGACTAATTATTTCCTTTGTAACACTGTCAAATCATAAGCAGTGACAATTTCAGGAACATGCTACCTCATCCCAAACTGTGTCTCACTTTCATGTCTAGCAGCTGCTGACTGGTATTTTATTTTCCATATTTTTGCAGTCTTCACTGATGCCTGCTGTCCATGCTTGGAAATACGACATGAGTGGTTGGCCTCAGAATGTAACTTACTTGTTTTGAACCAGCAGCATATGGTCCTGCCTGGACTGAATGACCCTTGCATGACTGTTACCTTAACCTTCTGGGCCTTTCATCTCACCAGCATCTGAAACCAGTGGTAGTTGTATTTATATCCTACGCTTAGCCCCTGACCTGGAAGTCAGGTACCAATGTGCTTCTGCATCCCTGGGGAGACTACCTGGTTTCAGAGGCAGTCCAGATGGCTCCAGCTGTGGATGGGAGCATCACTGTGTCATTTCTCCTTACTGGGGACCCACTTAGTTCATATTTCCTCTTCAGAAAGGTATCATTCCCCTAGCCACGTGCCTTCCTTCTCCTAGGACAAGCATGGAAAAGAACAAAAGTTTGCACAAGTGGAGGCTTATTAACACTGTTGACTTTAAGTCTGTTTGATATTTAACCCAGGTGTTGGTGATCCAGTTCTCTACATAATCAAAGGAAAGAGGTGTGCACCTCCAATGTGGAACATCAAAGTGAAATGCTCAAAACGCTCTTTGGTAGATGGTATATACATTCTTTCAAGATTTCCACACTTACAGCTTTTTAGTTTTCACCCAGTGCTAGTGATGCCCAAGTCTCTAATCCTTCAGACCCGGATACAGTTTTCAGTTACGTCAGCAGCAGCGAGCTAAAACCCTCAGTCTCATTAGTTTCAGGCAGAATTACTCAAGCCTGTGTAAAGCAAAGGTTGAGCTCCTTTCTTAAAACAAGCACAACTAATTTTGGTCCATTTAAATTCTGAGTCCTTCATGGGTCTGAGAGTCATTAGGGAAAAGTCTCTTCAAAGGAGCCCACCCTCATAAGGAGGGACGCTCAACAGCCTGTATGCCTGCTGGAGGTCACATTGAAGTCAACGACCACTCCTCTGCCTTAATGTTACAGCCAACTGCAAGTCTCTGGCTGACTTGAAACCACAAATAAGAGGTTTTATTTTATTATTGCCATTTTAGAGGCATAAGGATTTTTTTTATTTAACTGAAAACCAAAATACGTGAAATTATAAATATTATATGTCAGTTTTCATAACTGCTATGTTCAGAACTGTTTAAATGAGCCAACGTATTTGTAGACTGACCTAATTCTTGAAACCAGGGGATATTTTTAAAAAGAAAATGTAATTACATGTAGCTAGAAGATGTATATTTAACCAATATCAGATATTTCAGAAATAGTGTTATTTGTAAACCTATGTTTTAAGTACTTCTTGATTCCTTTGAACTTTGTTGTTAAATACATAGGATGTTAATTAAGCAATTTCCTTCAGAATCATGTCACAGAGTGAGTTAAAACAATACAATTTATAACACAATATCCATTGACATAAACTCCTCACAGCTTTGAAATCTTAATGCCACAGAATATTGGCAATACTTATAAAAACTTTTAATCCTTCCTTTCACTTGTGACTTTCATTTTGCCTAATCATGCTGCTTCCCTACCAGCATAGTCACTAGATGAATTCACAAGCTGGCAGGTGTCATAAGAAATGTCAAAACACGGTACAAATAATTGATTTTAGCCTGCCTGAAACTGATGAAGGGGGTCAGAACACAAGGCATTTTGAGCAGTGTGGGTGAATAAAGAAGACCAACTCTGCATAAGAATCAGTGACCATTGGGCAAGTTAGGTAACTCGTGGACCCTCCAAGTTTATAAAGGAAGAGGTTCCAAATGACAGAGATTTTATTAAACTGTAATGGGGACAGCCCTTTATTTTGCTTTTGTAAGCTGGAAATGGGTAAAGACAAAAGAGATTTTGTTCAGAGCAAACACCAAACAATTGTTTCATACGAGTGCACTACTATTTCCAGCTAGCTATCTGCCTGAAGGAGCCCAATCTGGGCAGGCTGACTGCCTTTAGCACCTATTTCCTCTACAGCTGTCACTCATCAAAACTTCTGATCTTTAACTTCATGTCTAAACACAAGTGCTCTCAGCTGGTTCAAGACATTCCACTCTCATGCTTTGGAGTATTTTCAAAAATGGTCATACGTAGACAAAGAATCAAACAAATGCAGCAGAACACTAACCTAGAAAGAGAAATGCTTGGTCAGATCTCCTTCTTCACATGCTACATGTCCAACATAACTTCAGATGCTTCCTTGAATTTCTTCTGGATTTAGGAGTGGTGCAGAGATGATGGTCCCATGAGAAGTAAATAGCTAAGAAGCTTTAGAGGCATGTGAAAAAAACTTTGTAGAATTGTTTATATGAGCTTCAACATTAATACAGGAACTGACCTATTAATAAATGCCAATCAACTTTAATCATCTGACTGGTGACTTAAGTGATCTTGTTATTCACAGACATGAAAAAGAAGAAAAAGCAAGAGGTTGAGAATTAATGAGCTACTTCTGTGCTGCTTCTCGATAAACTTTAGAAACTCGGAAGCAATTGGGAGAAAAAACTTTAAGTTCATTCTTTTCTCTTTACAGTTACTTGGCAATGCTGAAGACATAATCGGTATTTGGATGATGTCCTTACCTCAACCTCATGCAAATCATAAAGCCCCTCTTCAGAAAACTGCTCTATCTTTTAGATGCTTGTCTTTTCGCTAGCTTTTGTAGGCTTCACTCAAGGAAAAGTCTCCATTTTGCCTGGCAAAGACTGGACTGATTGCCACCAATTATTGTAAATTTATTCAGCAACCAAATTATGTCAGCAACCGCCTGGGCAATAATTCTTTAATCCTGACTCAGTCATTTTATTCTCTAGGAAGGTCACTATTATAAGCAGTTGAGTGTAATTTGTGTGCTTTATTTTCTCCATGGCTAATTCATTAGCTAAGATGCCCACCTTTATTTACTACACTGCAAATAAACTGGGGATTAGTCAGTTCCTGGGAAGCGCAGGTCTGACCCCATGTGCTGAACATGAGACTCACACAGATGATTTGTTGCACTGTTGGCTGCTCAAATGTTGCTGGGGGCTTGCTTACTGCAGGTTGTTTGTCTCAGTTACTTGATCACAATGTACCTGCCAGGTGATAAACCGATTTCAATGGGCGTATTGCATGACTACACAATATCCGCAAGAATCTCTTCAGAAAAAAATTAATACATAGCATACCACCTCTCACCCTCAAGAAGAAGACCCAACTAGACCCAAAAGACCCAAACAGACAGAAGGAAAAGTCGGCCATGAAGGACCCAGCCACAAAAAGCATAAGATGAGAGCTGTTGACCTACATCAAGCTGGAAATCCCAAGGCAAGACTCTATCAGTGTAATTGTCTGTGAATTGTTGTCACTTGGTCTCAAAGATTCTTCTTAGGTTCACACAGAAACAGTGTCTTCATGGGGGCTATGTTTGGTGGGAGGTACAAGTAGGTAGTTTTGGGGAAAAGATGGTGGCTGGAGGCTTCCCTCCACTGCCTTACCTTCACCCAAAGCCTGTGCTGTCCAGCGGGAGCCTCCATTAATGCAACCACTTCTCCCTGCCTTTGTTGCTTCCCTCACAAACAGAGGCCATAGATACTAAGAGCATTCAGCTCACATAGATAAAACCTAAATTCAAAGAGCAAAGTCTGTCAGACTGAATAAAACCGGAGGCTGTCTCAGCGCATAAGCGCGGCTGTACCTTTGCCCAATTTACAGTACATTCTGAAATGTACTTAAATAACAGTCTTTTTCACTGCAGTCAGTTATAATGGTCATTAGAGTACTCTGCATCAGCTTTCCTTGATGCTCTCATGAGCCTGAATAGTAGCAATTTATTACCCACGGGGCCATGCAGCTTCAATCTCCAGTGGCACAATGAGATTTCTTTCATTACTATAGAGACATTTCGGTATGTTCATTCACCTTCCCCAAAGACAGTAAGACTGCCCTGGTGAGAGTTAAGTACACAAATGTTCCATGCTGTATGATACACCTACCTAATTTTCCCCTGCTGTTTTGCAGGATTTAGAAACAGACCAAACCATTTTCTAAAACCTGATGGTTTTTGCAAGGGATGATCTGTACCTTCGCTTCTCCTTCCTGGAGAAGCAACTCTGGGCAACATGAAGGGTCTAGTTACGTCTTTCCGTATTGAAGCAAAACCAACAAGGATTCTCTGGAAAGAAACACCTTGTGTTTCCTGAGTGAGACAAGGGTCACCAATGTAGCAGAGCAATTTCTTATTCAAGTGATACACAACTTTTGACATCGTTGGTGACTCAGGCCTCCTTAAAAGCAACTCTGGGTGGTCTCCGCAGACTCATAGGTGAACCAAGTGCTGGTATGACACGACATTTTTCTGAGTCATCCACTTTTCTTTAAATACTTTGCCTACATTTGAACTGTTTATTTAGGACATATCCTGACTATAGACAGAATATAAATGGATTTATTTTTCTTCAGTCAGTCTGTTCCACAATCAGAATCTTATTGCTCCATTCTTAGGCCTTTCAAGCAAAATAGAAACACTACAACCCGAGGTTCACCAATAGTTTTCCCAAAGATTCCCAGATTCTTCCAACAAATCAGTGAACACCTGAGTGATTTATAAAAAGGGAAAACACTGCTATTAAACCATTGCAACTCATCAGAGCTTTATTCTTTAGGACTAAGAGGTGACTGAATAATGAGTAAGTCATAAAGTTTGTGGCCTGTGCTAAAATCAGACAGGGATGAGTTGCCTGTTCTAATGTACTCATTAGGGACAGAGTAAGTACATCCTGGTATGCTTGAATAGAACAATTATTTTATGCTGCAAGTGAAATGAATTATCAAATGCCAAGTGAAAATCTCAGTTCTGAGTCATGATTCATCAGGAAAGATTTGTTCACAACATTATAAAAGTTTGCAAGATCAAACATTTATATAGGAATGCATTCTTCGTGGCAGCAGTCAACACTTGCAGCTCTTTCACACACCTGAATCAAGTTTGCTTTCATCTTTGCTACCAGCACTCAGGAATTATCAAGATACAAGCATGGTACTGTTGAATTCACTGCTATTTACTTCATCTTTTTTGAATTTTCTTGACTGGCAACATTATGCAAACCACTGGACTTTGCAGCGTGTAGATGCTGGGAACCTCAGCCAGTGCATCTTGAGGAACTCAGAAGGGAGCCCAAGGGCAAGACACCATCCACAGCCAAGTGCAGGCCTCTTTGTGTTAGGCTAGGAAATCCTGAGGGACTAAAAACCATCTGCAAGGTTAAAGTGACCTTGCCCAGCCAAATCTCAGTGAGGTCTCTGCTCCTCCCTAAAGGTCATAGTACAAGCTGCAGTATGTGTGGTGTCGGAAAACAAAATTAAACTCACCCTACTACAGGACACTTATTTTCAAAAGACAAAAAGAAACGGCAAAAGCAGGCCAAAAAAAGAATCATATCAAATTTATTATAGTTTTACTGGATTCCTTCTTATTTAGCTAAAGACAAAGTTGATATTACTGCTGAATTTATAAGCTTTATTAAGAAAATTACACTGAAAGATAAGAAGCTTCGGAAAGTAAAATTAAAAAAAAAAAAAAAGAGGGTTACATTATGCTAATAGAATTAAATCCTGGGATTTAACATGCACAGTTTAAAATTTTATCAAGTACAAATAATCAAACTTCTTAATTCATTTCTTCTAGGCACAAAATGGCGATTTTACCAAAATTATCTCCTTGGTAAAAAGGGCATGCACTACCAGAACTAAAATGGTGGATCATTTTGCATCATTTCTTGCATGTGAGGCATGCGCATACGCATATCTCGGTCACAGGTTTGCACTCCCTAGAACACAGCTTTGACTGACAGGTCTTTCAACGCGTAATATATAAAACTTATATTTAAAGCACATACACGTCCTACAGTTCTGCTACTAATGCTTTCAAGTCACAAACCCAATGCTTAACTGCTTCAGGTAAGACCAGGTAGGTACTCGAGAGCCTTCTAGGCTATCTGGCCCACAATTTAAGTGGCCCCTCTCTACCTCCCACGTCTGGTCATCCCATTCGCCTCAAGCCCCCCCTGTGAGCCTGCAGGGACACTTTGCCACCAGCTCTTGCACCACCTTTTGAGTCTTGGTCTTGCTACCTCAGGCTTTTCCTGGATTTCCCACCGTGACATGGCCACCTTTTTGCATGCTTTGCTTTACGCTGCCTTAAATGCTGCTTTGGCAGTCGGTTCACACTCGCTCTTGCAGTGCCTTTATACTTGCCCTAGAATTTCTCTTTGAAATGAAAGACTCAGTGACTGGGCACTGCTTTGTTCTTACGAATCTTCATTTAGAAAATAGTTTGGGGACAAAGTCTTCAGTCTGTTCCCCACAGCTGTGAGCCCCCCACTTAACACGTTGTCATGCTGTCCCCAAAGAGCTTTCTCAGCCCTGTTATAACATGATGAAATGAGGGCGAGAAGAAGAGGGAGAAGAAAAGCAAAACATCAGGTTTCCCTCCTTCTTTTGTTTTTCATTTTCCTGACCTCCCCTATCTCTCATTCTAGTAAGGACTAGTTCTCATCAACAAAGTCTGAATCCTTGAAAATACCTTGGAATTTAAAGCAGAATGAATGAATAAATAAATACATAAAAAATGGCAAAAGTGCAAAAGCAGTTTCAGAAAGGTTGGGGAGAAAATGGAGGGGAGTAAGGGGGTAAGGGTCTTAAGGAAGTACTTCCCCCCAAATCACTGTCCTGTCCTGCTTACTCCTCTGGTTGCCATTTGTGGGAATGAGAATCATGCATGGCTTAAAATGGTCGTGATCCTTACGTAATGCCAGGCATTTTGGTTGAAAACTAAAGCTATAATTCAGACTGGGGGTTAATACCTCAACAACTGATAAACTAATAAATGACACATTCAAAAGTAAGCTGCTCTGCACAGCTTCAAAGCAATCCTGATCAGATTGGGGGCAGTAACGCAGGACTAAAAGCCAGAATAATTTCCTTGGAATTTTCCTTTAACTCTGTGTAGGACAGCGCAGGGCTCTTGAATAAGCGAAAGCTCTCTCTTTCGGGCTCACTGCATAGGAGCCGAGCCCATACGTAAGATAATGTTACCATCTACTGGATTTGGAGAGGAATGCAGCGGAGCTGGGCGAATACCATTGGCTTTGCCTTTAGGGAGCAACCAGGTTCCCACCAGCATCCCTGGCTGTCGCCGGTGCCTCTCCAGGAACCTTGGTGGGTGACTCGGTCCCCTGCGGTCACCATGCAGTGGCACGCACTGGGGACATGCATCCCAGCCCCAGGGTCGGATGTTCTTTCGGATGCTAGGATCGAGAGCTGGCTTGAAGGCCAGGAGGCATGTGCTTGCCACTGGGAGCTCCAGCCTGCAGGGCCCAAGGTGGTGACCCTTGCTGGGGGCATCCCTGATAGGGAAAAGAACCAAGTCCACCTCCCCCATGCTCCCGTTTGGGACTTACCCCCAAAGGGGCTGTCTGTCACCATCTCTCCTGCCCAGCTACACTCTTTTTATGAGCAAAGGAAATCCTGTAATACCACCTTAATTAAAATTGAATGACAAAACTAATCTGGTCACTGCTTTGTCCATCCCTCGGACATCTTGGCTCCATCTCCGGCCACCAGTATAAGTGTTATGGGTGGCTGGGGACAGCGAGTGCCCACAGCCCGCTCATCCCAGCCATGTGGAGACCTCACAGGCTGCCACCACACTCTGCAGAGATGTGCCTGAGAGGTGGCCAGTGGCATGGGACGAGGGGGTTCCAAACCTTGCAGCACACCAGGCTCACCTGGGGACAGGGTGCCGGCTTAGAGAAGCAAGTAGTGAAAGGGAGGAAGACTTCAGCATGTGCTTAAAGCTCAGCAAATCCTCGAGTGCTCTGTCTGGATCAGGGCCAGCGCCAACGGACACACCAGCATCCTGGTGCTTAGAAGCGCTTTACAGCTCCCTATACTGTCCACAGCAGGAACTGGGTTTTCGCATGGGATCTTCTACACTTCGGAAAAATTGAGATGAACATTTAACACATTTTCTGTTTCCAATCAAAATTTAAAAATAACAGAGAGTAATTGCTCACTGGAACAAATGGCCATTTTGTAATCTCTCCCAGTTGTCTGAGGAGGAAGAACAATACAACATTCCTCAGCATTTTTACATCTGGAAGAAAAATTAAGAAGCTACTTTAAGCTGATAGGTAAAGTCCTGTGCACAGCAAGTCGTTACATTTCAGTTATCTGTCTTCCATCCCTGTGCACTAAAATTGCTTTGACAAACAGTGCTTCTTGGCAACCAACTGTGATATATCTCACCTCATCAAAATCACTTGCACATCCATTCGTACTCCTCAGAACAAGTATCAAAGCTCAAGGACTCTATATTATGTTAAGCAGTTTAATATTGGATATAAAACAGTGGCACTGGTGCTGGCGAAAAACCCGCAGCCTATTTGAAGAGTAATACCAGCTGAGGGAGGTCACGGGCAATGAAGGAGTGGGAGAGAATTTAATATTTAACTTTCTCTCCCATCTGCAGTAGTTAATCACTTGATATAATACATAAGTCCTTGATCTTTGATATTTGGAGTATCATCGGAATTGTTAGATTTTCTGAAGCATCATTTTCCATCCAAAGGAACGTCAGGTAGAAAGGATCAGTCAGTAATTCCCTGTCTGAATGAACTGCTAGAGAAAAAAACTGAAAAGAAATAATGTAAATATGCTACACAGTATATCTGCTGTCTAATTTTCAGAGTCCGGGCGTTTACATCTGCTTGTACCACTACTGATAGTCCATTCAAGGTGAATCTGCAGAATAAAGCCAGGACATTCAAAATCAGCATCTGTGCATTTACTATGAATGCTAAAATTCATAGTGACCTTTGGTGCCATTATCAAACTACACCCTGCAAGATTTGTGTTTTCATCAATTTGTTGAGTTAGCGTGGGATGTGTTTTCATGGCAGATGCAGATTTACTTAGAGAAAATGGACACCTGAACTGTCAGGCTATTTATATACCTTGCTCTTTTCCAAGTGCTATTCAGCTTTTTTCCTTTTTTATTTCCCCAGAGCATTTCTTGCACCAAGCAAGCCTCTGAAGTCCTCGCTTCCACCTAATGTTGGGATACAGGTAGATCGCAAACCCTCATCCTCAGCAGTTAGGTGGATCTGTGAACCAAAGGGACTTAAAAACACAAGGGTGTTCGGAAGACTCGTCTTGTTCTCCAGCCTGCACCAGGACATACCCGCAGAGTGGGTTTAACCTCTTTAAACTCTTTGTAGATAGCTTTCCTGCAGTCATTGATCAGACTCTGCTGAGTGTTGGCATTAGCAGAGGACATATAAAAGTTACTGCACATCTTCTGGACCTTTCTGATAGAGAGTTGACCCTGCCCAAGGGTAGGAAGGTGAACCATGTGCTGCTTGGGCTTGTAGTACTCTGTGTCCTGCATGTCTTTGCAGCACGATCACACAAACACTTTTCTTTCAGATGAAAAACACCAAGCTGTTCCCTGCAGAAATGCATAAGACAGACCGCAGCTCATAGGGTTCCTGGGTGCCTGGTCAAAGAGTTGCAGAACCAGAACCCATTGTGTTCCAGAGGAAGGAGAAATCCTTAAAACCAACTGGAGAATTGCAAGAAATCCTTCACCCAACACCACACCATTTCTCAGCCTTTTCACTCAAGGCTTGATTTGCTTCAGCTTAGTCATACGTGGGGTAGGTACATCTGAACACCTTTTCCGGGAAGAGAATAAAATGTGCAAAATCATAACTACCATAATAAGAATGCCTACCTCAACTATTGTGCAGATGAGAAAGCAGGCATCAGTGGAAGCGCATTTCATTCAGATAATTAGATCCTGCTGACATTTTTCTGTGGGAGTAAGTTGAGGAGAGCCAGTGATTCTAAGCTGTTGTTCAGATACCAAGGAGGAATATGAAGTAATTGCAGCCTCCCATAAATAAAGCTGACATGGAGCAATGCTTATTTTAGTGATGACTTTATTTTTGCAAAGACTGTGAAGACTAACACTGGGAAAAATCACTCTTCTTTAAGTTAGCCCAATGATTTTTCGGGGCCATGTTGTTGCACTAGCTAATCAAGCCACACGATACACCAGGGCCAGGTCGCAACAAAATTCAGTAAGTTTGAGGGGAAAAGAAAGCCAACTCAGTGGTTATGAGGGGCAGGGTGGCCTGTCTGGAAGAGTGGTGGGTTCCCAGGGGAATTGATGGGTATGTTTTCCAGTGGGCCACGTCTTCATGAGACATAGGTTCCCCCCTGCAAACTTTGCAAAGACCTGTCTGCAACAGGAGTTTTGCTACAGCTTTCAATCCGTGCAGCCTACAGTGATGTATCTCCAGGGGCAAAACGTCACTGAGAAGGTTACTTTTATGGTATTCATTTTCTCTACAGTCAGCATATTGTCTAGTGGTTACTGTATATAGCCAACTGCCAGGAGTCCTGGACCCCAGGCTCATGCTTTGCTCACTCACTAACCACACGGCTTTCTCACTTCTCTGCTTCCTTTCTACAAGGAAAAGTTCTACAAAAAGTTGCGAAGCTGATATTTGTAAGATACTTGAGATCCACATGCAAACCCTCTCCACAGAGGCAAAGTTTTTGTTGTTCAGAACATTAAAGATATTGTGCAGGGCTTTTTCTTTTTTTAAATGAAGCCCCCAAAACATACATTGTATACACTAAACTATTCCTCCTAGCATCTTAATCAGATGATGTAAAGATGGTTCATGTTAAACATGTATGGAATAGGAGCTTTCAGCAGAAGGAATCTGCTGTGAGTCTTTGCAAATCTCTGTAAGTACAATGCATAGGTTACATCTGGTAAATTAGGACATAGCCATATTTTTTTTTAATGTAGGTGCTAACAAAAATGAGCCCTGTTTGACCCAGATGCAACAACATTCATCTTTGTAGATGCTTTCCAATAGCACAGCTGTGGCACACATCTTTTTCTCTTTTCAGAAGATGACACTGGCAAGGATACTCTTGGACTTTTCCATATGAGAGCAACAGAGATGCTACTGGCCCACCTCAAGCCCAGCCACTGCTGGGCTGAGCAGCCTCCTAAGCTCAGGAGCAGACCCTGCTCATGCCAGAAGGATTCTGGACCCTCCCATAATAACTAATCTGCAGCAAAAAGACTGCTCCGAGGTGGTGAGAAAACTGAGTCAGAAATACAATTTCATGCTTTATAGTTATTATCATTTCTGTGTTTTATTCATTGTGCTGCTAAGTAAAGAACAACCGTGATTTAAGAAAGTCCATCCCTTCCCAATGAGAATAGAACACAAGTTATCCAACATAATTTGACAACAAGTTTAAAATATACCTAATCCCTTTCTATGTCTCAAGTCGCAGGTACTGAGTTTGACACACTTCCCAGCTGTCTTAAGTGAAGCACATGCAAACGGAAGAATCTCTTGAAAACTTTAACTGAGTATTCTTGCTGTTAAATTCTTTGGAGAGATCACTTCATTATACTGCTGGTTCTTTTATATGAGAACACTGACAGTGCTTCTGGAAGAGCTTTAACTGCTTTTATTTGCAATGTTAAATCACTGAAGGGAAAGTTAAATACAGGAAGAAAAATCTGTGTACATAGCATTCTAAGGCATGTCTGCAACAGACAGCCTCTGCTTTTATTTCAGGTCAGCTGCCTGTAAATTTTTGAAGGAGGAATATGACTCTTAGGCCTTTGAAAACCTATATGTTTCAATATTTTACTTTCACAGATGCAAAAAATTGCTTCTAGAAAATTCACCATCGCCCACACATTAACTCATCACCTTAAATATTAAAGTTCACAAATGTAATTTCATCCTTTCCATGCTAAGTTGCCTGAATAAAATAAGAGTACATCACATGCCTCTGATTTGTAGTTTGTATATTTTGTAAACAGCTTTTGCACAAACAATCTGACAATATTAAGGTAATGGGACATTCTTTTCAAAGTCCTCATGCTTACAGTCCTCCTTACTATTTACATATATCAGTTCTGAAATATTGCAATTAGTGGGATGAAGTTTGGAGGAATGCATCCAGAGGAACAATCAAAGCTCATTGTCTCAGAAGATGCAGAAGCTATTAGTGATCCCATGAAGTATTAGTAATGTTGATCCTGCTTAGCTAAACAGCTTGGCATTTCCAGCTCTTGCTTTTTACTGACAAGGCTATCAGAAATGGCACATTTGTCACATATAATTGAAAAATGGCTATCTGTCGTCTCAGAACTTCCTTTCATTTAGGTTTGCCGTGAGATATGCAAAGCATATTTATGCCTGGCACATTGGAACATTAAATTCAATTTTCTAATGTCTGCCACTAGCTTTGGGGAAAATAACACACAGGTTCTTTCATGTACCCTGGGGACCATCAGGGAAAAACAACAGTCCCAGAAACCACTTGTGCTGCCGTGTTTTCAGAACACTGAGGTTAAGAAGACTCTCTACCAAAAAAATCCCACAATTACAAATACACTTTGAGACAGTCGGCTCCTGTAAGGGCTTTAAAAGACAGATGCATGAATTTTCAAAGGTTACGCAGATATGATATGCAGATATTTTATGTACCCATCCTGTATTTACCTGAGGCTTGAGTCATGGCCACACAGTTTAGCTGTTTGGATAAACTAGCTGCATCAGATCAGTGCACGCAAATACAGCCATCCATAAGGGACTTTAAAATTGTGAGACTCTGAGTCCCTGTAATCCTCCTGGCCCCAAACCCCCATCCCAAGCCAGCATAAGACACTTGCAGGAAGGACTAGTTTTGTTTCCATCACTCACCACTTCACTCTACCACATCAGTGGGACTGGTTGCAAATTCAGGATAAAAAGGACAGAGGACTGAAACCCCCTCAGAAATAGCTGCATTTGTGATCCAAGTGCCAAGCTAATTCGTCAGCTCAAACAGACACTCAGTTTGCGGGGTTTTTTTACAACATGCTCTTGAAGGTAACTTTGACTTGGTTGTGACAGAGCCCTGTGGCACTGAGCCACAGATCCCAGGCGTTGCTCTTCATCATCCCTTCAGAAGGGCTTTCACATCTCTCCAGGTGGAGGGGAGCTTTCTGCCCCCGAGCACAGCGTCTTCCCTAAACAATCAGGCAGAGGAGTCAGCATCCGTTGTTGTGCTTGAGAGACGGTGATTCACCGCAGGGGGAAGGCAGGAGATGTTCAGCATTGCAGGCTCATCACAGGACACAGGAAGGAAGGAAAAACTGGGATGAGAAGGGATTAAATAAAAAAAACTTTTTTCTGTGTGGAGAAGAATTCGTCCCCTCTGCCCCTAACCATCACCATATGTACCCAACGAAGACTTATTGCTGTCTTCTCAACCACAACAGTGTGAGGCAGGACAAAGTAGTTTCAGCAGGGCGGCATCGAGCAGGGTTGGTGAGGAGACAGCTGCACACATCCTTGTGCTCTGAGGGACCACAGGGAGACTGCCCTTGCCTTTGGTCCTGAGCTCCTTGTCTCTCCCTTTCCAGCCCATGCCTTGGTGGCAGTTAGCAGCTAGAAAATAGCACTGGAGGGTGACAGAAGTTGGTTGTTGTGACAGACCCCTTAAAATGGGCATATTGAGAGGAAAACATTCTGCTGGGTTTTGGAAACTTTTTTCCAGCTGCCAGGACAATTTGTCGATGAAGTTGGCAGTCTTTGAGGATGAGAAATTTAAGAAATCAGCTGCTTCTTACTGGTGTAAATGACAGCAAACGTCTACAGATGTAAAGAGCACACTAGTTAGGTTTACTAGTGGGGCAAACTCATCAGGTCCCAGGCTTTTGGGGGACATTTTTCTTCTCTGAGCCATTCTGCTTTAATGAATTGCAAGCCATGACACCATCGCAGACACACCTGTCTCCCCTTCTCCTTCTTTACCTCATTTCTTGCTGCGTACCCTCATTGCTGCATGCATTCAAAATCATTCACGTACATAAATCCAAGGAGATCCACAGGAATTATGGACTCGGCCCATTAGGCACTCAGGTGGCCTGAAACTCTGACCCAGCTTTGGAACAGCCTCTACTGATCCCTGAAGGATGTGTCTTCAAGGCCAGACCCATAATCTGCAAGCAGCACCACGAAGCTAGCCATAACGCCGGCCCTTAAAGCTCTCTCAGCTAAACAGCACTGTGCACATACAGACAACACGATTGTGGGGCAGAAAGTTGTAAAGCCTCTCAAATGCAACATGCATCTAGCCCTTGGCTTTTCCACTGTATCCTTTTTTCCCATAATGCATGGTACATACTGCAGCAGAACCAATCAAGGTATGAAAAAATGTAGCTAGGCAGGGCACAGATCTGATGATATGCATCATCCGATGCTGAGATACCTTTAAAAAAAAAAAATCACGCTTTTAAGGTTCTTTAGAACTCACAGTAGCCTTTTTTGGATTATTATGCTGCTGCAAAAAATGATGTGAAATCGCTTGTTGCTTCACTGTGATGTTAAATAGGATCCTGTCTGTACCCCAATGCATCCTGAGTGGAGACAGAAAAAAGCAGCACAAAGGGCAATGTGACTTTCCAACGTAGCAGTTAGGATATTCAGATCAGCAGGGAGAGGGCTGCTCACTTATTTTTGCTCCCAGAACAGGCTCTGTAGTTTACACAAGGATTGAATAAATGCAAAAGCCATGTCTGGTGCCTGGGTCACACGACTGTCAAGAGCATGAGACATCGCGGTCCTTCTTGGGCTTCCTGCCATCAAGCTTGGACTCTCCCTATACAGTTGGACCCATGCATCTTCTTCCACCACTGTCTTCACAGCTACCGCGTGAAAGTGAGTGAGTGAGTCCCATGTGATCCCAGCTGTCTGCGATCTGGCAACCCCAAACTCACACTTTTAAATAGATTTGCTTATTTTAATTTAACAGCCTAACTTATCAAGAAAAAGGTTCAAGCTTGATTAGGAAATGAGCTAACTCTGCAGTCACACCACCCAACCAAGGCAGAAGCCAAACTGGGTTGCCCCAGCGAAAGCAGTAAAAGAGAATTTAGTATAAAAGGGGCAATGAAGGCCAAGGGTGCTTCCTAGGATGCAGTAAAATGTAGCTAAAGATATCGTAAAATATAGCTAAAAAGAATTTAAGTTTCTTCTTTCTCTTGAATGTTTTCATGTAGTTAAACTAGCATGTTTGAAGGAACTAGAGATTGTGCAATAGGTTAGTGTTTAGGGAATAAAACTTGAGAGCAGAAGTGATAAAGTGGGGAAAGGGATCCATAAACAGAGAGGAGGTCTGAGATTACAAGCAAACAGCATAGCGACACACAGGACCAGCTGGGGGGTGGGAAGAAGCTGTCTGATTGCAGTTACTGTCCTGCACTCGAGGTCATCTCTGCTGCTTCAAAAATGGGCCACATGGGAACACTACCTCTGGCTTCCCAGATCTAGGGATTTCCTCTCTTCCTTTAGTTTAAGCGGCCACTCTACCTGTCAAACTGAAATCTCCAGCTCGTCCAACTCATTGCACACCACCATCTCCCTTCTGTGAAATACAAAACTGCTTACAGATGGTACTTTTAGTTTAAAAAGCAATTAAGACTCTCTTTTTTTACCTCATACATCACTAATGACTGAGCTAGCCTAATTCTACTATAATGTTACCATCTGATGATTTTCTACTTTGTTAAAAATATATGCTTGGTCCCTTCTGAATGCACAGAATGGCACCTTAAGGAAGAATGAAAGATCTTGATTATTTTTTCCCCTGTGATCACAAGTCCTATTTATAGGTTTATCTTCTGTACTCCTGCATGCCCCTCTTGAAATTCAGCAATGAAGCAGAATCTGCATGTTCTTCTCTTCCTTCAGCATGCAGATCCGCTTGCCTTGCCTAACGCTGAACAAGAGATGGGAGATGTATCTTCCCTCAAGAGATCCAGCCTCCCAGCGAGAGCTCTCCCTTCTGCAGGGAAGGAGGGCAAAAGTGTCATTTCAAATGACATGGGAGGATAACACATCCTTAGCAGGCCACGGTAACCTTCAGTAATTATATCAGCCACCTGACACTGACTTCTTTCAATGGTACAAGAAAGCTATTGCAGGATATAAAGAAAATTGCTTGCCTATACCAATGGCTTTTGCTGTATCAAGATAACCCACTGGGCCTCTGCAAACCTTGATGCCATCACAGAAGTCTCGTCTGTGTGCAGAACTGACTTAATGGCTTCAGTTGGTTTAATGACCCCTCAGAAAAGGAAGGGCTTTAGCTAATAAAGGTAGGACAAAAGATTTTGAAGGCACTGAAGAGGAAGAAAGTAGCAGGGATTGCTCTTTACTGGTCTGATCTGCAATGAGAGAAGTATGCCCTTTATCAAAAAGACTCAGTAAAGGATATCTTCCAGAAATGATGAAAACACACAAGTTTCTACTTGACATTTTTCACCTAGAAATGTAAATACTTGCATGAAAGTACATATAACATAAGAACTATCCCAATAAAAGCAAAAGTATTGTTCAGCTTAATGAAAAGCGTGCAGAAAATAAACAAAAGAGTAAACAACTGCTCAGTCACAGTTCCCTGCCCTGGAGAGGCCATGGCTGCAGATTGTTTCCCTGCTGTCTATTGCATATTTTAAAAGGGGTGATTTGCAACCTAGAAACAGATATTCTGAGTGAAGAGACAAGATACGCTGAAAAGCTGAGGCTGGGCTTCCTTTTCTTTGGGCCACAAGGCCTGTGAAGTGGCTCTTTCTGCTTTGCACCATCAGGTGAAAAGTTGAAGAGCTTCTGTGCCAAGCTATGGAAGAGGAAAAAGTTTCCTACTAAAAAGCAAGGAAGAATATAAGGCACCTTGCTTGAATCATACAAAGGAAGTCTGCTGTATGAAATAGCAGTACTGCTGTCAAACCAAGGCCACAGAGGTAGCAGGTGTTATGGCTCTTTACCCGTGTCACAGCTGAGATGGGAAATGGTTTCCAAATACAGGAGCGCTCTTCAGTCTCTCTCCTAAGTTTCTTCTTCCCCTTCTTGTCTCAAAAGACTTAGCACCATGAACTAGCAGGTGTGTTATCTGAGGAGACTGTGTATTCTGGAGGAGTGGCATGGGAGATGAACAGCCAGGAATAAGGGCACTGTAAGTTTACAAGAAGTTTATCTCATTTTTTTCTTTTCTCTGGGTTATTTTTTTTATTTAACTTTTTAATTAAAAACTAGCTACCTACCTTGCCTGCTTATAAGCATGTATTGATTTGTAGGGAAAGAGAGAACTTCCAAACTTATAAATGTACCCATAGAAAGGGCCCTTATATCCACCTCATGAAAAAACAGTACATTATGACAGTCTGGCACCTCACCACCACGACACTGGACCTCCCAGGGAAGAACAAGCTCAAATCTCCACTGGACTTTTTGGAGTACCGGAGTGCTCACACACTGATGTGTGATCAACAGAGCTCACCCCTACCTTACCAAGTCCTCCAGAGTTTATTGTCGTGGCCTGTTTAACCTAACACTTGGGACCAGGCACAAAGGTTCAAGTCACTCCAGTGAGAGCCCCCGCGTGAACGCACCGTATGGATGCAGCTTTCAGGGCATCACCTCCACAGCTGCCTGACGGGGAAGAGGCAGCACAGCTTACAAACAAACACAGTGGCACTTGCACTGATGAATACAAATTCTAGCACTTGCACAAGGAACTTTTCCTTCTTTTCTCCTCAAGGAAATCACATTATTAGGAAATGAACAAGGATTCCTTTACGAGGCATGTAGCAGCTCCCAGAAAGCGTGGTGGCATCTCTCACCAGTTATTCCATCTCCCAAATGGTTGCCTTCCATAAGGTATCAGGTGGGCAGTGCAGACACGAGTGCCTCTTTTTAACCAGATACTCCTTCCTAGACCTGAACGACTGGTTGCTGGTTTATTCATGTCTGCCAAGACCTCATTCAGTAATCATGAGAAGAAGCTCTCAGTATCTGGGGGGGGG
>VXBO01006240.1:51629-73575 GCA_013400135.1 Rhinoptilus africanus | reverse complement strand
GGGCGGGATGGGGGGGGGGGAAATCCTCTTCTTTTCTTTTTTACCCTCTCCTTTTCGTGCGCTTGGCCTCGCTGCCTTATTTACCTCTGCGTTAATTTTTTTTGGCATTCGGGCTTTCGGGAGCTGGGCTTGAAAACCGACGGGGCGGTCGGCGACGCCCGCCGGAGGCGGTGGGTCCCACCCGCGGCGCCCTGAGCCGTGGCATCCCCCCCCCGCGGGAAAGCCCTGCTGCAGGTGCCGGGCTTTAAGGCTGTCGGTGGCCCCGTTCCCCCCCGTTCCAACAGCAAACACCAGCGGCTAACTGGAGAAGCCACGCTCAGGCCGTTTGCTGCTGGGATCAGCTGGGCGGCAGAGATCGCATTAATGATGTGATCGTCACATAGGCATTATAAAGCTGACCTTCCTAAAATCTCTGCAGCACGCCTCCCGTGCAGGCACAGCCCGTCTCTCCATTGGTGAGACTCTATTTCCACTCTGTAAACTCCTGCAGTGTTGCCTTCTCCTTTTTGTTAGTTACCTGTTTGTGGTTTAGTTTGAAAAGCCTCTAAAGTTTTTTCTTAGCAAGAATTTTCAACTACAAATTCAACGCTTTTTACCTTTAAAAACATTGGTTTAATAAAGAACATTTGGGAAGGGAAACAGAACAAAAATCTTATTTTGCAAGGCAGAATGTTACTTTGCGTTTGTAAATGGGAATTGTCGCAGGCATCCCGTTTTCTTAGACGTCTTCATTATGAGATGAGTATGCAGGGAATTTGGGGAAAAGTTTAGGGAAAAAAGGGCAAGAGGGAAGGGCACTATCCTGGCCCTTTCCAAATTTCAGTATTGATGGAGAGAGAATAATTCCCCATTTATTAAACATTCACACATTGTTTACTTCAAGGACATGGAAATTCATATTTGTCTTATACATTACTTGTTATTGTTCTTGCTTCCTGACTGGATGACTGAAAAAGGAAATTCAGCTGTGTGGGATGACATGTGTTATACACAGCACAGAAAAAGAACAAACTTCACAGAGAGAGCCTAAGCCACTACAGGCCCGAGTTGCTTAAAGGTAAATATCCCTGGTAGAAGTTTTGCTTTAGCGGTGGTAAAAGTCTGAGGATGCAAAAAAAGGCAACGTTGGTAGGGAGAGGTAATACACTTTATTAGATTAACTCTTACAACTGAGCAACCCTTTGGGCTCAGAGGTGCTTTGACTCCGTACAGAGAGTCCATAAGCGTACATTTCCTTTACTTGTACTGTGGAAGTGTCATGTATGGACCACATCTTTCGAAGAGGACTTTGTTTTCTGTGCCATTAATACTGCAGCACCACAGCCGCTGGTGGTGTAACTTGCATGGAGTCCCACTGCAGTGGGAAGTGGGAGCTCCCGGGTTACTCCAGCTTACTGGAGATGTTTCTGCAGCTGGGCTTAGCCAGCTGCACGCTTTCCCCACTTCAGCCTGGACACGTGCCCTTCCTAACGCTGTCAACCAGACCCCAAGCTCTTGCTCTTCAACCAGTATTGCTCACAGCAAAGCCTGAAGGCTCCAGCGCCTGCATCCAGTTTGGGTTCTCCTGCTGGATTGAGAGCTGCAATTATGCCTTCCTGGTTTGGGGCTTTTATAAGTATTCTCTGATAATTTTTTACACTTACAACACTGCCATCCATTTGGATTTGGATTTATGTTACCAGGAAGTTGGTTTTGCTTTTTGCACAGCAATGCACAAACCTATTTTTGGCTGATTCATTAAACTGCTTGAGGAGAGAAAAGGGAGGGAAGGCACTTAGACATCATCCGATAATCAAAGAGGACAACTGGATATTTTTATTTGAATAATTTCTATAATTCTTCCCTTATGGTCCCTGTTCAGTGGTCTTCAAAGTCAACAGTGTTCTCTGAATCAAATTCTATGGCTGTATAGGCTTTTAAAAAGAAACTCCACACATTAGTGTCATCCATGTTAGAGACTCCTCTTTTCCAGGCTAACGTGCTGAATGTCTCCTCTTTACATTGATAAGGGCACATGGGAAGAGAGGAGAGCAACCTCCCTGCTTCACGCTAGGAACTGTGGTGTTTGGAGGCTGCACATGCAAACAGCTAGCTCCTCTAGGAAGCCCACCGCTGCTTCTCCTAGCTGTGGGAAAAAATCGGAGGCCATAAGTTGATTCTATTTTTGTCCAAACAGCCTGTGGAAAGAAAAGTAGAGCTTCCTGTGAGAATGTGCTGCTTCCAAAGCCGCCTGAGCCTGCCAGTGACAATGGTGCGGTGTCATACAGCCCGTCTCCCCCAGTACGGGCATGTGCACGGTTAATGGGCAAGGACAACAGGGTGGGCAACTGCACGCGTGGGCAAGACGGCATTTTTCTTGTGAGACTTTGCACAGGTGAGTAGCGATATTGTTCCTTAGGGATCTGTTTCAGGTAAGGACAACTTGCGAGCACAAGAATGACATTTATAGCTTCATGTCAGCAGGAGGCAATGGGGGAGAGGGTTGTGGTCATGGCACCAAATGCCTGTTGCTGCGTGCTTGCTCCTCATCAGTCAACAAGTGTTCCCTGAACAAAATTGTTCTGACTTGTCTCATTAAAATGCTTCCCCCTAAAATGGCCACAGTTTGTTGCCAGGTTGTTTTTGTATCCTCATTATAATCCTGGAATCCCCCATAGCTTACAGCCACTTTCAGACCAAGAAACACGAGCTGAAACAACCCCTCATTTTGAGCTACTGGTTGTCCTTGCTCAAAACGCTCATAGGAGCAAGACCCAGCAACTGCAGTCTGACTGAGAGGATGGACATTTGTCCAGCTATCCCATGAGAGGTTATGCAAACCAACAAGCTGACCACGCTTTGGGGTGTCATTGCTTGACATCTTATTTCACTCTCTTCAGCCACTTTCCCATTCCTCTAGATGTAGATTCCCAGGAATGGCAGATAATCCTTTTTCTTCTGTCCTGGCACTTACTGGTAAGACCTCGGCAGCACATGGACAAAATGAGAATGGTCTCATGAGGGCAATACATGCGGGGCTTCAAACTACACTTCTCTCCTTCTCTCACCACCAGCTTGCCTCTCCATTGTACAAGCCTGGACATACCTCAGAAAGTCCCGGTTTTCTTGTAGGAGCTCAGAAGCCTGTGTCATTTTTTCGGTCTCCATCTTTTTTAAATGTAGATGCTGTGACGTTTACACACACCACAGAGCATTAGTAGCAAAGGGCTCAAGATGTGCAGCACAACCCCTTGCAGTTATGGGCAACAAACGCTGTAATGCCCTTCCCAGAGCATCACATAGTACCTTCACTGTAGCTGGCAGAGAAGAGCAAAGAAATTTAGGTATCTTCCAGTTCTTGGTCTAGGCATAGCTATGGATCACAGATATCTGCTTGTCATCGTGCCACATTGCTCTTCATCTTAAATGGCTCTTTTCCTTTTTCCTTCCTCTGTGTTACAGACAGCAATCATGATCTCCACCTTCTCTTTGCTAAAGCAGCCAAATCCTTCCATCCCCCTTCATACCTGTAAAAAAAATATCATTGTTCTTCCCTGGCACAGTCACCACAAATGATACTTTGGGTCCATCTTTCATAAGATTCTGGGTTTTAGAGCCAGAAGGTCTAATAAAAGGTAGACCTGCAACTGACTTGAGGACAGTGCTTCCTGACCAGAGACAGTTAATCACCAACAGTATCCAGATGGTTTGTGACTGGGCCTGGTGATGATGCATATACTTGGGGAATTTCCAGGTTTTGTTCATGATTCATTCAGCTTTGACTTCCCTGGCTGAAAAGGGAAGATGTCACAAAACATAGTAATACTTTGCATTATAAAGCACTTCACGCATAGCTTTGCAGCAATTGAACTGGAGATTTTGAGATGACTCCTTCATGGAGATGTCATGGTGCTGCATCATAACGGTGGATCTGTACCAGTTTTCTTCTTCTGTTTGGTACAAACACAGGCTTACAGGAACTTTTTACGGGATTCAGTTTATCTGTGTCCAAGGCCATTAACTGCTGCAATTGGAGAGGGTTTAGCTTCCCTTCCAGTCTGCTGTTCTGCTTGAATCCCTGCTTTAATAATGACAGTAATGCAAACTGTCACTCTCCTTTTATTCCAAGGGCAGCTGACTTTTTACAAACTGATACCAGCTTTGCATTTTATAATACAACTGCAGTCATTCAAATGAGTGGTAAGAAATGCAGCAGAGCATCCCTTTGGTACCAGGAATGTATGCATCTACTCTTGGCATTTCAGTCATAATGAGATGCTCCTTATCAGTATGTTATGTGAGCATCTGCAACATCCTTAAGAGGTTGGTCCCACTTCAGCTTACTGCCAGGAGTATGGTGTAGTCAGGGGACATGGTGGCATTTCAAGGTCAAATCATGCATATTGCTCACAATCACTATGCTTGATGTATTCTGAAGAGGTATGATGTAATAGGTTGGGTTTTGTTCTCCTTATGGAGCAGAAACTTGCAGAAACCTGCAAGATGTTGCTTATCATGAATGTGCTCACCTACATGAATGTTGCAGCACTGTTAGCTGTCACATATAGTTAGCACAGGCTGGTACCCCCCTATGCTTTTTTCTCCTGGTGCCATCAGAACACACACTCCCTGCCTTTCACCATGGGCTGATGTCTGTTTTAAAACCCCACAAGCTCCTGCCTCTCAGGGCATGCTCTGCTTTCATATCTGGGCTGCTGGGGACAGGGGACACGGTCACTAGTGGACCCAATGCAGTACATCCCTCCTGACATGTGCAAGCATCCCAGCAGCACCCCCAGCCTGTAGGACGCAGCACCTCAGGGTCGGCAGGGAGACTTCCAGGGAGCTGTGGCACAGCCTGTGTTCTTCCCAACGATACTGCTGCATGTCCTTTCTGGGGAAAAGGCCCATATCCGGTGAGTATTATTCCCCATCATTTAGTCTCTGCTGCAACACTCTGCTGGAAAAGGCAGCATCCTCGAGACACCTCAGCTACCATCGCTGCCTCTGTCCCCTGCATCCTTCGCTCCTCGGGCCCCACTCACTGCCATCTGAGTCTGCATGGCTTGCCCCGTGCTGTCACAGGCGAAGTGGAGACCCATTTCTCCACTGTGCCATTCTTGTCCCTTTGCCAATGACTCATCCTTCCTGTAATTCCTTCAAAAAGCAAATTAATACCATCGATTAAAAAAAAAAAAGAAAACAAAACAAAGCATTCAGTCCTTCCAGCTTCTCAGCTGCTTCCTTTTTATTTTGATCTGCAGGCTCTCCGAGGCATCTCATTTGTGTGCTGAACTGCATCAAGCACTGATGACACTTTCCCGATGACAGAAACGCTCTGTTCTAGTGGCCAGCACTGCCTATGTGCATGGGGACATAAAATACTCTGCAGGACACTTTTTCCATGTCCATAGAGGCTCCAGGGAAGAGGACTCAGAGTGGCAGTGCCAAAATGTTATTGCTCATCCCTGTGCCACAGCCCAGGCAAAAGTCCACCTCTCAGCTCCTCCGCGCTCTCTGACTCAACAGCAGGGGCAGGAAACAAGGTTGGCAGAGGAGCTGCCCCACGTCGCGTGTCCAGTGCAGCCCATCAGTATTTTTAACAGAGTGGCTTTCAGGTGTTGTTTGAGCTGTCGCATCTTTCATGTCACTTCCCCTCTTCTCTGGGAAAAAGAAGGCAAAAAAGTGGGGGGAGCCTAGACCAGAAATGCTTTTGCTTTTCCAGAAGAATGATAATCACTCCAGTGTACTGTTCTTGTATCGTAACCTTCCCAAAAATACCACTAGAGAGGACAGTTTGCAATTTGGAGGTGTCCTCTCTCCCAATTCAGTGCACACTCATGCCGCAGAGGTACAAGCTGGCAGAGATGCTCCAGAACCGGCCCTTGCCAAGGTCCAGGCGGGGCAGTGACTGAGCCCACTGCTTGTGGCTTTGCTCCATGTGGTCATGATCCACCCAAGGTGCCTCAGCCATGCTTTTTGTGTGCTCTCAAGTAGAGGCCTACCTAATATCTAAGAAAGACCGTTTTCATCTTCAGCCCAATGATCTAATCCAATACTTCTTGAAAATAAAACAGGTTAATGTTAATATTTTTTGCCCACATGCAGTTTGTAGAACTCAGGAAACCATAGAAAGCATCTTTTAACTACCATGCCTGGTTTATTCCATATCCTCTGACTACAGCAGAGAAATGTATCTTCCTGTTACCACATTCGTTTAATTTTTACTAGACTTGTGTAAACTTTAACTTCTCTGATACACAAATTTCTTTTGTGTTTCAGAGACAGTGACAAAAGAAAGAAGGAAGAACATCTAAAGAACATCCCCACTTTATTACCGTTCCTGGTGTCTCACTACCCCACCCTCATTTGGGCTTTCAGATGAAACCAACAGCTCTCCTTTAGGCTCCTCTATTCAGAAAGCAGGGGTTGTCCAGCACTAAAAAGGCCTCCTTGGAGGAGAAGCCTGATGATTCGAGTTGTATCCTGTGGGCCAGTGCAGACCAATGATGTTTTACTGGGTCAGCTTCTTATCATTCCCAAATATCTAAAGGCAGCATAGGCAGCAAAAGAAGCGAGCCCGTGCTCTCACAGTGTCTTGACATGTGATGAGACACTGATATTTAAACAAATCCAACATACCAAATGGCTAGCTGACGTAGTACAGACGGCCAGTTGCATTGCTGCCAGCTTCACTCTGGATTTCGCATGGGTTCTCAGTACTCTGAAGCCCTCAGCGGTTGGTGCATCTCCAGTGGATCGCCACCCTCAGCAGTCCTCCTGGTCTGAAGAGCAGCTGGCCCAGTCGTACCATCCACGTTCAGAGTTTCCATTGCCTCTCTTGTGATAGGCTCACACTCAAGCTGCAAAGCCACATCTGCAGTATTTGCATGGTGCCAAATGACTGTCTCCCATAAATCATTCACACGCTATTACTTCCCTTCCCTCTCCTCCTTTGCCTCCCCTCCCCTCACTTTCCTGTGGCTGGCTTCTGTCCTGAAATAACTTTCTGTCACAGAATGTCTTTAAATCGGTGGTGGGCACTGTTTTTCACCTTTCCCTTCCCAGAGCTGGTCTGCCTTCATTGCCACCCTTCGTAACTTGGAATGGCAGAAAACTCAATAATGTAAGTGATTATTAAATTCTAAATACTTAAAAGAAACCTTTGTTTTAAATTGAAAGATCAAAATTTAACTCCAGTGTTTCGTTATCACTGCTAAAAGCACTGATTCTCCTTGGAAGAGAAATAAAACTTGAGAGCCGGTTCTGGTCTTGCAGCAGAGGATTTGATTCTCTCCTAGCCTATATGTGACAGAGTAACTTATCCCTGTGTAGCCCCAAATGAAAATGGGCGGTATGCAATGTTTATAAATGGTATAGTATTGCGATTGTAAAATCTATAGAAAGACCAGCTTTGTTTCTGCATGGTATTAGTCTTTAACACAAACAATTAAGAGTTACTGCGCCTTTTTTTTACACCAAGGTTATGCTTTTATATTAAAATTACATTTGAACAGACAGCTGTGGGATCAAACTAAGGTGTTGAATTTTCACATAGAAATTCAAAAGGTGATGACTCTGAAAAGAGCAGTTCCTCACCTGAGTGTGGCCCTTTGCGTTAAGTCAGCACAACTCCCACCGAGAGCTCTTGGGACTGAGCTCAGCTGAGGCAAAGAAATGTGTCGGGAGGGGAGTGAATGCAGCAAGAGCAGCCAGGCACGGAGCTGTGGATTTGCTGTGCCACTCTGAGAGTGTCCACGCAGACCCTGATCCACAGGGAAGTGGTGAGCACCAGAGTGCAGCCCTGCAAGATCCACCAGCGGCTGCCCTTGGCCCTCTCCCAGCATCCCTGCATGTCCCAGCATGGCCCAACAATGGAAACATTCAACGTCAGGTTGGGTGGGTCTTTGAGCAACCTGATCTAGTTGAAGATGTCCCTGCTCACCGCAGGGGGGTTGGAGTAGATGACCTTTAAAGGTCCCTCCAACCCAAACCATTCTATGATCCCCACAGGGCACGGGGCGGGGAGCAGCACCTGGTCGTGCTCATGGTCCTGGCCAGGGCAGGCCCCACCACTGGAGATGAGAGGGTATAATTCCCATTGATTCCTAAGGCAGTAAGGCACCAACATAAACATGGTGATACTAATCTCCATCCTCATGGATGTGAGACAAGGACTGGTGTTACGAAAGATCTCAGACACTGGTAAAAGATACACTTGATACATGCAACAAGATAAGGACTGTATGTACATCGTATGTAAATCTATCTTTTTTTAAACTAGCTAATGCAAATGATGTAAAAATTGGCAAGCAGTCGGGCATGCGAGCACACCTTCCTTCTCCTTAAGCCCGCAAGCTCTCACTTGCTTATGATTTTAGACCAACCCTGCTGCAATCCTACTGCCGATCTATACCGAAATTAATCTGAATCAGTGTGGTATTCTGTGGATGACTACAATTTAAGTTTCAAAGAAATGTATGGCAGTAAGGACAGAGCTGTGGTTTAAGCACTCTAGACATGCAGGTTTACTTCTTTACAGCATCCCGAGTATCACAGGGCGTGCTGCCAAGTGATACAGTTTTCCAGCTCCTAAAATGAAGTTCTTTCACAGACATGATGTTGGAATAATGTGGTGATTTGACATTTTGTGAGTTTTTAAAATGCGTCCCTTGGGTTTAATTCTCTATATTGACATCAATCCACAGATCTAGATAAGAAAGAAAGTTGAAGTAAGAAAAACAGGGTAGAGTGTATCAGAAGTCGAGACCAATTCACACAAGCCTTGTAAGACTTAGAGGGAGAAGGTAAAAATACCAATCCCAGTGGAATTTCCTAAAATTTTGTGATGAATCTGTGAAGATTTTTAAGCCAGAAAGGACTCACTGTCAAACTTCTGACACTTTGAAGCTTCCTTTTCACAAAATGGCAAACTTTTTATACACTCTGCTTACAGAATCACAGTGAGGACACATTCAAGCAGAGGGAAATAGGAAAGTCAGTACTTTGACTTAGGAGTCTTTCTAAAGTTCCCAGGGATTCAAAGAAAGCAGGCAAACAAGCAGTTCCCTCCACTGGAGTTAGCCTTGGCCACCTGGAATACATCCCGTAACAGTGTGACATTGCTCCGGGTGACTTCAGTAACCCGACAAATGTGATTTCAACCCCGGGGACACAGAACTGTGCAAAAATGTAATTATAGGCTTATAAAAATCATACTTTCCAAGTATTCCATTGCTTTCCCAAGAGAAATATATTGCCTTGGGGACTGAAAGGGGTGTGTATTTGCTACATCCATCATTACAATACATGTAATCTACTACCTCTTCTACCTACAAGTACAAGATGCTAGACTCTGAGGTGTCCTTACTGTAACAACTTCAGTGAAATCAGAGTACTTATGTCAACCAAAATACTCACGGGTTTAGATGAGAATCAGAGCCATTAAAACAATTTTATTTTAGTGTTATTCCTGCTCTTTACCTCACATACAGATCCACACTTCATCTTTTCACAGAGATGTGTTGGCTGCAGTGGACCTACACCAATTTACACCATCCAAGAACTGGAATATGTGTGTTTAAAACTGCCAAAAAGTCCTTGAGTGGAATATGTCAGCAGGAACATGCTTTCATGGGCAAGTGCTGTTCTTCACCCTTCCAGCAAAGAAATGCAAATTAAAATCATTCAATCACCCTGAAGAGCCTTAACAAAATGACTGCTGTAATCCCTGTTGCTTGTAGGCAGACCTTGAGATCGATGAAGCCCTCTTATTTCATGATAGCGCTCACCTGCCCTATCCTTCAGCAGTGGAGGTAGATCAGCAACCTTCCCCTATGGGAATTGCTATGGGGATTCCTCCAAAAACATGCTTGCTCGGAAAATCAATCATGATTTTTCAACAAAGCTATTTTTACTCAGAAAATGTTGGTATTTTAGCACTGGTGACCCACAGTTGAAAGAAGAAGAACACTCCTGTCTCCACCACCTTTTTCTGCCCCAACAACCCAACCTTAGGGAGTTTGCAGGTTAAGACGCTTTTTGAGAATTGAGATGCTAAGGTGAACATCTCTGCTCTGTGACACTACCCAACCTGCTCTTGGCCATTTGGGCATGAATGAGTCTCACTTTCTGATTTCTTGTGTACAGAAACATTAAAGTCTATTTTATTCTGACCGGGAATGGAAAATGGTTGAAATTTGTCTTGGGTGTGCACATCAAGCTGCTGGCAGCGGGGAGCCGCAGGGGTGGCCTCTGTGAGGAGAGGCTGGGATTGCCACCAGTACCATCTGGCTCCGACTGACCCACCGCAGGACACAGCTGAGCCCCTCAGCCAAGAAGGTGGCACCTCTGACCTGACCAGAGGAGTCTGTGGCGCTTCTGTGAAAACATATTTAATAAAGGGTGGTAAAAGAGAGATGGAAGAGCAAGTCCAGAGGAGTAGGAGGCACTGCATGGCAGAGCTGGTAACACCCCCCGAAGGGACAGTGGCACGTGGATAACCCATGCCAGATCAGATACTCCCCCAAAGAGGT
The DNA here is from genome assembly GCA_013400135.1 of Rhinoptilus africanus. Lineage (NCBI taxonomy): Eukaryota > Metazoa > Chordata > Aves > Charadriiformes > Glareolidae > Rhinoptilus > Rhinoptilus africanus. The sequence goes on along the minus strand of VXBO01006240.1, from coordinate 63,061 downwards.
TGCAGCTCATGGAGGATCCATATTAGAGGACAGAAAAAGTGCAAGAAGAAAGGTACAGTGGGAGAAAAGAGAGAGAAACAACAAGTGGCAGAAAGAAACTGCTGTGCCCTGACCCCAAGCCCCTGTACCACCCGTCGCCTCACCAAAGGGAGTGAGTGCAACCTGCAGCCATAACACGGGGAATGGAGACCAGGAAGGGGAGAGGAGAGCTGTCTGGAGTGAATCTGAGCCTGGGAAAGGCAGAGGAAAAGTGTTTTCCCTAAGTATTGACATGTTTGACTTCTTTGTTTCCTTGTACCTGAATCAGCAATTAAATGTTTGTGTTAATTGGCAATAAATTAAGATAATCTTTCAAGTCCAGTCTGGTTTGCCCACAACAGTAATTGTGGGCAACAGTAAGTGGTCTACCTGTCTTTACCTCAACCCACATGTTTTCCAGCTCTCGTCCTTCCTCTTCTCTCCCCTTGCTGCCCACCTGAGGGGAGGGTGAGCAAGTGGCTGACTGTGTTTGGCTGCTGGCTGGGGCCAGCCCGCCACATCTCTCAAACATTTGTGGCACAAGAAAATCATCCCCTCTCCTCTCTGACTGATGGAGTAGCTGTGGGGATCATGAAGCATTTGAAGAGGCTGCCTGAAACGGCCGTGAAGTCTCACCATCAGTGTCTTTAAAGAGCCGTGAGTAAACTATCTGCCAGAAATTACATGGTACCCTGGGTGAGGTGGGGGAGCCGATAGAATCACAGAATGTGTTGGGTTGGAAGGGACATTTAAAGGCCATCTAGTCCAACCCCCCTGCAGTGAGCAGGGACACCTTCAACTAGATCAGGTTGCTCAGAGCCTCATCCAGCCTGGCCTTGAATGTCTCCAGGGATGGGTCCTCCACCCCCTCTCTGGGCAACCTGTGCCAGTGTCTCACCACCCTCATTGTAGAGAACTTCTTCCTAATGTCTAATCTAAACCTACCCTGCTCTAGTTTAAAGCCATTGCCCCTGGTCCTGTTGCTACACGCCCTTGCAAACAGCTCCTCCCCAGCTTTCCTGTAGCCCCCTTCAGGTACTAGAGGCCGCTGTAAGGTCTCCCCGGAGTCTTCCCTTCTCCAGGCTGAACAATCCCAGCTCTCTCAGCCTGTCCTCACAGGAGAGGTGCTCCAGTCCCCGGATCATCTTCATGGCCCTCCTCTGGACCCGCTCCAACAGGTCCATGTCCTTGTTGCTGAGGGCTCCAGAGCTGGACACAGTACTCCAGGTGAGGTCTGACGAGAGCAGAGGAGAGGGGGAGAATCACCTCTCGGGATCTGCTGGCCACGCTTCTTTTGGTGCAGCCCAGGATGCAATTGGCCTGCTGGGCTGCAAGTGCACACATGAAATGATTCTATTTCCTGTGACCATATGGTTCAGACTCCTCTGCGTCTAACACTCCAGCTACCACAGATCTGATCACTCAAAAATGACAAATGAAAGGGATCTACATTCATGTTTATGAACACCCGCAAAAGGATAGTTTTGTTTTTATCATGAGCAAACACCTTCAAAATTTGTTTTTCGAATAATGTCACATTTATTTTATCACACCTTGTATAAGAAGAATTCAAGGGTGCTTTTTCACAGTATGAAATAGCACTGAAACAAAGTAATTGCTTGGGAATGTGCGTGTCTTATCTCACCCCTCTATCAGCAGCAATGCAGACACCATGTGACTGAGTGCTTCCTGGAGCTCCGGCGGGAGCTAACCAGATGAGGATGATCCAGGCAGACGTCCAAGGATGATACTGAGGAAAAGCTATAATATAAACTATATTATATATAAACTATAACTTTGTTGGATTTTTTTGGTTGGTCGGTTGGTTTGTTTTGGTCATTCCTAAAGGTATACAATGGCCACCCAAGAGAAAAAGAATGGCAGTTGTTGTTCTTCCCATGTTGGCCAGCCAGAATACTCCGGACTTTTCCTCCAAGCTGGTATGGATGAGGAATCTTAGCTTCTAAAAAACTCTTACCATATGTGGCCTCCTGGTGTAGTCAGTTGCTCTTTGTAGCTTGGACCGCACTGTTGGAGCGAGGTCACTGCAGACCTAGTGTGCTGTGGTCCTGATGTGTAAGTGTAACCGCGTGGTGCTGAAACAGCTAATAATGATCATGGAAGAAGAATAACTTGTTTCCTTTTTCCAAATGAGCAGAGCAAAATAAATCAATGCAAAATGAAAAAAAAAAAAAAATCTATGTTTTAAAATATTCCTGTCAGTAACAATTCTTAAAAATATCCTCTGGAGAAGGTAGGAGGATAAGAATTGTTCACTCATTTTTTTGGTCTACCATATTTGTTATCACAATAATTCATACAAGTCTATCAATGGTGTGTCTGCACAGAGAGCATCAGCCAGTCATTGGTAATTGATGTTGCTCCTCAGAGTCCTAAACACACGGCAACTTGCAACTGGGGAGCTGAGGATAGCTGTCACAGATGAACCTGTCATATTATTATTCAGAACATTGCCTCATACCATATAAGTTCTTAAGCCACTTAGAGTGTGGGATTTTTTTGTTGGGTTTCTTTTCCCGACAAAAATCATTATCTTAAAATGTTCCTGCCTCATTTAACAGCAATTACTGCTAATATATTTCCATGGAGTAATATTGTAATGTAAATTTAGCTTGTCTGCATGAAGATGCAGGGATTTGCAAGTGCTGCTGAAAGTGTTGCTGTGGGAATCTACATTAAGCTGTGAAAGTAAGATCCTACACTTTGTCTATAGTAAAGCAAAAGGGCTCCTGAGACCTTCCACCTTATCCTCCAGCCATGCCAGCCTCGTAAATGCTGGGTAAACCACAGCATGTGACTGACTTGGTCAAAAATGGGATTCCTCCTGCCAAGCAGTGGCAGGGCCATTGGAGACAGCACCTACATTTCGGACAAAAATATCCCATATATGAAGGAGAGAGAAAGCACTGGAGTCCAGCAAGTGCCATGCTGACCTCCTGTCGGCTTGGGATCTTTGCAGACTAGTGAAGCCCAGCAAAGCTCTGGAAAAAAAATGTATCTTTGGTGCTATTTCATCTCACAACTCAGCATTTTCTTTCTCCCACCCTGATGGCCTCCCCATGCTCTGTCCTGGGACTGTGAGGGCCCCGAGGGACGCGGGATGTGAACAAGCACACTCTGGCCATATCTGTCACGCTGCAGTGCGGTGCGTGACTGCTATCCAGGCGGGCTGGTGACAGGCACAAGCACAAGCACAAGGGATGGTGGAGCCCCACAGCCCGACAGAGATGCCCCGCTGGCACCATGTGCCCCTGCCCTACGCGGGCATAGGGCTGGCCAAGCTCAATGTGCTCCAAGCAGAGGGGTACCCTGGCTTTGTCACTGGCTACAGAAACACCAACAGGGAGGAAAACACCCTACATGTTTCCCTTTTTCAAAGGAGAATTGCTGCAAAAAAGCATGACCCAAGAGAAGTGAAGGCAGAGAAGGAGAGGGGAGGGTGTCGCATCACTCTGTTTTCACCCATGAGATGAGGGAACTATTGTTTTGCCTTTTTCTCCCTGAAGAACGTTTTGCCATTGCCCAGCTGCACTTCAGGGAGAGGGGCTGAAGCAGCAGCCAGCCAAGGCATCACGCCAGACAGACTGCAAGGTATGGTAAACCCAGTTCAAGTGAAGGGAGGCTTCTTGCCCGTATAATTGAGATCTATGATGCCCAGACATTAGGTCATCCTGGCCTCTCTTCCTTAAGGGAGCATGCCTTCGAGGAAAGCACATTGTCTTGGCCGTCAGTTCCTGATTTATCCACTATTCAGTATTTTCTATTTGAATTTGGCTACACTAGCCAAACCCTGCTTGGACGATTGACATTTTTATAAGAGACTAGCAAATAGCAGATGACAAATGATTTATGTCTCCTGTAGATTTATGAAGTTTTGGATTTACAAACATTTTCATTACTATGCTACAGCTATCTAAATGTTTCCAAACAAAGAGAAAGAGAAGCTTATGAGGAGTGAAGACCTCAGTATTAGTTGGTTATTCCAGAAACTAGAGCTGTGCTACAGAACCAGCTCCAACACTTGACTTATCTTTTACCCTTTGCTCCATCCCTTTCACTTCCATTGCCCACTTTTCACTGTTTATCCTCTTGCATGCCCACATACTTTCACTCTTATGAGTTTGAATTTGCGTGCTGAATTTTTTCATATTATGTTGATTTCTAAGACATCCAGAAAGCTTAAGGATACTGTTTTTGAAAAGCCTGGAGTATGAAAGAAACCTATGCATTTACAGGCTGTGACTTTCAATGAAATGCAGGTACTTCACTTTCCATGGAACAGCCTGTTGTACCCATTCTCTGCTCTCAGTGCTTTACAGATAAACACATGCTCATACAGCAAAAAAATGAAATAAATCTATTTACTTAGACACTGAGCTGCACCAGCATGACAGTATTGCTCACTATCTGCAGTCCAGAAAATACCTTCCCACAGCCACCACTTGAACACTGTCAGACTTTGCAAAGCCACCACCTCCAAACAAGCCTCCCCATCACGCAGCTCAATATGCCCCTTGCCAACTCTGTTGCATGTCTACTATAAAATGTCCTTGGCCAGGCAGTTCCAAGGTTTGGACAAATGTGTAGGCTTATATGGTGGCACAAAAGGTGCCAGCTGAGGTTGACTGTCCTGAATGTAAAGCCTTAAACACGGTGCTGCAGCAGTAGTCATGACCTATTTACATTTAAACACAAACCTCCACAAACCTTCTTTTCAGAAGTTCCTCATTCCTCATATTACCTTGTCCCTCTGCTAATCTAATTCACTGCAGCCTCCTCAGAACAAGGCGGTTGGCTTCATCATTGAAATTCATGAGTGAACTTTTAATCTCATTTAGTGGTCAAAATGGGAGGGCAGAGGTGCCAGGATGGAAATTCTTAAGTCCTGGTACAATGTTATTGGAGACCATCGCTCAGTTGTAGAAAATGTCAGGCTACTTTATGAGGTGCCTCTAAGGTATACCAGCCTTTTCTGCCCCAGGGTTATGCCCTCACTAAGCTCCTGAGGTTCTGGTCCAGCCGAGACTGTGCTCCCAGTCCAGGTGCTAGGACAGAGGCTTTCCACTGGCTTTACTGTAGGACCCTATGATTATAGTCACCAAAATCTGAGTAAGATCTCAGATTAACATCTGGTGGGAGCCTCTTGCACCATGCTGACTTCTTGGAAACACACTTCCACCAAAGCAAACAAATCCCCCTTTGGACAACTGCAAGGCTCTGTGTGAATGCCCTGCTTGGAAGCAGGCTGTGGGATGGAGAAGGGGTTGACATCATCGACCATCATTTTATTCTGGTTGTGCAGTTCTGAAAAGCTTTCTCTCATGCTGCCCTGGCTGCCACTGAGAACCACCTTCTCCCTCACATGTGCGAACCAGAGCCTGAAGAGGGCTGCTGCAAGCCAGTTAAAGTGTTCGTCCCTCTGCATGTGAAAGAAATCACCAGGGATCTTGCTTCTGGGGCCTGATCTGCCCACCACTGTCAGTTTAGAGTCTCCCTGTTCAGCTGTGAGTGAGCATCCTGACGCTGAGGAAATCTACAGCCAGGCACATCAGTGAGTGCCACATGAGCAGCAATTTCTGCTTAGAGCTCCCCATTGTCTCAATTAAAAAATGAGATCAGGATCAGCTAAAATAAGCTTTTCAAAAAGTCTTTACCAGGGAGAGGAATACCTGGCTTTTGGAACTATTCTTTTCCATATACATACGCTAGGAGCATGTAATGAGTTACTGAAGTGTGTGCGTTTATGTGCACATGCGTGTATATGTATATATGCATTGTAAAGAGATTTTGTTTTGAAACAGCAGTAGGGCACATTTGCCAACACATAAATTAAAGGCAAGGAGCTATATTAGGCAGGAGAGCCAGAACAGAGACCTGCAGGGAAACATCAGTCTCTCATTTGAGTAAGAAAGAGAGTCTGCTGATCGCTGAAAGCAGCTTTCTCGCTCTTTCTCTTCTAACGCAAATTTTTCTGTCTTTAAAGGCAAGCCGTCCCCCACAAGGATTTGCTAAAAGGATAGAAATGTGAGGGAAGCATTCCTCCTGCAGCAATGCTGCTGGAGCCTAATAACCTTAACCGACCTTAGGTGTCTCCATGCTCCAGCTCTGTATCTCCTCTTAGCTCATTCTGCAAGAGCTACTTAACCTAATTACAGAGGAGAAGACACCTCAAGACTGTGGCAGCCGAGGAAGTGGGGGGAGGGTGGACAACACATGCTTTTGCCCTGCGTCCTCATGCGTGATTTGTACAGGATGAAAGCAATTCCCTCTTCCCTTAAAAAAAAACAAAACAAAAACAACCAAACAAGGATAAGCTCCACCTATGTGATTCCTGGGAGAGAGAGGAGCCGGGAACGCCATGCACTGCTGTACAGCTGGGCTGTGCTTCCCAGCAGCCTGCGCTCCCGCATCGCCCAGGGCTCCGGCACTGCTGCTTCCTACGCTGGGGACAAATTATATGGCACATGTAGGTCTGCCTCCGCAAGCACTGCGACGTGCCCTGCTCTTCCCATGGGCGGGTGGGACCCGAAGGCCAAGCCGTGAAAAGGAGCAGAGGACCTCTGTGATTTTCCTGCGCAGAGATCTTGGTGGCAATTGAGCTGGAGGCAGCGTGACAGCTGCGGAAAGCAGTAAAGGGTTACGAGGAGAGTGAGCAGTGTGGTCTCTAATTCTTGCAACAGAAAAACAAGAAGGTATCTGTGAAACGAGCCTGGCAAAGTTTTCTCTCCTGATTTTTCTTGAGTTGCCCGTGGAACATCATGAGGGCTGGAGATGGGGTGAAGTAAAGTGTTTCAGTGGTGCTTTAGAAAATTCTCACTGTGTAAGAAAAGAAAAATAAATACATAAAAAGAGGCAAATCCCTCCTTAGGTCATATACATGCCTGTAACTTTCAGTAATTGAAAAGAAACTTCTTCAAATGGCAACTTCAGCAAAAGCAAAAATTCTCCACAACAGGCTTTTTTCTCAAATGCTTATTTTAATAATTTGGGGAAAAATATCATAAATGGAGCGGTAGGAGTCTGTACGATAATAGCACTATTGCAGACATTTCTGAAAGCAGATCATCGATGAATGGTGCAAAACACACATCACTGAGGTCTAAGCCAGGCTGCGAGGCTGTTTGCTGACAAGATGCATACGTGTAATTTGCCCTCCTGCCTTTTGAGAAGTGTGGGGAACTACTTCAGCCATTGCTGCCTGCACTTTTGAGGGTTACAGGAAAGGAGAAGGACGTTTTTTCTGCTGGAATATGAAGGGGATCCTCCCACAGGCTTCTTCCCCATTCTTGTGCAAGGAGAGCTGCAGATAGTTTTTCATGGCAACACACGGAGCAGTTCATCAGCAGAAATCGTGCCACTTTGCCCGGCAGAGAGGAGCCATGCGGTGCTCCGTGGGGATAGCTTGGAGCTATTGCTTGGAAATGAACCAAGCCTCACAAGTGTTTATTTGTGAAATGGACATTTTTCAGTACGGTTGTTTTCAGACCAAACACCTCTGCCTTGCAGCTGAACCGCTGGGTGCCATCTCTCACCTCCCTCCTCTTGCCCCCGGCAGTCCTGCCCGGGGAGCCCCGCACGTGGTACACCCCTTCCCACGGAAGCCTGGATGGCACCACTACGTGCTGCGCTGACAAAAGACTTTGGCTTCAATAAACCTGCAAACGGTGACTCATTTATATTTCATCAAAAAAGTCCTAGCTAGCAGTAACCCTGAAGTGAGGTGTGACCTTCAGGCACGGTGCAGTAGAAACAATGAGGACAACAGTGTGTCTGATTGTTGTACAACAGAGGGTGGGAAGGACGGGTGGAATGGGTGAGTTCATTACATGAGTGCTGACCACACCAGAGGGTGCCTGGCAAGATTTGACTGCGCTCCTGAAAAAATTGCAAATCAATGCCTATAAGAAGCCTTGTAGCAATTCCCCTGGGATAGCATCTCTTCCACAACATCTGCTTTTCAGATCTGGCTCCTTCCCGACCTCCAGACAAACTGTGTAAATCATCAAATATGCAGAACAGGATTTTTGATGCAAGCGGTAAGCAATGAGTTTGGGTGGGGATTAATTCATTTCCAGCATAACTCTTCCAAGCTGATTTGATCTGAAAAACCCTACAGGCATGAACGCAGATCTGGGAGGACCCCAAGGTCTTGGCACAGCACTTTCATCACTCACCCTGCCTGCTGTCAGCAGCCCCAAGAACGCGGGAACGTCTCCGTGGAGCAAGAGGTCAGGAAGAGAAGAGGACTGTGAAATGTCATATAAGCACAAGAAAGGCTCAAATATAGGCAAAGGTCAATCTCTTCCTTAGTTTCTCAGTGTAAGTGATACAGAATCACTCCAACCACAAACACCATCAAAGGAAATAGCACCAATCACGTAAGATTTGCTACTGACAGATATATCCCACCATCCATATGCCTTGAGACTTTCTCCTTCAGTGAGGCAGAAAATGTGGTGAACCGTTCATACAGACCAAATTACAAAACCTGACTTCTGTGGCTACAGAGGTGCCCCTGCCCATAACCCGCTCAGTCCCACACCGTGCTTTTTGTCCAAGGGTTTTACTGAGATTCCATTAAATACCGGCTGCTGTTTAAGCCTGTCTGCTTCAGAGCAGGATTGGAGAAAGCACCGATCGCATTTACGACTGGGAGTTTGATACAATTCACGGAGGGATTTTTTTGTCTGTGTGCATGGAAAGGCATCTTCCTGACAAAATTGCCACCACCGTATTTCTGCCCCCCCTGTCCCCTCTCCATAATCACACAAGTTGCAGATGCTCCGGCCTCTGGCGGCAGCAGAGGGGCGTTACGGAGGGGTTTCTGATGGTCGGTGTGAAAAGACCAGGAACAGATAAAGCATCAGTACCCATACGAGTGTTCACTTCTAACCTTAGGTATAAAAAGCTTCAAAGCAGTTGAGTGAATGTAAAGCTGCCTGAATAACTAAGTTTTCTGAAATAGCAAAACAAAAATAAAATCAGGAAAATATTTTTTTTCTGTGAATTTAAAAGGGAAGTGTTTTGGTACACTTTGGGTTCCAAAGCAAACTGAGATAACGCAAATTAGAAGAAAAAAAAAAAAAAAGCAATTTTCCCTTTTTTTGGACACCATTTTCAGTTATTTTTATGAGTAATTATTTAAAAGGATAATTTGAGATTTTTCTCTTTTTGTTGAGGACCTATTGTCTGACTTTAGAATCATAGAATCACAGAGTCCTCATGGTTGGAAAGGACCTTTGAGATCATCGAGTCCAACCTTAGACACACACAAAAAAACCCTACAATCTCTGCCCCTAGAGCATGCCCTGAGGCGCCAAATNCACTGCTGGCTCATATCCAGCCGGCTGCCACCAACACCCCCAGGTCCCTTTCTGCCGGCAGCTTTCCAGCCACTCCGCCCCGAGCCTGTAGCGCTGCTTGGGGTTGGTGTGACCCAAGTGCAGGACCCGGCACTTGGCCTTGTTGAACCTCATGCCATTGGCCTCAGCCCATCGATCCAGCCTGTCCAGATCCCTCTGCAGAGCCAACCTACCCTCCAGCAGATCAACACTCCCACCTAGTTTGACTGGAAACGTCCAAAATGATTCTGTTACATACGCTTCAAAAGTTCACTTTTGTCCAAAAACTTTCCGAAGGCTTCAGAAAACATTCCAGAAAACATGCTTTAAATAAACAAGTGTTGGTTAGGCAGGCAGAGTTTCATAGGGCAGTTTATTAATGTTGTTCTATAGGAAAAAGCATCCCCAGAGGAAGTAAGCTCTGCCTGGCCATCATGCTCCCTCTGTGATTGCATTCAGTATTATATTTGGGGTGAAATTACCAAGCGTAATAGACCTAAGGATAAGGGGACCATACTTGAAATTTCCTGAAAAACTTGGCTGCTTCAAGAGCATGGCACTGGAAAGGGAAAGGAACTCTGTGGGTAGAAGTGTACTTGTCCTTCCAAAAGGAAAAGAGCTTTTTCCGTGACCCAGAGAAACACATAACAAATGCTGTTGAAATATCCTGAGCTCTGAACTCAACAATATCCACATGCCTGGCTGATCTACATGTTGCTGACGTTAATATATACGCTGATTCCCTCTGACTGAATGAGCTGTCTCTTAATTTGATGGAGCAGTCCCACCTTGTGGCACTGAAACAGATATGCAGAGCAGAGCAATGAGAAACAGCTGAAATTTTGATATTGTGTCTAGTGGACCTAAATGTAGGTTTCTGTGAGAGTTTCCAGAAAATTTCAAGCAATTTAATCAATGACACTTTATTAAAATTATGTACCAACATTTTCTGGTTATCAAAACTGCAAGGTAAAAATGTTTGAGTTGCTAACGCAATTTTAGAATCAATCTAGAAGGATAAGGATTTTTGAACAAAATACTGAAAAAGCCAAATGCAATGAAACCCCTGAAAAAGGGGAGAAAAGTCTTGCAATTCCTAAGTGGGGTGATTTTTCACTGGAAAGCATCAATTGCCTCTGAATAAATAGAAGACACCCCCCACATGCACTTTCTCCGTACCATTTGGTAGCATACCTCTCTTTGTCATATCCTCTTTTGGTCAGCTAAACTAAAATCTCTTCAAGTTTCAAAGTATTGGGGTGTTATTTCTGTAAATGTAAGTAACAAAGACCTTTGCAGAAGTGACTGGGACACTTGGGAGCAAAGGCCTCTCCGCTCCTGGCTTATTTGTGGAAGTGTCCTCTGACTTCTCTGAACCACTCAAATTTCTGGCAAGTGTGTCCCAGGCAAAAGGGCAGTAGAAATGTCTAATAAATAAACAAACATCCCTGCATTTTTTTCAGATTTGGGACTGCAGGAATACACCCTTGGCTTTTGGGAAGTCTGTCTTACCACGCTCGGCTGTGCGAAGGAAACTGAGCAAATATCACCTCTATTATACGCAGTTTCCTTTGATTCCTTGTGCTTGAATTATTATTTTTCTTCAGAAGGAGGAACAAAAACTGGGTAAGAGGCAAGTGGAGGTACTTCCCTGATAATCAAGCCCACTTTTTGTCCTTTTCAGCAGAGTTTTATTTGCAAATGCCCGTTCTGCACAAGCTTTAAAAGGCCTCAGCTTCTAACAATGCCATGTCCTCATTGAGGCTGACCTGGAGCGGACCTCTATTTACCAAATATAAAGATGCTAATTATTTCATGTATAGGCCTTAATGTGATTACACTGAGCATGGACACTGGTTGTTGTTATAGCAATCTGAATTAAATTATGCTTGTGCTAGCATAAATAGGATCCCCCCCATGAGTTTATTGGGCTGGCATTTTAACGTGGCATCACAGCAGCTTGGTAAAAATGACAACAATTTCACTGTTGTGCCAGCTAAAGCGTGCAGGCTGAGAGACTAAAAAAAAAAAAGACATTTCTAATTTCTTAAG
>VXBO01006240.1:33374-49237 GCA_013400135.1 Rhinoptilus africanus | reverse complement strand
TGCAGCTTCCCTGGTTCTCACTATAGTCCATCCCCCTCTTAAACAGTAATATTAAAAAGGAAGCATTACCTTAAAGGCTGGTACTTGCAAGCATATATTTACATCATACAATTGCCATTCAATCACCAGCATTATTTGCCCTAAGAATCAAATACTGTGGAAGGAAAACTTTGTGATCAGTTAATATTAAATATTAAATATTAAATATTAATATTTGCAGTTAGGCTTATTGGGGGAGTTAGGTAGGCTTAACCAAGTCTTTGTCATACCTGATGGTTCATGGTAGATTCTCCTCCCACCCCAGAGCAGTGGTGGGACAATGCCAGTGGGGTAAAGCTCAAGGGCCAGATTCAAATCCTGCATGGCTTCAGCATTTGTTGAAAACAAGAGATGGAGAAGACTTTTTCCTGGAAACAGGATCACCACTCTGTGCACCCATGCATTCTGCTGTCAGTAAACCTCCTCCTCTGTCCTGCTCTATCCATTTCTCCAAGGTGATTGGTCCCTGTCTTGCCACAGGGCCCATCCACTGCTGGATGGAGTGTCAGACGTCCTCATGGGAGGCTGCTCCATCACACGGGAAGCCCACACACTCTTGCAGAGCCACAGCAGCACCAACAAAAATGATTTTACCTTTCCAAGGATGACAACGCCAACTCTGATGTCTCCCGCCACCCGGTGTGAGTGGTGTTGTTCTCCTAGTAGTCCAAGGAAAGCTCCTCCTTGTCCCAAATATGCCCAACATCCAGTCTGTCAGGGCTTTGCCTTCTGTGGATGATGGCTCCTCTCCAGCTCCAGTCAAAAACAGCTTTTGGCCCCCAGCTCCTGTGCTTGAAGGAGCCAGTCCGGAGCTGCTGCCCAGCCTCCTGCCCAGGAGCGGGGAGGAAGGAGGCCAAAGCCAGCCCTGCACTCCTAACAGCAGGACCCAGCCATGAAAGCTGAGGAAGCATCTTAATGATCACAGCAACTGAAGGGGAAAGAGCAATTATTCATGCAAATTTTGGTAGATTTTTTTTTCTCCATGTGACACTCGAAACAGGAGCATCTTGCTTCCCTCCCTCACAGCAGCAGTATTTCTCCTGTACGGCTGCACTCAAGGCGATGCACTTGGGTCGTAGATTCATCTGCACTGGGTGCCTCAGCGCAGCAGCGCAGGGGGGACCTTCTTGCTGTCAGCAGTCGCCGTGACTGCATTTTATCTACATTCAATCCGTGGATCTTAATATAGATCTTTGTTACGTGAGATTGAGCACTGTTCCCGTGAAAGCACTGCCTTTTGCAGCAACATTTCAATGAGTTTATTATAAGAGCACTCATCGAATTGCGGGGGGTGGAGGGCGTGGGGGGGGGGNCAGGGTGGGGATGACCTATTTTAGGAATTGAAAATGAACTCATGGTATTTAGCATAGAGCAGTCTTATAGGCGCCTTCAGATTTAACAAAAAAAAAAAAAAAAGAAAGAAAAAAGAAATAAAAGTAAGGAATCAGGCTTCAATAAAAACAAATACAAATCTTTATGTGATGTGTGGCAGTTCCCTGTGGCGCATAAAGATAACTCAGCATAAATTTGACTATATGAACTTATGAAACAGATATAAGAATAAGCTAAGATGACATTATAGGGCATGGACTAGGGCATGGACTAAATGCAATTGAATAGTTTACCGAAGTAACGTGACACAGAAGATAACGAGAGGGCGCACATAATAGTCTGGCTTCATTTTCACATCGGCAGGGCACTTCCTTTGAAGCGAAGGAACAAAATCAGTTCATTATTTCTGCAAAGGTCTCCAGATAATAGTGCAGTCTGAATGCCATTAATGCTGGTACCGCTGGATGTTTTACACCAACTTGACTTTTGCTGTTCCTTCCTGAATTTTAGAAGAATTATTTACCTGTAACTCTTGTGCGGTCGGCATACGCAGAGGCTGTACCAGGGAGGCAGCGGGATGGAGACCAGAAATGGGAGCTTTCCTCAGCTATTAATTTCTTTCCCCACTAGATGGCCCATATCTCTATCCATGAGCTGGGGAGAGAAAGATTTCTTCCCTGCACGTATTTCTGCTCGGCAGAGCGATCCCACGCCAGCAGGCAGGCTCCGCAGGCTCACAGCCCGGTGTGGGGAAACCTATTCCCTGCTGCCCTAATCCTGGCATCGCCGAGAGCTCTGTTTTGGAAATCTTGTCCTCTGTATCTAGGAAGAGAGACACAGCTCCCAAACCCTACAATACGTGCCATTTCACATACAACTACCCACCGGAGAACCAGTGCCAATTCTCATGGTGTTTTTCCAGAAAACTGTATTTGGAAACTCGTATCCTGAATTTAAAGGCGACTCCCCTGTTTTTACAGCATGCGGATTTTTCACCTGCACGTTGCTATTCCTTTTGCTGCTCCACAGAAATATTTACGCAGCTTTAAGTAGGTCTGACACCACCCAACAGAAAGCAGGATGCATCCTCTTTTATATCTATGTACACACAGTCTTAGGTACCTAACTCCCTTCCCACATTGAAGAGGGAAAAACTACCCCCTTTCCCATCCCCTTCCCCACCCAAAAAAAATAATCTCTAGCTACATTAATCTGTGAAGATAAAAATAAGATATTTAAGTTCCTCTTTGTGATGATCAGGACAGGAAAAAATCAGCCCATTGTAAACATATTTACTTACAGCTAGAGAGCAGGAAGAACTGGTACATTTCAGACAAAAATAAAGTAATCTGTTCAGCAGTGAGGACCTATGATGTAAAAATGGGAGTAAAACAGTATGGCAGCAAAATCAATGGATTTTTTAGCTTGAGGAACTGGGACCCAGGTAAACTAAAAAGCCTGACATTCCTACTCCAAAACCAGAGACTTCATACTAAGAAAGGAATCAGACACATTGCGAGGAAAAACCTCTTCTGTTACAGCTTTTAGAACATGACCATCTCCTTGCATTACATCTACACCGCTCTCAACTATATGTCAAAATCGTATAGCCTAAGGAATCCATGTCCTTATGGTGGAGGCATAAAATATGCACACACATTATTAAAGTTGCATTAGTTTTGTTCAATCCGCAACACAAGAGCTTGGAGGCATTGTTGCCTTGAAGAGCAAACACCAGTTTTGGTAGTTAAGGAGCAAAAATGCTAATTCCTTCTCTGATATTCACCTAGCTTGAAACTTCAGTTAAGTCACTTGTGCTGCAGTCTCCTTCCTTGGGAAGCATGGAGGAAATAGCGGTGTGTTTGCCTTGCAGGGGTACCTTGAACTGTTAATGGCTGAACTCTGATTTGAATGCAAATGGCTCTGTATTTTTAAAACCCCCTTCTTTTTTCAATAAGTCAGTCTTTTTAGTGATTCATCTGGTTTTCTCTTGGTCACCCTTGTGACAGGCTGTGAAGCCGTTCCCAGAGGAGAGAAGGAAGCGATATCGGATGGCAGAGCATGGGCGCAGGGCACTGCCTTTCAGAGGGACACTGCAGCTGCCCATGCAGAACAGCCCGGTGATGCATCAAGCCCAGCACACATCGCCCGCAGCGGCCCCTGCAGTGCACTCCGGAGGAAACTGTAGGTATTCCCACATAACTCAACCCGTCATGTGGTCAATATTATACTACAGGGACAAGCTATGCATTCCTCACCTCCTCTGTCACTCGGATTAATGACCCCTGTAAGGACCAGAATAGAAGTGGTACTAGCAAATATCAATCTTCCTCCTTTCTGTACTATCCAGATCCGTACCTTAGCACAGATCAAGCCTGCATCTGAAAATTCCCGGAGGTCCTAGCCAAAAGCACCAAAATCCTCCTGCCAGGCTGCACTCAGTGTAATGTGCTCCTTTTCCCCTCAGTGCTGTGTTTACTCCTCTTATTGAGGTGGTTGATATGCCAATGCCTTATCTTCTTCACACATCCTGACAGACGGACCCGTGTTCTTCATGACCCTCAAGGAAGAGGCATGACCATCTCCAGCCACTGTACATCCATAGCAATTTACCCTGGCCATTGCTATACAGTCTCTGTCTCTCAAGCTACTGAAGACATGAACATCTCAGGCCGATCCAAAACAGGCAACCAGAAATTGATGTGTCAAGTCATGGCTATTCTCTGAAAAGGCCCTGGGCCTTAGGAATAAAGGGTTGTACTAATTTGATAGGCAACAAAATACAGTGTGTAATATGTGAGCAGTTTGTTATTGACTAGAGCACAGGGAGCCTTAACGAAAGATAACTGAGTTTTTGTGTAACCCTGGTGGAGCTGATATAGGGCTGCAGCCTTTCTCCCTCTCCAGTATATGTGATAGAGTTCTCTTTTCTTCTTCAGTAATTAGAAATGAGGACCCAGAATAAAAGGCAACCAGTATAATACAGCTGCAGTACTGATGTCTGATGTGCATAACACAGACCATGGAGAAAGAAAGCAAGAGCACATTGCATATGAATAATAGCAGGTCTCCATGAAGTCATATGGCCAGTCAGTTGGTGAAATAACAATTTTAGTATTGGGGGGTTTTTTTTACATCTTTTTTTTTTACATCTTTGTCGGCGACATGGACAGTGAGATTGAGTGCACCCTCAGTAAGTTTGCTGATGACACCAAGCCGTCTGGAGTGGTTAACACACTGGAGGGAAGGGATGCCATCCAGAGGGACCTGGACAGGCTTGAGAGGTGGGCACGGGAGAACCTCATGAATTTCAACAAGGTCAAGTACAAGGTCCTGCACCTGGGTCAGGGCAATCCCAAGCACAAATACAGGCTGGGTGGGGAATGGATTGAGAGCAGCCCTGAGGAGAAGGACTTGGGGGTGCTGGTGGACGAGAAACTCAATATGAGCTGGTAAATGCACACTTGCAGCCCAGAAAGCCAACCGCGTCCTGGGCTGCATCAAAAGAAGCGTGGCAGCAGGTCAAGTGGGGTGTCGAGTGCCCCTCTACTCTGCTCTCATGAGACCCCACCTGCAGTACTGTGTGCAGCTCTGGAGCCCCCAACGTAAGAAGGACATGGACCTGTAGGAGAGAGTCCAGAAGAGGGCCACAAAAATAGTCAGAGGGCTGTAGCACCTCTGCTCTAAGGACAGACTGAGAGAGTTGGGATTGTTCAGCCTGGAGAAGAGAAGGCTCCGGGGAGACCTTATAGCAGCCTACCAGTACCTAAAGGGGGCCTACAGGAGAGACAGAGAGGGATTCTTTACCAGGGACCGCAGCAATGGGACGAGGGTCAATGTTTTTAAACTGAAAGAGGGTAGATTTAGATTAGACATTGCGAAGAAATTCTTTACTGTGAGGGTGGTGAGACACTGGAACAAGTTGCCCAAAAGTGTTCAAGGCCAGGCTGGATGGGGCTTTGAGCAGCCTGGTCTAGTGGGAGGTGTCCCTGCCCAGGGCAGGGGGGTTGGAACTAGGTGATCTTCAAGGTCCCTTCCAATGCAAACCGTTCTGTGATTCTATGATTAGGCATAGAATCATAACTGTAATACTGATTTTTGTGATGTCTCCAACACAGCAACCAATCCTTTGAGCCATCGGAGTTTGCTCACTGGAGAAGCGCAGTCTAAGATAATACAGATGAATGCATTAGGATGAATGACTGACACAACTGATTTCCACATTCTCATGATGCTAAACTGTTGAAATTTGGTATAATCATACATTAGAAATGGAGCTGCATATAAGCAGTTGGAGAAGAAGCAAATATCATTTTTGATATTTCTTTCTGAGATCACCAAAAGGTCAGCTTTTTTGTTGAGTCTCATCTCAAGAACTGATGCTCCCTTTAAGCTGAGATTTTCAAATTCATTCTGGTCCTCTGATTATGGAAAAGAACAACTTTAAAATGTAGTATTTCTGTCACAAAGAGGTCATCACTAATATTTTATCATTCTTTTTAATTTTCCATCTGCGGCACATGTAGGACATGAAACTTCTAATCTGGAGAAATTAAAGGTCCTTTGAGGTCACTGGTTCAGTTTTTTGAGCTTTACACAAGACACCTCTCAAAGGGAAGCAAGCACATTGTAAACATTGATGCTGATTGTCACTGTGAGCTAACAGGTCAACTGTGGTCAATTAATAAAGTCTTGAGGTCCATACAAGTAGGATCTTCATTTTGGATTAATCTGAGCACACATATGCAGAAAAGTAGCACAGTAAATAGCAGCTCTTCAGTTATGTTACTGTTTCATGTTAAGTTCCTCCTTAATAACACTACTTCAGCAATGTGCTGGGATCCAGAACCTGAAAACTTTGTAGCTGTCTAATAAAGAGTAAAATAATTGTAAGAAAAGTGTCTTAAAGCACCATGGAAGATCCTTTAAGCATTACGTTTCATAGAAATTTCAACTTGCTGAGTGTCACATTATTGACACCTCTTTCTCTCTGAAAAGCACATCACGATATTTTCCAGTCCTTCTTCTAAGGAGAGTTTGCACGTTCAGAAGCAAGAATCCCATGGAGTTTGTGAGGAATTTTGTTATTTCTAATAACTTTCTAGGGCAGGTGCTCAGAGCCTGCGGCAGGCAGTTATGATTCTGCACTTAGGCATAAGTACTTAAGTGTCTACTGTAGTTGAATCTCATCCTAAGTGAACCTGTGATATGTCAATCAGAAGACAAGTCAGAGCTGATGAAATGTCTCTGTAATGCTGAGGAACAGCACAGTGATTGTGAAGGCAGTTTAGGTCAATGATTATGAAATTCTGCACCCAAAAGGACATACAGATAATCTATATAAATCTTTAAAGCCCTCACAGGATTAAATTTAAAATGATCTAATATCAGGCTAATGCTTTCTTCTCAAAGAAAAGAACACACTGCTTCTTAGCAGGAGCTGTAGGCAAGCCTCAAATCATCTCTTTCCAGCCAGTCACAACAGAATGGGTCACTAATCAAAGCTTTTCTTCCCCTTCCTCGAGTGTCCACCTAACAGAAGGTTATTTCCATGACAGAGAAACTGAAAGACCAGAGGAATGTAAGTGTGCTACAGCTCCTATGTTCTGCAAGTTCTAGGGCAGAATAAAGAAGTCACAGACGTGTCTAAACCCCTTTAAGAAAACAGTACATGATTCAAAGGCCTGAAACACTTTGAAATGTAACTCAGGTGAACTGTCCTCAGCACATCGTGACAAAAATTAGTCTCTTCCCTCTTACTTACCACACTAATTCTGAGCAGGACCTGTATCGACATAGGTTGGAAAAGCAACAGGTGTTGAAGAAAAAGCTGAGAGGCCGAACATCCTCTTCATCAGAAGCAATGAAGCACTTTTCTAATCGTTGTGGACATTCTCTGTAGGCTTCCTAAAATATTTCCCCAAAAAAGATTAAAATACTATACATTTGTTCTTGCAGCAGCTACTCCACAAAGGACAACATATTGCCTGGCTTTCCTCTAAATTCTCTGTGCATGCCTGTCCTTTGACTGGGAGCTTCTGTGATCAGAGAGTGCTTGGCACATATCTAATGTGTACTTGCGATTAATTAATTGTTATCAAAGAGTGGCCTGTAGGTACAGACAGATTGCTCGCCTCCCTGGAGAAAACATTGCCTTTCTCATGTCTAATATCTACAAATGAAACAAGAACCCCAAACACCCCCTTTTGTCATCATTCTGTTGAAAAATTCAGGGACTAAATGACAGGAAAGGCAGCAACACATCCCACCCAAGAGCTCTGAGTAAACTCCCATCCCCTTCTCTGTTTCCAGCCATGAGTGAGGCCACTAGGATGTGGAGAAGACATCCATCTCTGAGCTATTGGAGGCGAATCTTGGTGAGTTCCCTGCCATCTGTAGGCAGCACAAACCTTCCGCTTCCCAGGAATAACCTAGAGCCCTGTGACAGCAATTTCTGCCTCCCGAGCAACCACCGACAATCAAAACTCTCCCTTCTCTAAAAGCCTCTCAACATATAAAGCCAACAAAAAGCCCATAACTCTAGAAGAAAGGAACAAAAGGAAGGAGGCTGAGAGGACAAATCTAGAGATGACTCCTCCATACACCCATTTCCATACTTATGTTAGCACACCATACATCACAGGAGAAAGTTACTCTGGGAAAGAAACTCGCCAAATACTGCTTTCTCTTGGAAGGTTTTTGGTGCAAAGGTGCAATCTGACTAAATGCTTCTCTTCCTCGGAAGCTGCCTGGTTCTGAGGCCAATCAACACCAAAAAAAAAAGCCATCCTTTGGCCTGGTGCGGCAAAGACAGCAAGTATAAGTATCTGCTCGTGGGAAAGCAGTAACAACTGATCTGTGACCAAAACCAGCCTGCACTATTTGCCCACACAGGACAGCAAAGCATGTTAATGTGACACATTCAGATGTGTGCCTTTTCTGCCCTTTGTGAGTGCTGAGTGTAACAGAGGGTATTTTCAACAAAAAAATCCACTTTCTTCCAGAAGAAACAGCATTAACATGCAGAAAGGGTGATGACTAATGCTGGACAAATTAATTTCGTTGCAACATTTGTTTTGTGAAATGCCTCAAATGAACCTGTTTAGTTTATTTCCAGAAAGCGGTGCTCTTTACTGATGACTGACTTTTACTGATGGCATTCTTAGAAACCCCCAAATGATAGGTTTGGGAGTTGTCAATGTGGTTATTTGCAGGTGATGAAGAAAGGAAGTAAATAAAAATACGATTTGACATTTCATTAGTAATGCTAGAGATGGCTGTGCACAGAGCAGAGGCAATGAATATTGCACCCGCTGGAGTGCAAGCAATAAAGGCAAATGCATAGCCTGCTCTGACCTCTAGCCTTCATTACCCAGAACAATATGCTGTTCCCTGTATCCGAAATCATACAACGCCTGTGATAGCAGCAACCAGTGGCTGGATTTACATCCACCCAGCCGGAGTTAAATTGCTATGATTCAGCTACCTCCTTCCTTTCTCTCTTGAACATAACCTGTCTTCTAGCTAGACTGCTGCCTTTCCAGTTGGGAATAAGCCACTGTTTTAAAGAAAAAGAACTGTGTGGGTGGAATGAAATGCTTGGAGGATATATGCTCTGCCATTTAGATTTTTTTTTTTCCCTAATAAAGAAAGGGTGCAAAAAAGATGCCAGAATCCAAAGCACAAACTCAAGTGTGCAACTGCATCTTTGAGCTTCTTGATCATTTAGATAACCAGATAAAAAAAGGCAGAACGTGAGCTTCCAATTTCCAGACTAACTCCAAGCAATCAGTGGTGAATATTCCAAATATTTTAGTGGTAACAAAGATTAACATTAAAGTGATATTCCTTTGTAAAGAATGTAGCGATTCGCACAGTTTACAGTGGCATAAATAAGATCAGAGTTTGACCCTGTATGAACATATAATCAACCGGTGAGCTACCCTGTGGACAAAAAGCCGTTTCCTTGTACTTGATACTTGAAGAGATTATGAGAAAATGATATGCTTTGTATAAAACATAGTGCACAGACTTGTGCCACTGTAGCTTGAAGGAAAGGTTACTTTCACCACCCATTATTAGTAAGAACCTTATTTTTCTCCTGGTCATCTAGTTCTTGACTTGGAAATAAGAGCATCTAGAAAACACTGTGTTGGTTTTCTATCTGGTGTGGGTGATAAAAATGATTTCCCAGCTCCAGTCTTGCACAAGAGGTCCACGCTTGGCTGCAGCAGTGGTCAGTCTCAGTGAGAAGTGCACTAGGAAAAGCTGGCATTTGGAGTCAATTAACAGTCAACTTCCCTGATATCTTCTGGCAGAAGGTTGAACTGAGCCAAATAACACAATCTCCCTGACCCTCTCAAGCTGTTGGTCCAGTTCACACACCATCGCAGCTGGGTGCATCATGATGGAAAGCCTAAAGGTGTTCTTGATATGGCTGAGTCCATGTAATGGATCTGAGCTTATTCTTACAAAGGAAATTAGCTTTATCGATGTGTAAATCTATATAGAGAGATACATAGTAAAAGACATACATTTATCTAGGTTTAAATATATGTAAGGATAGATATAAAGATATAAAATAATAGAAATAGAATTTATCCTTCTTTACAGATGGGCTACAAAATATTTTTTGTGTCCAACAATTCCCATTTCCCTTTGGAGAGCTGGCCAGTCTCTGCCAGCCTTTGCTGGCTGTGTTAACCCTCTCTCTCTTCCTCTTTTGGCCACCTCCCTCCAAAGAATAATTAACTTATACTGCTTTATGCCTGAATTAATTAATGTCACATTCCAGTGTGGATGAAAATCCGTTCTCTCCTTGACTTGGCTGCTCACACGCACACACACACCTTTCCAGGATACAATTCAACAGCACCCAGGAAACTTGGACTAAGGCATGACCTGATGGTGATGGTGAGAAAACTACACAATTCCTCACTCGAAGGTAGTGAGGGGTAACTGTGCTGGTGGGAACACCGCCTAGCTGCTGCACAAATGGCAGAGCCCTTCCTAGAGATTCAGCAGATCAGGCAGAAGCTTTTCTACCTGGCCATGAATTCAGATCCAAAGTTATTCTATCGGAACTCTGCTTTAGGCTTAACTTTGCTCTCTAGTTCATAGGAGTATTGCAGGCAGCAAGGAACAAAGCTACCAGTAGTTACTGACAAGGCTGCATCTTAGGGTACCTGGTAGCATCGCATTTATGGCATTCATCAAATGGGTGGAAGACACAAGGAAATTCGCTGAGGTACAAAGAGGAATTGAACCAAAGAGGAATTTTGAGCTGTGACCACAGAGCTCAAAGATGTAGCAGCAACTGTCCTGCCTCTGCATGACAAAGGGTCAGTGAGAGATGTTCAGTTACAACAAACAATGTTTTTGACAGTAAGTAAAACCTACCTGTGGAAAAAAATTACTCAGCTCTACTCCAGCATCACTTGGCCATTTATGAAAATATTGCCCTAACCCAACAGAAACACTCAGCAGCTTCCAATATGAAACAGAAAAAAAAAAGTAAATAAAGAAAATGAAACATTTCCAATAGCATAAGGATTTATTGTTTATTTTTAGACTACAAAGGGCAGGTGGGGCATCTGACTGGTGTTGATATTCAGTGGAAGTCAGCATTTCTGTGCATTTTGAAAATTTCCCTCATAGTTTCTAACAAAGAGCCTAGACAGTGAGAAAGGAGGAAGTGTCACAGTCATCTGGCCAAGTGAACTAAACAGTCCATCTTAGTCTGGCATCTCCACAGAAATTAGTCTGAGAAGGGCAGTTTCTGATCCTTTGCGAATCACATCCTCGCTCTACAAGACAGTAA
The DNA here is from genome assembly GCA_013400135.1 of Rhinoptilus africanus. NCBI lineage: Eukaryota > Metazoa > Chordata > Aves > Charadriiformes > Glareolidae > Rhinoptilus > Rhinoptilus africanus. The sequence continues at coordinate 38,046 of VXBO01006240.1, read as the reverse complement.
TAGAGACAGTACCTAGTCTTGCATATCATTTACAATCCAAAGGATTCAAAGTACAGGACTAATCCTTTGAATGACCTACTCAAATATGGAGTTAGGAGTTCACAATTTGTTCTCAGAAGAGGAAAAGGGAAGTAGCAGCAATGTTCTTGTTTTGCCTAGTTAGAATCAAAGCTTTCTGTTACACTGAATAAGCCAAGAACCATAGGTTCAGGCCACGATGTCAATCAAAATATGGTCAAGATGGCAAGCACAGAGCCTGGGGATTGCACGTAAGCACAAGTTTAAAACCAAGAATGCACCCTTCCCTGCTACGTTCACCAAAGGCAAATGTCCAGCACCTTTGAAGCGCTTCTTTGAACCATGGTCTCTGGATCTGGACCAAGAGAGAAACAAATTCCTGGCTCCAGTGAGCTTTGCAACCTGCCCTCAGGTATATAAATCTCAAGGCACCTCATCTAATTACAGTTTCAAGAGCAAAATATTGGAGGAAGTAGTTTTAAAAAAACGTTGCCATCACATTTGCCACATAGATATTTATGATCTCATCTCTGTCTGCAGGGTCAATACTTCCACCTAGAGGTGGTTTTCCATAAGAATGTCAAATTTATGTTGACGCTTTTGTAGAGCTCTTCTGCAGAAATGAATGGGCTGGAGACTGGGGAAAACTCATGTCTGCAGCCAATTATTCCTGTTTGGCAGGAGTCCTTCTTTCTGTTTTTAAGGTGTAGCCTATCATTTCCCTGTGATTCACTCACACTTCAGTGTTAAGCCTATGTACAGACCTGGTGCAAAGCTTAGATACAGTCAGAAGGCTCCAGTGGGTTACCTAGTGAAGCCAGTTGGCAACTCAGAGGAGCTAAAACTGACCTGTTTACTTTTAAAATCAAATCTTGTCTTTCCTGGTTTGCTGGAGGGCTAGAGACAATGTAAAGTGAGCTTTCTCATCCTTCCATTCATGATCACTCCTGAAGTCTCTGCTTGGAGGGGATGAAAACTTCCCTCCAGCTCAGTAGAAGACATCTGCAAAACTTCATCCTTAAAATACACTTTAGAAGCATTACATAGGGCCTTCTACACAGAGGTGAATATTATAGAGCAGTGGCACTTCAATTACTTTAGCACCCGCACGTTGTCTTTGAAAATCCAGCAGTCTGTTCTCCTGACTTCAGAAACAAACAATTAGCATAATATTTTTGCATTCAGCGGCTCTGATTCTGTTTTCATCTTGTACACTGGTATAACTTTAAGCATACTCAGATACAGTTGCTGTAATTGCTGACAGCAGAAGACCTAGAATGGTTCACATTTATTGCATAATTGTGACTTAATACAGAGGCAAGCGGTGAGTGTATTTGTTTTAACAATACCAGATTTTTTCCTGCTTAAAACTTTCATTTTGGAATGCAATTGGCATTATATTATTCTGAATTGTGAAAACCTTAACAATTACACTGTTCTTGGAATACCAGGAAAGTTAAGTCTTTCAAAAACAAGGATGCTGCCTTCCAGACTGTGAATGAAATCCTGATCACATTGAGATCAGTTCTACAATTTAATTTGACTTCAGGGAAGAAAAAAACTTCTTACCAACCATAATTACTCAGAAACTGGATGCGCTACCTTCGCAGGGACTTTCTGCAAAAAGCATCTGCATTTGCAGAATTTAACTGAATGTAAGGTATCTGAAAAGTCTTGATGGGAAATGTCCTGCTTCGATGTCTCCACGTTTAAATTGCCATTCTCTTTTATCTGCATGTATTTCATAGAACAATTTGGGCTCCTAAAGTTCTGTTAAATAGCTCTTAAACAGCTTGTTGTTTTGAGGGGCTGGTTTTTGGTTTTGGTTTTTTTTTCAGAAATGCTGATCAGCTGGCAGCTTTGTACTGAGGGGACAAAACAGCAGCAGCACGCAAAGCTGTGCCCTGTGAGCTACTCAGTTGTGCCCAACACAGCACAGCCGCCTTCCCCCTGTCTGGACACGGAGAAGCGTGGTGTGGTGCTCCTCGCAGGCAGCTACCTGAATGGGTACCACCACCGTGAAGCTGTGGGATGAGACGGCATCCCACCAGTGATCATGAAGCATCACTTCTGGGCCTCGCAGAAGCTCCCTCTCAGTCTTACCATACCTGGCTTCGAAGATGGGGATGCGAGTCTCATTTTTTCTTCTGGTTTCCTGAAGGAATAGGCACGAAGAACAGAGCCGCTTAGCATCCTGATATCATATCTGTGAAATGGGAATAACGCACTGCTTCTGCCTTGCAGAAACCCCATGAGGATGAACCAGGGCTGTTAAAAGTCTGGTTGAGGTATGAAACTCACTGACATGCAGCATCCAGAAATGCCTTGCTTGATCCCTTCCTGACCACTGTGCAACTCTTGACAAGAGAAAAATGTGGCGTGCAGGACAGTGAGTCTCTCAGATTCTTTGATAGGCTTCTCCTAGAAAAAAAAGTCTGTTCCTTTTCATTGCTATAATTTTATAGTTCAGGAAAAGAGACTGCAGGTGAGACATGTGAAACCCGTTTCTGTATCATTTGCTCAGTTATGCTATCTCAATGACTGTTGTGACTAAAGTAAAGCAGGTCCATAAAGTATGGACCTTTAACTTGGCTTAATGGTATTTAAAGCTGGTTCCTTAGAGGAAAAGAAAAGAACTGTATCCATGATACCTTGTCTTTACTGTCACACCTTGTCAGTTACCAGTCCAACCACACCAAAATCTAGATTCTAAGGCAGCACTTGGGCCCCAGATATATATCAGTACAAAGCCATGGTGAAGCTGTGTATGGGGAATCCTTCTTCACATATAAAGATACGAATCAAACCTAGCCATTAAAATGCTAGATGAGTAATGCCCAGCTTTTTTATCTCAGCAAGCAATGAGGCTTTTCCAGCGGCAGCAGAAGTCCTTCTGCTCTACCCTTGTTACCCTACTGCTGCAAGATGCTGCCAACAGCAAAGCTGTTCCCCATACCCAAAACCAACAAAACATACTCCCAAGCCACTGCCAGGAGGAGGCTGAAGGCCTGACATGTTCGGGCACCCTCTTGACTGTCTGATAGGCTGTTGACTGGGCATGCCAGCATCGGACAAAATCCAAAGCAGTCTCACTGCCTTGGCAAGCTAACCTGCCATCACTGACCTCAGCAATAGGAAATAAAGCTCTCCATGCTAATTCCAGGTGAAATCAAGGGAAAAGTCCAGAAAAACTCATAAGCATATCTGATACTAGCTTTTGGACCTGTTAGCAATTTGTTATTCCTCATCCATTAGACCTTGCCCCAAACCAGTTAATGGCACCAAACGCCAGTGGCTACGGCAGGGGACTGCACTGTTCCTGGCACTGAACACTGAGGGGTACCATGGCCAAGTCGTACCCTTCTTGGGTACCTTACAGATAACAAAAGTGAATCTAAGCACAACACAGAAACAAGCAAGACCAGCATCACACAAACTGAACATTTATGTTGCTGTCCTAGTCCAGGAGACCTGTACTCTGACAGCGGTGCAGAGATGGAACCACCACCCAGGACCTGGCATATCATTTGGTATATGAGGCACCAGAGCTGCAATTAGCTAATGGGATGCACTTATCCCAGAGCAGGAAAAGGAGTTGGCAGGGCTCATTGGTAGGGCTTTAAACCAGATTTGAAGGGGGAAGAGGTCAATAATTTCATCCTCGCCTGCAACAAACAGTGGGGCAGCACGTCGGGGCAGAGGGATGGAGTCCTAGTAAGGCCTCTCAATTTGTTGTCCTAAGGCAAGCCGGGGACAATGCACTGGACACCCCAAAGGGAATCAAGGGGGTTTCGCACAAGAGGATGACACGGCCAGCCCAGCTGAAGTGCCTCTATGGGAATGCACGCAGCTTGGGCAATAAACAGGATGAATTAAGGGCCACTATGCTGCTGGAAAGCCATGACATAGTGGCTATTACTGAAACTTAGCGGGATGATTCCCATGACTGGAATGTAGGGATAGATGGGTACAAGCTCTTTAGGAAGGACAGGCAGGGTAGGAGGGGAGGAGGTGTTGCCCTCTACAACAGATGAGCTGGTTGAGTGTATGGGTTAAGATGAAAGGGAAGACAGGGGAAGGTGATGTTACAGTAGGGGTCTGCCACAGCCCAACTGACCAGCAGAGCCAAGCAGATGAGGCAGATAGAAGCGGCTTCACGTTCACAGGCCCTGGTCCTCGTGGAGGATTTCAACCACCCTGACATCTGCTGGAGTGACAACACAGCAAGGCACCAGCAATCCAGGATGTTCCTGGAATGAATCAATGACAACTTCCCCCTCCAAATGGTAGAGGAAACAACAAGAAAAGGTGCTATGCTGGACCTTGTTCTCACCAACAGGGAGGGGCTGATGACCAATGTGAGGCTCAGGGATAACCTTGGCTGCAGTGACCACAAAGTGACAGAATTTAAGATCCTCAGGGCAACTAGGGGGATGTGTTCCAAGCTTACAGCCCTGGACTTTAGGCATGCAGACTTTGATCGCTTGAGGGATCCACTGACCAAAGTGCTGTGGGACAAAGCCCTAGAGGGAAGAGGAGCCCAGGACAGCTGGTCGGTATTCAAGGATCTCCTTCTCCGTGTCCAGGAGCAATGTATACCGATAAAGAGGAAGGCAGGAAAGAATGCTAGAAGGCCTGCCTGGATGAACAAGGA
>VXBO01006240.1:1068-31470 GCA_013400135.1 Rhinoptilus africanus | reverse complement strand
ATGGCGGGGCAAGCACAGATATTTTGGAAAGCTGAGTAAATAGGACAGAGTGTCGTTGAGTAGTCATGGTGCTGAGCTGGGAACGTGAGGAGCTGTGTTCTATTCCCACTTTAACAGCACTAAAAGGTTCATGCCAGGCAAACCATTTTACCTGTGCTGCCTTCTCCAGGCCCCTTCTCCATGGCCATCCTGCAGAGCAAAGCGACGTTTCTGACTCCCGTGTTTCTCAAAGTAGGGTTTAGCGATAAAGTCCTAAATTGTTTCAGACCCACTCTTCTTCTCCCTTGCGATCATGCAGGTGAGCTTGTGCCAGGTGAGCTGGATCATGTCCAATGGCCACCCTGATGCTGAGGCTTTCACCTCGATGCTCAACGGTGTGGCTCTATCCATGGCAGGGCGTGTTCCCGGCACGCAGGGATCCTGATTTACTCCTGGCGGCGTTGACTTGGAGAAGTCCTTAACAACCATGTGGAGCAAGGCTTTGTACTCGTGCTTTTGGCAAAGTCATCTGAGGTATTATTAGCTGTCCAGTTCTCGTACCCTCCTGTTGTAATACAAACAGTAAATAATGAATAGAAATGGCAGGCGTTCACTATGACTAAATGTTATCCAGACCGTAAAACTCAAACAGAAACAACAAAGAAATGTTCCGCTGCATAATTACAGCTGGAAATATTTCAGGCGTTTAGTAGTGTGAAGTAACATCAATAAAGGAGAAAGTGCACTCAAGAGTTTAAAAATAAATATTTATTTGAAAAATTGATAATTGAATAAATTATGTTCACAGTCTCTTCAAAAGAGGCTGAATATTTACCAGTTAAGCCGGAGACCCGTGATTTGGCTGAGCTATAGGCAAAGCTGCTGAGTAGGTGATGTGCTGCAGGCAATTTATACTTTGCTCTTAGCCCCAGTTTTAGGGCAGGGTGCTGTCTGCAAGCCATTGCCTGAGAACCACTTCTTTGCACCAACATTGTCCAACTTTTTGACTGCAACAGGTCATACCTGCTTCCTCCATCAAACGAGCAGAAATTTCTGTCTTGTGTTCCTAATCCCATGCTTTCCCAACATTTGAGGAGCATGTCATACAGCCCCATCAAACAACTTAACACACCTCCATCGTCAACCACATGAATAAGGGGACATAACTGTTTCGGTCACTTAACATATAGGTGTCTTTTTATTGCAGTCAAACAGTGTGAAGTAATTAAGAGGGAGGATAGCAGGATGCCAGCTGAGAGATACCAAACCTCTGAGCTGTGAACATTATTTACTCCATCTCCACATTTGACAGGCTTCAGGAAAAACAAGGAGCAAGCAGTGAACAGGATTAAATCTTGTGACAGGACTGAACTCTGCCTACTGGAAATTATTACATTTTTTACAATATGTACTGTGACAATTTATTGGTACCCCATACTGCATCCATGCAGTTTGCATGGCCACAATAATAGTAAAACTTGTATTTTTTTTTTTTAACAGCACATAAAAATCACAGCACTATCCACTCCTGGGTGACACCAACACAGTCTTGCTAGCTTAACTGCATTAACACCAGAGACCTCTTTCACCGGTTAGGTCAGAAATACCACTTCTTTAACACCTTATGAATAGTAGGATATGCTCAATTTATCCAGGTTCCAGAAAGTCATCTTCCCAGGAATAGTAGATATTTATCATCACAACTAGAAGAAAAGTAATTCCTTTATCATAAAAGATAGGCAGGCCTGTGTCTTAGAGATTACTGCTGTGATGAACTCTGCACTTCAATATGAACTAAGATATTACATCCATTCTAAAAATACATAAATATGATGTAGGAAAAAATCCTTAGCAGTTTTAGAGCATTGTAGCTTTGTTGATTTCAGCAGAGCTTTATTAATTTACATAAAATGTAGGTCCAGCCCTGCATTTCCAGTGAATCCTTCTCAGAGGGAGCGTAGGAAAAAAATATAGAAAAGATCTAGTCCTTCAAACTGACTATTAGTCAAGATTACAGAAACATGAAACAGAGTAAAATCCTGATCTTATTTCTTACAGTGTATATTCTTTTTTTGGGATTATTTTTGATTTTCCCTGTTTGGGTCAGGCACAGATGTATAGGATCTAGATCATATCTTTTAGGCTCCCTCTGATTCAACATCTAATAGTGTTTATCAGTTGCTAATTCAAAGAGGACAGAAGTCATTGAGTAATTGATGCCTTATCTGCAAGAAATAATTCTCTTGATATAAGTCTCTGAACAACACAGAACCAGTTATTATTTCCAGGAACTTTTAACTAAAAAAAATGCATCCTTGAAAAATAGCAATCTAATTCCTAGTGGTAAAGCCTCATAACTCAAAAGTTTCATTCACTTTTAATAATTTACAGCCTTTCCCTAGGAAAAGGCTATGTGAGGTGATCAGAGTGGTCATCATATGTCATGAGGTGAACTTTCAGATACTCTTAATTAATTGTCCTGTGTCCATTGGTCTGTGCCTAAGAAGAGCTCGTGGTGGCTTCATGAACTAGGGGCCTGGAAAACATTGAAAAAAATCACTGGTACCTACAGCTGATCAACCTAGTCTGTTTTCTAAAGCTATCCTCCTTCCTTCCCTGAAGACTCAGACCCCATTTTCTGGCTTCCAGCTAGAGATTTTAGGCTGAGAAACAGAGAATGGAGGACCATTGTGGACACCAAACCCCATCCACTGCAATCACAGGCAGCCACCCAGCTATTGTTACTGTCTGCTTATGAGACGTCCTCCATAAGCCTGGCTTTTCCATCTTACCCACTGGAAATCTTTGATTCACAAATGTGCTAGAAGATGCCCAAAGTGTGAGAGTGTTCTGCTAAAGTTCAGTGGTGAATCAGAGAAAGGACCAGTAAGAAATAGTTTTTGATTAAAGGATACAGCATCATTTTTTGTAAGAAGCTTTGAGAAGATGATATGGAGGGTGGCTGCCCTTGCCTGTCTTCCCTGACTCCTCGGTAGTGACAGCTGTAAATCAGAAAAAGCAACGCAGATGAGGTGGTGTTACCATTTCTCCCCTTTCTCTCCTTGAGAGCAAGAAAGGCCAGGTCTGACTTGCCTTTTCCTAGAGAGGTGAATGGGATGATTTCATGTGTACATGAGGAAACCTTGGCAGTCTATATGAAAGTTATAGCAGTTAATGTTTGAGAAAGTCAACCAAATGGACGAGTCTCACTGTCAATAAAAATAAATGATCTAAAACTAAATCATGAAGAAAAGAGCACTCTGAGCAAATGGATCTCGATAAAAAAAGCTGTTCTGGAAATATGAAATTCCTCGAGTGGTTTTGTGGAAAAGAACACATAGTAAACACAGCCATCAGTCCAAACAGAAACACAAGTTAAGACTGAGTTAGTTATTTTCTGAAAGAAAATCTGTTATGAGTACATTTACTTCTTGGGGAAAAACAAGTTAAGTCTGTTAAGATAAATTCAAGCTCTCCTGTACGTGTATGTTGTATGACATCTGTGCAGATTGAAGGCATTTAAAAAGCAATTCAGTAGTTTGCGTTAATATTTTCAAAATCCTGGTAAGGTTATTTTCTATGAGACAGCAAATTGCAAGACAGTTTTCTAATAAATAGCCCGTTTCTTTTTTGCAAACTCTGGGTCAAATTCAGCAGTGAAATCTACGGTCATATAACACACACATCAACAGCTTCGCTCTGGTCTCCCTTACAGAGGAATCTCTCTGGTGTCACCAGCCCCGGAGAAGCAGAACCACTTCTGGAGAAGGAATGGCAAGAGACAAATGACCAGGCAAGAAGTGACCTTGGGGGATTTACAAGGGGCAAAAACTCTACCTCCACCGTCATCGGGACATTTTAGATCCATCTAAATCTGAGGTGGTTTAGCTGGCATTGGTTCAGCTGAAAACACTGTGTGGATTCAGTGGAGCTGCAAAAATTTCATCCAAAAGATCAGATTTGTATGTGAGTTAATTCTTGCCAAAACCGCTAATACCAAGGTTAAAGTATGGCTTCAGGTATGAAGGAACGTATGGACATGGATTAAATCAGGGAGGTGCCTGCTTTGTCATCTTTCACTAAGACTGCTCTCCTGGCTCTTTGGTACGTCTGTTACATTCATTTTGTAACACCAGATGGTACAAATTCTAATGCCTTGCAGTTCATGTAATTTTTTTCTGACTAATTTCTGACCGACCTGTTCATGTCTTCAGTTACCTGTCTTAACATCTCGCTTGCTTATACCTGACTGCTTTTCTTGCCCCCAGATTTTCTCTCTGAAACTCCTTGTATCAGAACAGAGTGTCAGTCTGAACTGACATCCATTTCGTGTACCTTCAGAGGCCTACAGGATATAGCTACCTACACCTAGACTAGGTTTTCTTTACAGACAGTGGAGGGAATCAGGCACTTATAGGACATGATTCATATGACCTATTTTAGACCTACTTCAGATGAAATGAATCACAGCCTAATCGTGCCTATTTTTCCCTCCATGGAGTCAAAGGAAGCCTGGAATGACTTGTTCAGCTGTGGATATCTGCAGTTGAGCTGCCTACAACACAGATATCCATTTAATGTCAGATGGACTCTACCTTTGGTTGATAGACTTATCAACAGCAGCTCAGCTTTCCTACAGAAACATAATACTGTTTGGTGAAGATATTAATTCCATTTAATTTGTCTTTCTGTGGTATTCATCCCCAAATATTCTTCACTGTTAAAAGGAAAGTGACTGTATCTTTTGATGGGATTTTTTTTGTGAAATTGCTTCTTACATGTGCTCTTTCTTTTTTCCTTTTTCATTCTTCCTCTTAGCAATGCTGCTGATAATAAACACTGAATTGAAAAGAAAGAGCAAAAGCAAATCTTCCTCTTCTGCCAAGGGCCTGATGGGTTAGTAAGAGAGCTGTTGGCTTGGATTTGTATATTAGGTGTAAGGACTTTACGCTGGAGTGTTGGTTTTCTGTTCTAAAATACAATTTTCTTTAATAATTTCTAGCCTCTTGAGAACAAGACAGCAGGGTTATCCATGTTGTCTTATGGTTCACCATTTTCTGAATCCTGAACTTCTCATTAGGATGAGGCACATGCTAATGTAGCAAAATTTTCTATCTGTAGCCTCATAATAGTTTGTTAGAGCAGGGTTCATATAGCCATGGACATAAACACTCTATAGTTCTGTACTTGTGTTTTTCAGTATCTAAACTGCACTGATGATGGAGCCCAAAGACTCTGCAAAGAAGATGGGAGGAGAGCTGAGCAACATGATGAGATGAATAGCCAGTTGTTTCAAAGAGCAGGTTGGAGACTCCTTCCCTTGCAGCTCAGACATGCTATTAGAAGGCAGAGGAATACAAGAAATAAATCAAATCATTGGCATTGTGATGCCAAGGAATGATCAGAGGAATAAGAAATAAGGGAGATATATTCATCTGTTTAAATAGGATTTGGTCATAAAAAATCTACAGATTTCCAGTGCAAAACTACAGACACCCAATGCAAAAGTTACCTCTATCTCAACACATGAGAGTGAGAGCCAGAAACCCACCAAAGGCATAAAGAGAGATCAAATACCTTCAAAACAAATTTTTCAGAGTAAATACTGTGTATTAGATATACTGAATTTGTAGCAGAGATCTCCACAGGCTCCTAGGTCATCCAGAGTAAAAGGAGACGGAAATATCTGGACAGTGTGCTCAGAATGAATCTGGAGCATCTCTCAAGGCAGCAGGGTCTCCAGGTTAGCTGCAGAAGCCTTACATCAAATGCCACATAAAGGGAACAACTGTGGCATTTAACCACTACAAGGACACACAGAGGGCAACAACCCAAGGCAGACAGGGATGATGGATCCATGCTTGTGTCATGGTGGTGGAGGAAGGACATTGATTCCACCTGACAAAGTTATTATCAGAGAGCAGGATGACAATCATGGTAATTCCAAACACCTGCAGTATCTCCCTTTTGCCATCTCCCATGGGTGACATGCACAGCACAACAGAGCTGCCAGAGCAGCTTGTAAAAAACTGCTACAGAAGACTAAGACTGCAAGTCCTACGTTTGGTATTCTTACATCTTCCCTTTTCTTCTTATCAAATTTTCTGCGCATTTTTCTCAATCCCGTTTGAAGTTCTATTGTGAAGTCACTTCTCCATGGGCTTTTCCCCCTTCACCACTCCTACTCTCAGGAGTACTGCCAATAACAAGCATCGTTAACACCTCCAATATTAAACATAGGTTCAAATCTCTTAGCAAATTTTAAATAATTAGAGCAGGCTAAAACCCATGTCTAAGCACGGGTGTAGTTTCATTCACTGCCATAGACCTACACTTGATTATGGTAAAGGAGAGAATCAGAAGCAGAATCGTGAGGGAACAGAATTCCTTGTCTACAAAGGCATTCAGGGTTTCAAGGGCTATTGATGAAAAACAAGAACGAACCCAAGGAATTTGACATTTTCTGCAAAAACAGAATTTTCCAGGGAGGCAATGTTACCGGGTGAAAGCGAGGGTATCATTCAAAATTCTGTAACAACTGCTCCATACTTTGTATTTTTTTAAACAAAAAGTAATTTCAATGTATTTTTACAAGAAAATGGTAGAAGACAGGATATTCTTTCAATGAACATCTGGGGGTTTTTTAAAAAATAAAAGGCAGTGTCTCTCATAAAAACATTTTAAGAGAAAAATATTCAAACAGGTCTAGCCAGGAGGATTTTTTAAAACTGTGAAGCAAACTTTGAAAGAATTCAAATTTTGCCAGCAGCCACTACATAGTTTATATCTTACTTAAAGCATCTAAATAGTATTTAGCTAGAGATAAGGGAAGTAGAAGGAAGTTCTTTTTTTCCCCCATGTTCATTAGATTCATGGATTATATAGCTTCTCTTACTCAGTATGGCAAAATGTAGGCTCGTGGGGGGTGTACACTCAGACATACGAAAAACTTAGGAGTGTGTTTAACCTAAAGGACAATTCTGGCACGGAAACAGAGGGTCCAAAACTAACTATGAAGAAGCTGATGCCAGGCAGTTTCTGGCTCTGAAGCCACCTTCCCGGAAGAAGGTGAGGGAAGGAAATCTATCCAGTGAAGTGACACATTTATAAAAGAGATGGTACAACCTGTTTTCCCGTGGTAGAAGAGAGCTGCATGCAAGGATTTTTACACAAAGCAAGGTGATGAATACACCAGGTAAACCCAAATGATGTCTTTTGTTTATTACAGCCTTCGAAGTATTTTCCTGTTATCTATCAGCAAATCTTCCAGCAAATTCTTGTGAAAAAAAAAAAATTAGCTCAGACATATTAAATGTGGGAGGGGAGGAGAAGATGGCGCAGGGGGGAAACATGTGCTCGGACTGAATGCTGCACTCGTAGCTCCAAACTAGCTGAAGCAAAAAATAAAATAAAATATCAACCCATTAAAGCAGCAGTGCAACCCATGGGACAGAGTGCTGGCTTAGCTCCAAGGGGAGCCCAGTGCAGCTCTGGTTGTGGCATGCGGGATACTTTCACCAAATCCTTTTATCTCCGGAGGTTCCCCACCAGCAGCAATCAACAGTGCTGATGATTACAGCCCCTTTCTTCATGGGTTTTGGGATCTACACATTTGAATTACTGCGTGAAATAGATATTGTTACTTTGCCACAGATTTAGTGATGGGAGATTTCATTGTAAACTTTATCCAGTATGATAGTGTATACTCTTACATCTACATGGACAACAGGACCGACCTTGGGGTATGTTTTACAAAAGTGTTTAAGAAGTACACACTTAAAATACCTTTTTAAATATCAGCCTTAGCAGTTTAAAAAAAAAAAATTGTAGTCTAAATTAAAGCAAAATTGCTCAGTAATTTTGAAGTTTAAGTGCAAATAGATGTTCACAGAAAAATGGCAAAATAGTTTGTCTCAGATTTTTAGGTCATTGCAAACTTGCTACAAATAGTTTTGAGGATGTGCTGGCCAGCACTGGAGGTAAGACCCCCCAGAGCTGTCTGAATAAAGGAAGCTTTATTTTCAGTTGACCCTGCTCTGACTTATCACCCAAGAGAAAACTCATGAGAGTAGCTCACCTTACTTATTTTTTCTTTAATAGGCTACCGAGAGCACATAGCTAAACAGAAAGACAAATATTAAGATTTCTAGACCAACATTAAGTGTCACGCTACGGAGACAACATACCACAAGTTCTGTCTCTGGGCATTTCCTTTGCACATTTTCTCTCTTAATCTTGTCCAAACACCCTCACCCCAGGCTGAGAGGAAGGTGTAGCTGCCTGCCAGAGTTAAAAGATACTCACACAGAGAACGACAGGGCTACTCAGGCTTCCCAGGCAAAGCAGACCCATTACAACTGCCTAATTTTGTAAAGGCCATACTGTCAGTTAGGATTATTGCTCTTTATGTGGCTTACCTTACCACTTAGCCTACCTTTTTGCCCATATGTTTAGGGTTGAGATTGCACTCACTGCTACAGGCCTTGTTTTGTAGGAACGCACATGCTATGTTACTGACTAAAAATAAAGCTGACCTGGCACTACTGGTGAGCATATTAATCACCAAAATTTGTTCTGGCACAAACCTTGCTTTTGGGACGCAGACACGGTGTGAGTTTGACTTTGTTTCACTGCATTACTAAATGACTGCGTTTTTGGTAGGTTTTATTTCAACCAAATTCTTTTTTCCAAACTGCTTTTATTTTAAAGCGTCTTCCTTTTTGTTGAAGAAACAATAAAATTATTAAAAGAAACTCTCAAACCGAGAATAAAATGTTTCGAGTGAGGTCATATGAAATATATTTTTAAAGCAGTTCTCTTGGAGTTGTTCGGGTTTTTTTATGTTTTTGAATGACAAATGAATCCAGCAGCGGTCAGTCGTGGAACGCGCCTCCAACTCTCTGCATGGTACTGCAGACCGACGCAATCAGACCTGTGGCATTTTATACCTGCTTCTGTTTGAACAAACACAATTAAAGGGCAAAGTAAGCTACAAGGCACTGGCGTATCAGGCCTTTTGTCTTTAAGGGTGATACCTGTGCACTGCCTATGCAATGTAGGCAGGAGTCCAGCAGCCAGTTGATAGAGCTGGCCTCTAGAGGTAGTCTTGCTTTTCCACAGTGTAAACTACGATAAGGTCTATATGGCTAAACCTGTGCGGAAACTGATTATCACAGAGTATTTGGAAATTATAACCGACATCAGTGTAATTCCTGCTATTTGCTGCACTGAGTAGATTTAGATACAGCCGAGAACACGGCCTGACATTATTTCCTGCCTGGGAATTTCCTATTTGTTTGTCTCTTTTATGCCCTGAGAGATAGCCTAGAGCCTATTAAGAGGTTTAATAGATAGCAGCATTAACAGGTTAGATTTATAATAGTTTACAGGTTCTAAACAAGCTTCTGCCAATGAATTCCATCAATTGGTCCTAATGTCCTAAAGCAAAATTCATTGCCTAAACCACAGTGTTTAATTTTTTCTTGTGCTCTTAGTGGACTTGTTTCAACTTCTGGCCCTTGCTTTTAAAAAAGAGGAGGTGCGTATGATGGAAAATGCGCCCAAGGACTTCAGTTGACATGAAAGTGCTACATCATCTTGAGCTGCAGACATGCAACTTCATTTGTAAAATGCATGAGTAATTATGTGGCATAATTACATGGTCTATCCAGGTAATTGCATGTGAAATTGAGCATGGTGTCATGTGCTAATGAGGTTTACAGCTACATTTAAATTTTTGTGTGTATGATTGCATTGATAAAGATATTTTAAATCTGCTCATATTAGTAAGGGTTATTCAATTGTCTGGTCTAAACCACTCCCAGCAGGGGGAAAGCCTACCATCACTGAAGTTTAGCAGAAGGTCTTTTCATCACTGATATTTTTCAAGCAGAAATTAAATGCGAGCTCCTTCTCCTCCCACTGTTGGTCCAGTTACACTGTAAAAAGCTGCCTAGCAATGATCCATTTCTCTTGTGCCAGTGGAAATCAGGAATAAACCGGAGAAATCAGGAAAATCGCTGAGGTTTTGCTACCGCTGTCATGTGTCAATAGGCTGTGTACAGAATGGTAGATAAAGCGTGTCGTGTACAGGCTGGGTGTTTAGTGCTGACATATCAGAGTGGTATACAGATGGTTATCCTACTGCCTCGGGGAGGGAGCAGGAGGAGGGCCTGGTAGACCTGCCTGGGTATGGTTTTGCTCCTCAGGGTGATGGAGGGTATGTCCAGCACCTCTCAGAAAGCTGCTGCCTGTGTTATTTTGGTATATTGTGGAGCCCTCAAGGGCAGGTTTAAGGCTAGGTACTCTATATAAATCCTGCAGAAGCTGCTGTCCCCAAAGAACCTGCAGCGTTCCCTGCTTCCCAGCAGTAGGACCCATGTGCAACAACCACCAGGTCTCAGGGACCTTCCCCGCTACAGCAGCCCCCAGGCATGAGCTGCACCACCGCCCACTCCCAACAGCAGTCCTCCTCCACGCTCTCTTCCCTCCTGTCTTCTGTACATTCTGCTATCAAGTACTGGAAAGCAAGGGAGGTTCCACAGCAACGGCAATGGCCGTCCAAGTGACCCTTATGCCCCAGGTATTACCCCGTCGACCCCATCGTCATCGCCATCTGTGGATCTGGTAAGGCTGAATAGTCTGGGAGAGTAGGCGGAGGGAGGTGTGCCTGACCAAGGAAATTAAAGACCTATTAAATGCTCATTTACAAAGGGAGGTGAGGTCATACCGGAACACAGCACCTGGCCTTTCTTACAAGTTTATAATACTGACACCTGCTAACATTAAAAAAAAATACCCCATTAGGAAAATGATTTCACCTACACTGTCTCGCATTTGTCTTTCCCTTTTCTGAAAAGGATATATTAGCACCAAAATCTTCTACTGCTGTTTTCCCACTGGCTACAGTAATACTGGAATCAAGCCTAAATGTGAGCATAATTGAGAACTCTTTTGAATAAAATTATCTCATTCAGACATACTGGTTCTAGGAAGTCAGGCTAATGCAATCATTACAGTAGGAGTCTAGAAGTCCAGGGCTGCTTACTTCTACCACTGATTTGCCTACTAACTTGTTTTATGACTTTAGAAACAACTTTACTTTTCCATGATTCATCTCCTTCAGCTGAAAGATGGATATGATAATGTTTGTTTATTTCAATTAAGTCTTGAGTGTTTTAAAAGGGATTAATTAACCTCCATCAGACAACTTTGAAAGGTACTAATGCATGTTAATAATACTATAGTAAACCTAAAAATGAGGAACAGGAGGATGTTTTAGTAGAAGTTGCAGAGCTTTAAGCTTAGAGGTGGTGTAAATAGGAAGGATAGACAGCTTTATGAGCAAGACAAGTTAGATTTTCCATATCTATTTACCAGTGAACCATGTGTTTCCTAATTCCTCCTTGGCTGACAATTCTTTCCAGTTGCTTGGGGAATGTTTACGTTTGTTATCATAAAATCCCATTCATACCTCTCACTGTTTCAAATTAATTAGCCCTGCTCAAACTTTGGTATACTTTGATCCTTTCAAGAGTGTCTTACACTGTTAATACATCCAATGCACAATGCTTGGGACCCTACCACTTTGCTCAAAAAGAGCATTAGATTTGCAGCCTACTCCCAGCCAGCATGGTTTTTCTTCCAGCACAATTTGCATTTCGGGGGCTGAAAACCTGAGCTGATATTCTAAGTGACTTGAAGTAAATCTCTACAATTTCTCTGAAGACAATTGAAATACATTGATCCACAAGAGCTGATGCTCTAGCCTTGCCATAATATATATAATTAAGAGCTGTGTCAGTGTCAAAAAAAGTACAGTCTGCATCTGTACTTATTTCTGTATTTTTAAGCATGGAATTCAGTGCTAAACTCAGTCCTCATATACTACTATGAACAAGTACCTGAAGGCAGAATTGATCCTTGCTGTCATCCATCTTTCTCTGTAGCTCCCAGTGAAAAACACAAATCTGAGGACCTTTAGGCTACAAGATCCATCTCTTTCCATGAGTAGGCTCGGAGTAGGTGGTCATCCAAAGGTAGAGTTTGTGAGTGCTGGTGTTTGTTGCCAAGTTATCATTTAAGTTCATTGTAGTTTTCGGAGGACGTTAAGGCATTGCATTTCTAGGTTATATCAATAACTAATAGAGCCTAGAATTAGTCCTGTTTGGAACAGTCACAAATACACAGATGAACTAAAAATGATCATCATTCTCTCTGCGACTGACCACTTTCACCCCATGTCATCAGTAAGTTAAATAATACTAGAAGCAAAGTATTCCTGATAGACAGCTCATTTGTCAGTCTTCTTCTGTGGAAAGGTTGTTTGCCTCTGTCATAGTGTTGAACACCTTCTATATAATAGCTCCTTCCTCTTTGGAGGAGCTGTTCCTGTCCAAATATCAGTTGATTTTAATTAGACTCTATAGGTCCCCCAATACACCACTTGGTCTCATCTGTATGCAGCTTCCACAATTTTCCTTGGTGAATTTATCACAAGTGCAGGATTAGTGGTATTTTAGTCTTTGCAGTAAGCGGCTGTTTCTAAGTATTGCTCCTAGGGAACTTGTGGTAACATTTTCAAAATCACCTAAGAGCCCAAGTTCCACTTTCAACGGTGAGCAAGGTGCCCACGTCTCCAGCCCAAGGAGTGCGCAGGCAGCCCGATGGCCATTTCAGCGCAGGCCATGCAGCAGCTGCGGTCGGGCAGTATGGAGGTGCAGAAATCCCCATTCTTTTGGTCACACCAGGCTGCTGAAGAGAAACTCATGCTCATAGAGCTTTCTGGGTATCTCCTACCTCGTCTGCATGCATTCAGTATCCCTATGGCAACTACAGCAATTGCTCACTTGGAATAGTCATCTTAGGGTAGTATTATATCATTTCTTCTTCTAAGTGATTTAGCAATGGAAAATAAAACCGTAAAACAGTATCAATGACCCAAAAGCTCTATGAAGACAATGTACAACTACTTAGGACCAGGAGATGTCCGAAGACTGCTGCTTGAGTGGAACAACTGGACTCAGCAAAAAGCTACAGCCTTCTACTTGGGCATCTCAGCACATTTCCTTGGCACTAATTAGAATGGGGAGAGGGGGAAATAGCTTCTAAATCAGAAAGAAACCTCAAAAGTTATGCTCAGGGAAGGAGTAGCTTTTATTTAGGTCAGTGCTTCTGAGGTCTCTAATTTCTAACATCACTCTCTTGAAAGGGTTTTGCATCTGTGAACTGAAATTCTTTATCAGGGGCACTAAATGGCAATGAAAATTATATAGTGAAGGGCTCAGCCAGTATTTGGGATACATTTCTTTCTCCATCTGATTATCGCTTAGCATCCATATCAATGTGGTGGGTTTGGTTTCCCCTATCTACTGCAGAAGCATTATATTAACTCTACATCAATAAAGCTTTGATTGGTAACAGGGTGTTTTTCTTGTTTCCATCTGCAGCCATTTCGTGGAAAATGTCTGTTAAAATTCTCAGGTCTTCATGGTTTGCAGAGGTTTATTACGTTTCACTTTGAAGATCCATAGCTCAGTCCCCAGTGTCAGCAAAAGTGAAGTCAATCAGACCATGTCAAAGCCTCTACATCACTTTAAATCCAATTTAATCATGTTGAGAGATTTTAGTGACGTACAACACTTGTGTTGGGCCATCTTTTGTTCTGTGAGAGCAGATATAAAAAAAAATACTTACTTTTTTAGGTCCGTTCCAATTTGGATTATTCGATGAGTCTGATTTTTTTCAGATGCAATTTTCCAAATTTGTCTTACTTGGATTGGCACATTTGGATTGCACTCACCTGCAGTCTGCTCAGCTTTCGAGCTGTATACTGCAAGATGTGAACGTGCAACAGGCCACAAAACTGTAAGCTTAACTTAAAGGCTGCGAGATTTTTAAAGAGTAATATACTTATGCTTGAGGAATTGTGGCTTTATGCAACACACTGATTTTTGTTAGACCTACTATGAAATTTGGTCCTAGGTTTGTAAAATACTGACTGCTATAGGACTAAGAAATTAATTAAAGTTTCTGTGTTTAGTTCCTATCAAAGGTTTATGTTAAAACATAACACCACACACCAGCAAGGCAGTGGTCCTGACAATACAGTCAGAGACAAGCTGATAAAACTCCTCTTTCTTTCATGACAATGAAGTCTTTTCCATCTAGGTGACAGCAAAAAAAGAGAAAACTTCACTGCAAGTTATTTATGTATTTAAAAAAAAGAAACAAATACCTTCAAGAACTTTAACTTTGAGCCTATCATATTTTCTTCCATATTAAAACATGAGTAGAGGAAGCTCTGTGTGTGTATTTGTGTGGGTTTTTGCATACATCTAGTCACACAAGTATTTTAAAACATTACTGAAATCAAACATTTGAGGATTAAATATGTCCCTTTTGAAGCCAATGGCTAATGACCAACCTCAGTGTGTCCATCCTTACCTGTAATTATGTCTTGAGATTTACCTGGAAAAGCTTAATTTGTTGCCAGTGGAACCAGTCTCTCCCCTCCTAGTTTATTGTGGATTGTTCTTCACATGAAATTAAGTGCAAGAGGAATTGTAAAAGGCAGGAATAGAATCAGATTTTCCACTGATATATAGGAAATCTGACTGATTTCATCTCAGATATACTGAGATGAAAATCTGAAGATACAAACTTGGACTGGGATTATTGGAAATATAAAATCTACTAAGTTCAGAACTGAGAAATGTTTACAATTGTAACTATTTCACATATTAACTTTCATTACTTCCTTAGTTATATGTAAACATCACAAGTTACAAAATAGAAATACATGCTTTTGCAAGTTTATTCTCCAAAATGCGTTACTTCTAATTAATTTCCTTTTTAATATATTTTTAAACATTGCATTTTCATATGAGTCACAAAAATAAATCAGAAAGAGAAAAGAAACATATATAGATATGTACATACTTTAAAAATCAACATATGTTCAATTAAATTGTATTTTGCTATGAGGTCAGCCTCCTGCCTCAGAACCTTTCCTGAAAAATACATTTGTGTAGATGAATCATTTTAAGATTTAACAGTCAGTGGAAGTTGACAGGGGCTTTTCATATGAAATATTACACAACCTTATGAACATCAAAATTATATGGCAGGAACTGTTGTGTTGAGCACTACAGTCACTTTCCCAGGATCAGATCAATACATTTTCTGTCAAAGAACAAAATCTGCTAAAACAACCAGAAATTTTTGCAAGAAAAGGTTATTTTTAATACAGCTAACCATGTGATTCTAGAGCAATAGGGACAGACTTTTATTGAAGTAAACTGAGGAGGTAACACACAGATTTCCCAGTACATTTTCACTAACTCAGACGCATCTTGCAAAAGCTTATGGACATGCTTAACTTTTCACAGAGGTGCACTTTTTTCAGTAGGCTAGGTCTCTGCCTGCAAAGTAAGCACATGAATTAAATCTTTTCAAAATCGAGATCTTTGGTTCTGATCATACAGGCAACTGCATAAGCTCATACCTGTAACTTGGATAAATCCCATTTACAACATGTGCAAGGGTTGTCTTCACGAACAGCTCTCGGAGTATAGCTAAACTCTGGAAACATCCTGCATGTGCACAGCTTTTCAGGAGAGGTATAATTAAAGACTACTTTGTTTGATCCCACTGGATCTAGCCACGGTTGCAGAATTGTTTTAAAGGACTTCCTATGTGTCGGCTGCAGCTCTTTATGCATGCCTTATGTGGAAGCTTCTGAGTTGCTTTCAAGGGGCATCAAGATCTCTTTGTGTATGATACGAGACACAAAGACAAAAGGAGCGTTGATATTTCTTTGCTTTTTGAGAAATCAAAGTTATCATTTGCAGGACCAGACATCATTTGATCTCTTTGATTTGATAGACATTTATTCCCATTCTCTAGCAGCCAATATCCCACTGGAAGTAAAGAGTTAATTAGTAAAAATAATTGTTTTCCTGTGTTGGATTAAAAATAATGACATCGTATTGATGGTTGCAATGACTGTAACAGGGTGAAGAAATAAAACAGTTGTTGAATTGAGTCTTTTGTTCCAGTGTAAGAATGTGTTTGAACCGTACAAACTTGATTATTTGAGGCAGGGATTCCTGGATGCTTAATTTAAATCCAGTGGAAAGGAAATTAACATTTTTTTAGGTTCTCTGCTCTTCTAAATCTTCATACAGGAAAGCTAACCTTAGGCACCTAAGCACTCCTTCCAAAAGACAGTCTCCTCAGATTCTGTTTATGGACAGTGAGGGGAGCTGAGCAACGATCAAAAAAAAACCAGAGTGAGCCTAGGTCCAAGGGGGGCCTGTATTTCTCTTTACCACTTAATGGAAGGAGCCTAAGAAGATCTAGTCTAAACTGAATCCCCACCTAATTTGACTTATTCTAGGCCTCATAATCTATCGCTTACATATTCAAAGGACCCGACCACTTAACAAAGAGACAGCTACAATAGAACTTAATCTCCCCATTCACAAACCCTTTGCTTATGAGCCTGTGCACAGCCCAAGTTAGCCATTCATAGATTCTCCTTGAAAAATGCGTCCAAAGTTTTGTTTTTGTCTCCCAATTCAAGCACATAACTGGATAACAATGGCTTTGTTTGTCCTTCATCTCTTGCAAGAGGCTTAAGATACCTCAGGGCTGTCTCTTCTAACATACTCAGGGAAAGACATGGAGTGAGGGCTGCAGGACACCTTGCGAAGCAACCACAGAAGAGGGCAGTAGGTGCAGCACCTGGTGTCTCAAGGGGGACTCACACACAGCTAAGGCCTGAGCTTCCAATGCTCACCTCCACTTTGGTGGTGCTTAGATGAATAATGAGGTTCTGAAAAGGCATCCCCCTATTTCCCAATGAGCTGTCATCAACCGTATCACTTTCCATCACATAAACCCAATATGATTATCTGCTGTTGTCAGTATCTGAATACCAGCTTGGTCTTCTGGATAGGAGTAAATTTCTCTGACAGGAAGGACCACCTGACTGGACACAAGGCTGGTTTTTTGAACTTCTGATAGTGACAGAATTTTCTTCAATTTCTGAGCTACCATGCAGACTCCCTGGAGGCTGGGAAAGGTGCATTCCCTTTTCTGCTCAGAGGTCGTAGTGGTACATTCCTTCAGTAACGTCAAGGTCATGTACAAAACCCATTTTAGCATCTGGGTGATGCAGGCGATCGTGTGAGAGACTCAGTCTTCCGATGGCTCACACTTCTCCTCCTTGGTTTACTGCAAGAAGGAGAGAAGAAAAGAAACCAAGCCCTGGGCTTTGCCTCCTCTGGGGGCATCAGGAAAACCATGGTTCACGTCAAGCATCCTTGGACAAGTTGCACCCATCAGTCTGCAGTACCGTTTAGTTTCAGCCCACCTACAGCTCAGGACTGGCTCTGGTAGAGACAACTACCCCTACTCTGAGGATTTAAGTGGTCCTGTGTTTGGTATTGGAGTGCCAGCAACAGTGACTGTTTGTGCTAAATTTTAATTCAAATTGTCTTCAACTATTTATTTTTTCAGAACTGCGAGGCATCAAGTTTTCCCTGTCTCCAGCCAAGAGAGAATGTAAAATGGCCCCAACAGGTGCAGCAAAGAAGCACTTTAGAATCCACTCATAAGTCAACAGGCACAAAGTAAATGTAGTCAATAAATATTTTATTTTGACACATAGTACATATTCATACTTTAAGAAAATACTATAGCCAAAGGGATGCTTACAAAGAGACCAACACAAAAGAAATAGCAAAGCATAAAATTATCATTTTCCTGAACAGAGAGATTTTTGTACTTAGAAGAATTTTTATATTATTCATTGAGTACCATTCATGTGCTCTGTACTGCTGAGAATGTATAGCCAGCCCTGGGATAAATATTTTCAGTCATCAAGTGATTTGGTGACTAAGACCCACCGACTGTCAGTAGTTATTAGGTGCTTTTGACGGTGTTACCTGTCTTGTGCAGTCCACAGGGCTCGCTATCTAAACCCTTGAGGTCATTAAGAGACTTTCCATTTACTTCAAAGGCTCTGTGTCAGGCCTGCAAGGTGTTGTAAGCTCTCTATGAGGAGACGGGAACCTTTCTGGAACAACAGATTGCTTCGGACTAAGAGAGATTGCTTACTGAGGATAATACAACATATTTTTAAGTAGGTGACACTCATTGCTAAAATGCAAACAGCTGAAGGAGTGACAGTAGGATAATACTGCACATGCATTTTGTCCTTTGCAGTGAATTAAGAAGAAAACGCCTGAAAACAACACCCCAGTTTGATTCAAACTCCTGCAGTCTTCACTCGCACCTTAGCCAGGGAAAACTCAAGTAGTCTTTGGCAAACCTGCAGCATCCCATCAAGATTAGCAAGGAAAAAAAATGACTCACCTTGCTCTCTTCTGTCTACTGAAATTTGAAAGAATCAGGGCTGCCTTTTGTTATGAAATCCAACCTTGTGTGGATTCCAAGCTGATGAGCGCGAGTGCCTGAAAGCATCAGAAAACTGTGGTTTAGCAAGAGAAATAGGGAGTGAGTGGAGGAGCCATCCTGTTGATTTTGGAAGGAGTGGCAAAAGTTCCACTGACTTCAGCTGGGCACGAGCCAGGCCCACTGGGCATAAAACTCCACTTGGCATCTCTTCCATCTTCCACACACAATACTGACAGGGGTCCTACAGACAAAATGTAATTGATTGTGGCACTCAGACATCACCCCAAAATTGTTTCTTTGTGGAAGACTTTACCCGTGTGTAAAGAGTCAGCACAAATAGGACTATGAGGGGCTTGGTTGCTGCATAAACCTTGTTTTGTTCCTCTGCATAATTGAATTCCACCCTTGGAGGATAAGCAAGGAAGTCTGCTTCCTAATGGTTAGTTTTCTGTTACAACACATGATGGATGACTGTTTTTAAAATATTTGTAAAGGCATGTATGCATTATGCTAAAGAAAGGTGTTAGTTTAATGGTGCTGGGGAGTGGAACCTTGGATTTAGTCAGAGATAAGAAAAAGCCCGTTGATACTTTCACAAAATCTCTGGTTGAAATGAAGATACAGCCGCATCCTATGGCTTCATCAGTCCCCAGCACCACAACTGTTTCCTAACAGCCTTTCACAGCGCTTAATACGGATGACAAAGATCAACAGGATGCTATTATCAAGCAGCATGTGCTGGGAAAGGGTAAATGCTGAAACAGTCTGTACTACCATCCTTGTTGTATTATCTCTGCATCCAGGGACAGTGAGAAAATGAGGGTTTCTTGAAGTAAATTCACCTGAAGAATTTTACCTTCATCTTACTATTATGCTAAAGTATTACTTTATCATACATAAAGGAGTCCCAAAGTGGAGTAGGACAAATGCCATACTGAAAACTTTGAATTTGGTAGGATATTATTCCCCTCTTCAATTCATACATTCACATACACACACGCCTGTTCAGAGTGAAAACCGACTAGCTAGCAATCCAGAAAATGTCTCCAAGAACACAGAAGTTTTGCAGCATAAAGCAACCTGTTCCAGCAGCAACTTATGTACTGGTTATTGCCATGAGAAAGCAGGCTATCCCTACAGACCTCAGTGCAGGAACGACAACCTGACAAAATCACTCTCTGGACTTACTTCAGTGTCCCTGGAAAAGCTCTGAAGAAAGATGGAGAATAAAAGAGATCAAAACAATATTTTAAATAACGTTTGGTACTCTAACAAAATCAGCACCAAGATTTCATCAGATGAGTCTTTTCTTGGGAAGATGCCGAATGGGAAGGTAGCAACCACACGATTTTCTTGGTGTCACAGATTAGCAAAAATTAGTCTCTACCCTTGGAGAAAGTGCGTTATTCATGGTAGCAGGAAAATGCCCAAAAGTATTTGTGCCTTTTCATTAAACTACTACAGTAAATTACATAAAAACTACTTTTGGGGAAGGATTCTTTATCTATTACTGGCCCTAAACCATAAAGGAGCATAGATGTGAACAAACTCATTTTTTCCTTGATTAAAAGTGCTACTGAGGTTGTCTTCAGCATAAGGAGAGATTCTGAAATAAGATAAGCAATAAAACAATCTAGCAGGAAAAACAACGGGGGTGATACCCATCCGTGTGCAAGTACAGTTAAAAAACAGCACAGAGAAAAGACAGAAAGAGAAATTAAGGTGGTGGAGAAAATATATTAAAGAAAATACATTAAAGAAGTGTGCCCCATATTCCTACTTGAATGTACCTTGGAGGACAAGGAGTGTTCCAGCCTTTCCTACAGTGACAGAACGACTCAACAGAAAACAACACAGAAAGAATCAGTAAGAGTTTTTGCCTTGGGGGCCAAAGTTTACAATCAGAAATCAAACCAAGTTAATACAGAGGCAGCGCTGACAAAAGAAGAACTACAAAAGATCCCTAGTGTAGAACCACCTACTTCAGTAACAGAAGTTCAGCGTATGGTGTCATCCTTGTGTTCTCATTTTCCTAGAAGATACCTTCCTATGGCACTACGGACAGATTAGACCTAACCTGAACATTGAAGGAGAAATGATTATTCTCTAACCACTCTGCTAGTAAGAGCCATGCAAGTTCATAGCCTCCCTCATAGACACACTGTGTTTAACTTTTGAATGATTTAGAGGCACTGATGTTCAAAGCAGCTCCACCGGGCACCTGTGAAACTATGCTCTTCCATCTAGCAGCATTTTGATGTCATTGCTGCTAGTTCATTTGCATTGACAATACTTCACTCAGAGAATTCATTATTGTAAAACATCTTGAATTACGGAACTAGCGGATAGCTAAAGTGATTCTTGTCCTAGCTCCCAGTAATTTTTTTCCAATCACAATTGATATAGAATAGTTTCAGTCCACATTTCATGTTTGTGTGCACCATATCTTAATGGTGTCTTTAATTCGCTTTCCCTGACCCGTTTCAGAAACAGGACAAAACATTCTAGAAATGAGCTTGCTGATTAAGTGTTCAAATCCATAAAGGATATATGCTGTATTACCCATGTTGTTTCCTATGCTGAAAAGCACTAATTTAGGAAAAAATGCTGTCTTTTGGGTGTGTTGATCCCTCTGTACATGGGATGAACCTCACAAACATACAAGAATGTGTATTTTGTGTAAGTGAACTTATCCCTGTCAATAATCTGTATTCAGACTTGCATGCTTACCCCATTGCCATGTATTTGGCTGTTTCTGCTTATAAACTTGTGTGTATAATGAAGGTCAGTCCAGTATTCACTCTATAAGTATATTAACAGGCAGGCGGAACTGGGGAGATCTTACTCCTGTTGGTGGGCATTTACTTAGGTCATTGTACCTGCTGAGAAAGTGCTTGCCAACACGTATTACAGCTTCATAATCTAGCCTCACATAATCAGGTTCTGCCTGTATGCGGTTAGAGGCCTCCACAATGAAGCATTTCCATTCCCTGAAAGGAGAGCTGCATGTGGAATCAAGCAAGCTGATATTTTCACCCATACAGTTTTCCTCTTGCCAGGAAACTGGTTGGGTTTTGTTTGTTTGCTTGCTTGTTTTTATGAGAATATCCATGGGGAAAAGTAATTTCCACTTATTAAATTTCTTTTTTTTAAAATTTATTTTGATAGCAAAGGCAAACAATTCAATGAAGATAAATGTTCTGCTTGGTATACGTTGCAGGAGAAGTATGAAAAATTCCTAATAAAATGTGTTCATTTGAAATTGGAAGGTTGAAGGGGTTGCTGTCAACTATAACGTGAGAGACTAGGAGGATTTGTCCTTAAGGAAGTAACACTTCCCACATCACTTAACACTCTATGTGGTAAGGGAAGGAAACAGAAGAGGGTGCGTGGTCACAGCTTCTGCTCCACTCATCCACGCATGCCTCTTACACCTGCATGTGTGGATGCGAAGGTGCCGAGCTCTAAATTGTACCAACCTCATCAAAACAGCAGAGCTTTGAGAAGCCCCCACGCTGATTGACATGAAGGGCGTCCTTTCCAATAACTTTGACAGGGTTTGGTACAGGAGTCTTTTTAGCATGGGTTCACACAACATCGCTAACTTTGTGTATCAGTTTGTGAGGGCAGCCAGGCAGAGACTTCACTTTTTTTTTTTTTTGATAAGTCAGCATTTTATTTCATGTTTATTATGAAATAATGCATTAGTGTGCCTTAAAAGTACATGTAAAAAAATTGTTTTGAACTGCTTCCAGCTGACAGAGGAGTTGCACTGGTGCTGGACCAAACCATGAGTGTGAACATACAAGACTGAATGCCAGTTTGAGCACAGATTCAGATATATGAGGTGAGAATAGGGCAGAAAACTGAACGCCATGTGAACGTTAAAAAAAACCAGTCATGCTGACTGGCTTTGGGGGATCCCTGAGATGGTTCACAGGGTGCCCATAGGCACAGAGATGGTTCTGGGTGTATGTCTATAATTTAAGGCTGGAGAAAACTCAGTTTCATCTCCTGTTTGGCCACCATTTTCCACCGTAGCTTGGAAAGAGCCATTGTTATTCTTTGTGCTTCTGTTTTCTATCTGTAAAACAGATACAATAATGCCTACTTTCTTACCATTTGGAAATGAAGTGAACATAAAACGCCTACAGTTCAGAGGCAGTACAGTAATCTACATGTAAGCACAATAGGTAAAAGAATGGATACAGGTCTGGACTCTGGTCCTGAACCTTAGTTGCTGCTGAACCACAAGGTGGCTTAGGCAAAGCTCCTCTCTGCCTTTTCAGTGACTCAAGCCTGCAAGGGCTTGTTGAGACCTTTAGGTTTCTCCACAACTCACTAAAGCTAATTCTGTATCCCTTTGCAAGGCTGCTACTAGCGCTCTGTGTCAGCAATTTCTGCAGAAAGCCGAGTACATATATACATACACGCTGTTGCTATTGATAGCGTGCAGAGATATTACTGCTACCTGTTGTTTCAGCTGCTTGAGATGCTTAACCTATCCCCTGCTCCACCATGGCATCTGCCAGATTTTCCCCAAAATCCTTAGGGCCATGTTCTGCTGTCTTCATACACTTGGGGGGTGAGGGCCCAGGTTAATTTGCCTGCTTCCTCATCTGCTTTCACTACCCGTATTTAAAGCAACGGGCCTCTCGAGCAGCAGCAGGTAGAGAAGAGGAGCTGGATGGGCGAGGTGGCTTTCCCTGCTCCAGAGCTGATGCGCTGATGTGTGGACCCCCGCACGCCACCCTGCTCAGCAGCCAGTGCCATTACCCAGCCTTGTAATGAGATTTCCATCAGCACGGATGTGACGGCTTTGTCCCCAGGAAAATGTTAGCTCTGCCCCCATTACCAAACATGCCACACAACATTTCATCCTCAGATAAATATGGCTTTTTACCCCAAAAGCATGAATACTGGGAGTATTTTCTTGTTACTGAAGTATGTGGAGACTGGCTTTGACACAGATGTGCCACTGAGGGGCAATTCTTGTTCAGCTTTCAGTACTTCACATACCCACTCATAAGCACAATGAAAAAATAATCATAAACTTAAAAGCTATACCAGCAAATGTGGTTATACCAATGAATTCCCTCAATTATTTCCAGTAACAAAAATCTGGGGTGCAGCACTGGTTGACTGAGAAATCTCAGACCAGGTCTTTAGTCTGGCGATTGCCACCTGTACTGAAATACAAGAGGTCCTGACAAGTACTTCTAAGCTGTTGACAGCAGAAGAGTACCCCACCGTAGCCATCAAGAGATCCATCTCTGCTTTTCATGCTATCAGGATTTCACTTTACTGACTGTGAAGTTTCGGAGCAGGAATTGCATCCCAACACAAAACTCCAGCTTCGCAAGGACGACACAAGCGACAGACCTTTGAAGCGACTGTCACACGTTTCTAGGCAGGTCGTCTTGGAAGAACCAAGATCATGCACAGGCTTAACCTTACGTGCACAAATAGCTCCCTCGAAAGTCAATAGATGAGTATATAAACCTCCCTTTGACTGAGACCTAAGTTTGGATGTAAGGGACTCTAGTACTTTTTAAAATAAGGTTTTTATACGGGCAGGAAAGTGGAGTGGAAGCAACAAGTCAGGCTGGAAATTTAAGAATGAAGGGGAAATAATTATTAACTTAATCTGCACGCTGCTGAGCATGCACAACTTGAGTTCTTCTCAGCAGGACTTCAACAGAGTCACAGATTTAAAGTTTCTGTATGAACACCCAGTTCATCACAGACCATAAATCTCACCATAGATCTCTGCATGCCTTCCACAGCTTCCATTTGAAAAAAAATCCAGACAGGGCCATGCAAACCACCGATTTTCCAAATTGCTGGAAGTTCCAAAAAAAAAAAAATGGGACAACAGATCACTTGTTTTAACCTGGACTGATTATTTTTCAAAAACTTACGTTGAAGTAAATTGACACTGAAGGCCAGGAAGCTCCACTAACAATGCTATGTTTCAGGTTTGATAATTTTTAAGAAATTTTTTAATTGAAACACAAAAATGTTTCATTTAGAAAGCATTTGAAATTTTAAACTTTTTCATGCAAATATCCGCCCTTCCCCCCACATACATAAGCATAATTACCCAAGCCAGCAATTCACAAACCCCATCTTTTGAAAAAAATGGTTATCAAACTAATGTTTTGCTGATAAAGTTAAAACTTAAAATACGGATCAGCTCCACCACTTACCTTCTATAAAATTATAAGGTGAGACAGAGCATTACAACCAGAAAGGACTGTAACTTTTAGCGATGCAGAGTTTTCAACACAAACAAATGCTTCAACTAGAGCTGCAGACAGTCAGAATAAGGGAAATACACACCCACCATGGGTGTTTGAGGGCTAAACCAAGCAGGGTTGGCCGACAGACTCCAGTGTGGAATTTGCCTACTTTATCGAATAAAACATCTTCCTTGCTACAACAATGGCACTAGGGAAAGCTATGAGAACCTGCCGACTTCAGGGAAAAGCCACATTAAGAGGGCATGGAGGAAAGCAAGCTGTATATTTTTTAAAAGGCTAGTTCTTACAGGTTGGCCTGCCAACGATTCTCATGTTGGAGCAGGGAGAAGCAGGAGAAAATGCCCTTCTTAAGTTTCACCTTCTTCTCCATTTTAACCCAGTGGGACAGAAACAATGCAATGTTCTGATTTAATTTCCTCTCGTGAGGCCTTTCACCTGGATGCACTGAAGCAGTGCACAGCCTTGCTCCTGCAGGAATATTTATAGTAGGCTGCGCTAGTCCAAGACATGAATTGTTTTCTTCTTCCTTTCTTTCTTTTTTTTTTTTTTTTTACTCCTAGAAGGCCTCAAGATCCATCCAGTTTTATTCCCAACCCTACATCATTCCTCAAAGCTGGTAATTGTGATTCCAAAAACAGTTCCTCAAAAAGGGAAAGCTAGATGTGGTCCCCTGTCTCTGGACTTTGCTGGATTGGATGCTTCTTCTCTTTTTGCCAGGAGCTGAGCCAGGACTCCTTCACTGCATCCCCACATGACCACCACCAGATGGAATAAAATTCTGACCTCTGCAGCTTTGAAGCCTCTCCCTCGCAGAGATGAACAAGACCACTAATATTAAATCTGCCGTGCTCTGTATTTCCCTAGATATAACAAGTTAAAGAGTCAAATACCATATCTTTGAGTAGTTCAGTGACTAATGCATGCTCTTGTTATTTAGGGTCAAATGCTCACTTGCTTTGTTTACTTTACAAATGGTAGCAGCACTGTGTGGCCAAAGAAGTGTGCTGCGGTCTCAAAATGGACATAACAACAGGCATGGCAAGTGGGGCTGTGAGACATGCATCTGGGAAGCAGCTCACCAAGCTGTAAGATTTTATGCTCAGACCTAATGGGTGCTGCTCTTTCACTTGAGTCACTGCAGGGACTTGTCACTTCTCAAGCACAGACTCAACGACGTCCTCTTCAGTTAAGCAGTGAACTTAGCAGGCTAAAAACTTCTTTACCCCTTTATTGTCCTTGTTCCTCTAGACAGAAGTAAATATGTATTTGTGAGGTAGCTCTGAAGTCTCTGGTGCTATATTGGAGGTTGGAGGAGGACACTACAATAGAGTTGTAGTTTCCTTAAAGGACTGTGAACATTTATACAAAAGGGAGAACAAGCAAATAAACAAATAAATGTTTGAATAATATCAGAAACAGACATAGGAAAAAGAGGCCCTTGGGTGGAGGAGGGAACTACTTGATAGCACTGAACTGTAATAAGGGGCAAACAATCTAAAACTGAAAAATGAGTTCCAATTACATTTTACGCTTAAAGCAGTTAAATATTATTGCAGTTTACATGAGAGTTTAAGCAGCAACTGTAAAAATCTTAATTGTGGGGTTGTAGGAAAGCTGCTCTTCTTTGGCCCAGCTTTTAACGGAGATTTTGTCAGTAAGTTCGAAGGAATCCCAAGTTACTGGATGTGAACGGTAGATCCACTGCTCTCTTGTGTTACTGGCTATGGAAAATGATTCGATTGCACTAGAATAACTCAATGGGCTACAAAACCTCAGGAGAGCAGGTCGGAGCTGATTTACGTACATTTTGTGATGCAGTATACTTGTATAAGGACAAGGAAAATCTACCGAGTTTACAGCTTAGCAGGCAAGTGCTTCATTATGACAGACATTGCATACTTCACATACACTAATATGTTAAGTAGTTAATATATATTAGTTTAACATATACCTAAATGTCTTGCAGATTCAGAAGCAGTTTTTACGGAGGTGGTAGACTCAAATGTATCTGGATGCTCCTGCTAACCTCAATTCTTCTGAAACAGGAAAAAATGATAAACAGGTCCTAAAGGTGTAGTAATGTTTCTCTGAAAAAGGGAGGCACTATGAAAGAGAAATCTCAGAGCAACAGAGAAAGAAAAGTACGGAGCAACACACTGCAAGTTAGAAGCCCAGATGTGATTCCTGACTTTGCTGCTTCCATACTGTGAGACTACTGGCAAGTCAATTCACCTGTCCCTTCCCCTTCCTACTCCCTTGTCTAATTTGTCAAATGAAACTGCTAGCAGCTTAGACCAGAGGTTGCTTGTAAGATCTAACGCTCTTAGTGGGTGGCTCCATCAGAGGGAAGCAGTTGTCAGTGTTCCACTAATAAGAAGAGGCATAAAAAATAATAAAAAGAGTTAATAGGAGTCAGTGGGAATGAGATGCACGGGTATGGAAAGAGAATGTTCAGAAGCAGCATCTCAAAATTACAAAGAAGAAATTATCCTGACTATTTTAATGTTGTGAAATAATAGGAGTAAGGAATAGGAGCAAAGAAATAGTTTCCCTCAGAGAAACCAATCGAGCAAGCTGGCCCTTTCTTTGACTTCTACAAACTTCTGTTGAGTTCTCAAGAAACTGAAAGTGTTCCTAAAAGGGGCTGAGGTGGGAACAATAACTTCCTAAAAGTGCGGTTCTTGAAGAATGGCTGTCCTGCACTGATCCTGTAGTTCTGTTCCCACTCCAAAGTGGATATTCTGCAGCTTTAGTTCAGATAAAATGCCTCCTCCCTTCAGCGCTTGCACATAAATTGCTATTAATGTTACCACGTTATACAAGTGCATTGGTGAGGAAAACAGGCCCACTAATGCATTGTCCTGCTCCAGTGTTTTTTAACCTGGAGGATGCCACGCTATTCCATGGACTGTGGGTGGGCACAAGCCACGGGGTTAAAAAAAAAGCAACAGAGGTGGGACAGCCTCCATAAGGCTGCATCTGCCTCACCCTTTCTTCCCCACGCTTCTCCCCAGGCTGTGTGCGGAGCTTAACGCAGATAAAGCATATGCTCCCCGAGTTGCCTTATGGCCTTCCTCCCCTGCTCACATGACAACCGTCACTTGTAGTCAGCCATGGTAGCAGCTCAAAGGGATGCAGGGCCTGCAGGCTCAGGCTGCAGCTGGCTAGTCCAAGCTTCCTTTTTATTATCTGAGTACATTTGAAAGGGCCATGGAAGCATGCATCTATCTCAGCCCAGAAGAGCCACCGGCGGTCAGCTCGGTTCCGAAGGCAGCAGGTAGCTCCCGCCGTAGGCAAGATGAGGAGAGAAAATGGTCATCAAGGACCAAACTCAGGGCCCCCCGATGTAACTGAGCTCCACGGCAGGCCCCAAAGGAAGGGAACAGAACAAATCCTGATTACTATTACTTATATCAATGCTATCGTTTTTCCTGTTATTATTAAAAAAGAACAAAGTGAAGGGAAATAGTTTTTTCCCTTTTGACAGAGCACAGACATGTCTACTTACATCTTCTATGTTGTGCCATGGAGTTAATTAAGAGGGGGCACGCGGTCAGGAGGAAGATACTTGACTGTCAGTAGAGCGCAGAACAGGCAGACCCAGAAAAACTCAAACAAATGTGCAACTTTGAAGCCCCAAATTCTGCTGCGCTGGCATCTGAGCAAACTGCTTGATTTGTGCTGAACCACATCGACTCCAGAGAAGCGCTGGCTGTACACAGGAGTACCTGTGAGCAGGCTACAAGGTAGGGTCAGGGCATCATTCTTCTAAAAACTCATACCAGTTACACAGAAGGGACAAAGAAGTGCCATGTGACAATAAAAGTTTCTGCAGAAAAATCTGGAAATGCAACTTCTGTGGAGTTTTAAAACAACTAACAACCAAAAAGCTATTTTAAAAATTTCAGCACTTGCTGTCCCTTGAAAAATTCCTCATAGACTCTGGCTGGCACCTTATAAGTCTCCATAACAGTGACCGACTAGAGCCAGGAATATCTCCAAGTGGGCATGCAAAGAGACTAATTTGCTTAAGATTGTATATAGAGAAATGGAAACCCAGAAATATTTACTATCATCTCCCTCTCATGACCTCAGTGTTTGCAGAAGGTCCTGGATTGAGAGCCCAAGAAAATACAGTCCTCTCTTTCACTATGGACAAAATAAATCAAAGGCAGCAGAAACTCAAGCTTTTTATTTTGTGACCATACCAGTGTACTTTAGCATACTCATCTCTCTTAAAAGGTGACAAAATACTCCTGCTTCTGTAGGTCTAATAGGTGGCTGCTTTGCAACTCATGAAGCCATTTGTAACTGTACAAAGTGGACACAAAACATGATTGTTTTAATTAGTAGCACCCATTGCACGCAAGGTGTCCCTATCTTGACCTCTTTTCTGAAATGGCCAGTAAAGGCATCGAGTGCAATAGAGAGTCCTATTAACAATAAAATGAAGCATCCTTTAAAATGAACTTCATGTATACTAGCAAGGATCTGCACCACTTATATTGCTTAGTAACTACCCACGTTGGCAGGATTTTAGCAATGAATAGGTACAAGAGGCTCCATGATGTACTCTCTTTAATATTGGTAAAGGAATCCAAGAAACAAGGCGCTAATACTGGGAAGTAAGAAACTAAATGATCGAAGTTTTAACTGTCTGGGTTAGGCCTCTTACTGGCAACTGCTTATGCATACCGAAAAGATGCTGCTTACCTACAATTGCAAAGCACCTGACAATCTACAAATGATAGAAGGAAGTTCTGCTCTCAGATTAGGCCAACCTTTTCAAACGTGACTAATGAAATTTCTGTGCCTTCACTTGCCAGTGTCCCGGCCTGTGACACCTGATGTGCACCTGACTTACAGCGAGTGGATGGCCGGCTCTGCTTTCTTAGCGCTGAAAGTGAAAAAATGAGGTAGAATGCCTTAATGAATTAATTAATGCATTAACATGTGCAGGCTAATTTAAAATGACTTCTCAGAAACATGGACGCAATTTAATTTTCTAAAATCAGCTTGTATTTTACCCCACCATTTTATTCAAACATAAGAAATATTATTTCACAGTTATTTAACATAATTCTACTGTAAAGAAAAATGGAGGGTGGGGAGGAATGAAAGAAGAGTTGGGAAGATGCTGAAATCAACTCTACCATAACGGAAAACAGCTCAGGACAGAGAACATACAGAAAAAACTGCAACATCCTTGGAGTGTTGGATGTGTAAAGCCATTGTAATGTACAAACATTGGTCTTTTATTGCAAAAAATAGGTGCAGTTCAGTTTCCGCTGTTATTATTACCAATATTGTTTCTGGTATTTTATTGGGGTTTTTTTTGTATGCCAATTGGTGGCTGGAAGTCCCACCTGGAGACAACGCCGCACAAGGATTAGTAAGAATAAATACCATGTGTAGGAATAAATACCATGTGTTTTATTCCTAAAATACACAAAGGTCTCATGTTGTTTATGTTCAAATCCTTGCGAACATTGGTACATGGGGTCAGCATACACACTACGCTTTCACGTCGCGTTTGATTCCCGCAGCAGGAAGGAGCTTTTCCAAAAAAAGTTAAGACTACGTTTCCACGGGGCTCTTCCGACACCCGTCAGCACGATCGCCAGGCAGCCACCCCAAACCCGCTGGCCTCACGCTGTCGCTCGGTCCCCACCAGCCTGGGAGCGTCACTCGAACACCCCAGACGAACTTCACGCCCCGCCGTGAGGAGCGGGGCAGG
>VXBO01006239.1:412148-429178 GCA_013400135.1 Rhinoptilus africanus | reverse complement strand
CTGCCGGTGGCCGCCGCTCGGGGGCTGGGGGCGGGCGCGATGCCGGCGGCCTTCCCCTCGGGATTTGGTTTGGCAGGAGAACGTGGGCCCGGGCTCGGCCTGCCCAACCCCGCGGGGCGCGGGGGGGGCCCTGCCGGCAGCCTGTCCCCATCCCCCGCAGAGCTCCTCACCCTCGGGGTGCAAAACTGGCCCTGGCACCCGCGGCGGGGCCCTGTCGCCGCCCGCCCGTACCCAACGCTGCACAAACGGACGGTTACCTCTCAAATGTTCTTGAGCCGCTCTCTCCCGCAGCCTAATGACGCTAATTGTCTTCTGGGTCGCGTGTCTAATGCTCTGATTTGTTTCAGAGCCAAAAGAAGTGTGGTGTAGTTCATCTGGGAGCCAAGGGAGGGAAAGACGGGGAGAAGCGGTGACACTCCGCAGATGGAGCCGGAGCGGCGGCCGGGGAGGCGCGAGCGCGCTCCTATCCAAGGAAACCACTGCTCCTGGCCGTGGCAGCGAGCGCCTCTCTGGGTGCCCCTCTGCGTGTCTCTGGGCCGGGTGCCCCCCATGAAAGAAGAGCAGGGACTACAACAACCTCATCCCCCCACTTCTGAGGCAAGACGCCGTAACCCAAAGAGCGAGTGGGTGGGAGGTTTTCTTGATACATCTTCTTCCGTGTGACTTAGCAGGGAGAGGTCTGCGCTCTGTTTTGCTTAGACAAGATGAACAGTAACTCAAAAGGGCGATTTTGGATCAAAGTACCACTGAGCTTTGCCACTCTTTCCCATCCTCTCTCGGATCGAGCGCCCCGTGCCACCCGCTGTAGGTGGGAAGGGCTGCGGGGGGATCCCAGCCGGGACACGGGCTCCCGGTTTCCTTTGAGGAGACCCAGCACCGCTGGATCGAACGAAGCCGTGTGGGAGCTGGAGAGCGTGTCCTGTCTCTGGCGCTGCTGTGCGATGCCCCGAGCACCGCCGTGTTTCGGAGAAATGCAGAAACGGAGAGGCCAGGGCCGGCAGAGCCCGGGTGAGCAGGGAGCTGCCGGAGCGGCCGTGGGCAGGAACCGGCAGCCCTAGACAGAGCTGCTGCTGCTGTTTCTTCATCTCGTGGAAGGTGGGAAGGACTCCTTCCTGTTCTGTGCCACCAGTTTTGTCTCCTTTAAAAGACGGATTTAATATTAATCCCATTAGAAATTTTTTCCTTGTGAGGAAAACAGGATATTGTTTCAGGATATTGGGCAACAAAGCTGTCCTTGAAAAGCAACTCTAAGCAGCCTTGCGGTCCTGCTACTGGCTGCACTCATTGTGGACACTAATCGAGTTCAAAGTCGGGTACAGCCAAAACATTTCACTTCCAGAGCATGAGAGAGGCCACGGCGGAGCAATTCAGGTTCAGGTTTTCTGTGTCCTGTTGTAAACACTAAGGACCTGTAGGAATCTTGAAATATAATCATTAGCTCTGGTTTCTCTTGGAATTAATGTCCTTAGCAGGTGTAAAAGTCTAACCCTCTCATCTGTCATCAGTACGCATGTCCTGCTTGATAAGAGGGGTAACAACATGAGTCCAAATCCAGGAATTATTGGAAATCTCTAGGGAAAGTCTGTTCTTTTGAGATATCTATCCTAGTTTCCTGACTAGGCTTTGGAAAAAGGTTTTCTGAACTTGCAGATTCACATTTCACTTGAACTAAGCTTCCAGGCTTTGAGTTTACTGATCATAGCAACCCTGTGACAGCAGATAGGGAAGAGAAGGCGATGGAGCGCTGTCCTTGGGGAACGCGCAGGTCCTGCCTCCATTGGACGATAAAGGCACAACATTATTCAAGGGTATGTTGGTGTAATGGCCTTTGTCACTGTTTAAAAAATTAGCCCGTCTTCAGAAGAAAGTGTTTGCTGATAAGGCCACTAACGCGCCATAGGAAACCTTTGCAGTTGTGGTGTCTTGACACTCATTAGGTCAACACTTCTCACCCGTTTGGGTTCCTCTCGCTGCTCTGTCCTCCGCCTGCCACCAGGCTCACACAGGCGTCCCCGGGACGCAGACCATCCCCGGGACACAGACCATCCCCGGGACGCAGACCATTCCCGGGACACACCATCCCTTCGCAGGGCCGTGTCTCTGCAAAGCGGTCCCAGGTCCCCGGGGTCCAGACACTAGTGACCGCCTCAGACAGACCTGCCTCCGCCGGCATGAAGAGATGAGGTTTTTCTCCCACTAATTGCATCCAATACATGTCACCCAACGGTAGCGGAGCTAATTCCTTCTCAGAATCAGTTGTAGGGGCACGGTGTGACCAGTGAGCGGTGAGACAACCCCGGTGATTTGGGGTGTGAGATGGTGCGGGGCCAGCAGAAAGAAGACGGTGTCAGGTAGTCTCTGGCGGGGCCCTGGCCGAAGGGTGATGCCACCTCCCCGCGAGCGCCGGGGGAAGCAGGAGCCGGGGAGGATGGCGCAGGGCAGCGGCGGTCGGAGGCGCGGGGCAGCAGGTGAGCTGGCCCCACTCTTGCTGTGTGGGAAGAGGGTAACTGTGCTGTGGGGAGAGCTTTGCCCGTTGCCTTTGCTTTGGCCCGGCTTTGCTGCGTCCTGCCTGGGAAAGACGAGGCTGCGCCGTGCCATGCCCTGGGAGGTGACACACCTGATCTTCGCTGCCAGCAGGAGGATGCTCTCCTTGGCCAGCTTGCCTAGAAATAAGGGGTCCTTCACCGCAGGGAGACCACACAGCAAATGTTGAGAGACATCACACGTACGCTGTGCTCCTCCCTTGGCCCTTGCACTGTGCCGTTTCCTCATCCTCGGGGGTGAGCGCTCTCTGGCTGTTTTCTGTGGGCCCCTCGTGCTGCCGCCTACACCAGTGCATTGCCTTTTGCCAAGGAGCTTATCTGGCACAAGAAATAGTATCTCTCTTCCTCCTCCCTTGCCGTCCCTGCAGCCAGAGGAAAGTGATGCTGTTGGATGTACTTTCCAATGCTAATTTGCTGCTCCATGGGGACTCAGGAGGGTCTCTGCTCGCTCATCAGGGAGTGTGGGGGCTGCCGTCCTTCCCTGCAGATTGCCATCCCATATGTTCCCAGCACAGTGACTCGTTCCTTCCACGCTCTCCTTCCTCGTTTCCCGAGTGCTGGCTGCCTGACAAGCACATCTTGGCAGCGCTGGTCCTCGCTCCACTCAGCAGCCATCCTGCAGGGTCCACAGCAGGGGCTGGCAGCGCCGCAGCACAGGCAGGGGCCGGGGCCGAGGTTTCTCCCATCAGAAGGGTCTCTGTCCTCTGCCAGGAGCCCAGTCCCATCCCAGGGACCAGCTGTGCCTTTGCCAGTGTCCAGACTGCTGGGATGGGGTATCACCATGTGCTGTGGGTCACAGAAAGGTCCTATCCAGGGTGATACTGATGGATGAACACCCAACTGCAGCCCATGGGCACTGCTGTCCCCTTCCTGATGGGGTCAGCGCCCTCAGGGACACCCAAACCAGTCCAACCAGCCACAAGATCCTGTTCTGCTACATACACCAGATGCTGGGATCATCTTCCTCAGAAGGCTTTCTGTCAGACCTGGGGACCATGGGGAAAGCGGCAGGGGCCTCAGGTCAGGCCGTGGCTGCAGGCGTACTCCTCACAGTGTCCAGCTCTCCCATGGGATCACCGCTGTCCCAGAACATGCTGTTTTAATGACTCTATTCCTGTTCTTGAGGAACAGGAGGGGAGGAAAAGGTGAGGACTGTGCCAAAAATTTAACTATATCCTGCATGAAATAAGTTTATATGTCAATAACGCTGCCTCACCTGCATTTCACTCTCCCTCATATCCCTGCCCAGAGAGCTTGTTCCCCCCTTGGCTCATAGCCTGCCTTGCGTGGTCGCCAGCCGTCAGAGGCTGGCAACATTCATGGCCACGTCTCTTGATCTTCAAACCGGCTACGGCACCTCTCCCTCCCCACCTGATGCATCTTAAGGATCGGTTTCCACTGCCAGTGGCTTTGGCGACTGGGCTGCTTCTGGGAGGTTGGCACATTCGGTGATCTCAGGGTAGCATCTCCATGGGGATGAGCTGGAGCTCCAGGCTGCTCTCCCGCTCTGGTTCTGCTTTGCCACGCCTGCAGCAGCTGTTTCCTTGGGATGTTGCTCAAAGCCCATCTCCTCTCTGTAGTACTTGAGACTGTTGGTTCTGCGTCATCTTGGGGAGCCTGGGTCACACTCAGAGGCCTGAAACGGAAGGGAGAGGATGGCAGGCAGCCTGGGAGCCAAGAGGATCGCAGACAGCCTGCCTTCCTCCAGGCACGGGGCTTGCCCCGCTGGCTCTGACACCCGTGGAGATGACTCTCGGGTGCTCTGCGCCCACCGCCCGGTTGCGCAGGGTTCCCCCAGCACTGGGGCAGCCATTCCTGCTGCCTCTGCGGCCCCCAGCCCTTGGCCCTCCCCAGCTGGGGGCTCACCGGGGAGGGCCAGTGGACGTGAGCGTGTGGGGAGCCGCGGGGCAGGGCCAGTGGGCCGCGGGGCTCTGCTGGGTGCCGCTTACAGAGAAGGAGGCTGAGGGCGAGCAGTGGCCGGGGCGAGTGCCACAGACCTGGGCGTGAAACAGGGCGCTCCCAAACCCCCCGGCCGGCCTCCGCCACCTTCCAGCCACTCCTGGCTGATAAGCGGGGCCGAGCGATCCCGCCCGCGGCACGCAGCCCATGTCTTGCCCGGAGCGGTCCCCTCCCGAGCCGCGCCGGGGCCAAGCACTGCCGCCGAGACGTCACGGCTGCGCCAGTCCCCGGGGAGACAGCAAGCACCGAGCCAAGCGCCTGCCGAGGACAGACAAAACACAACCCCCAGTATTTGTTCTGAAACCTGCCCAGAATTTCTTTGGCCTTGATGAGATTGGAGGATTATTTTCCTTAAGTATTTTTAAACCTGGAGCCTGGCAAGTACCAGAGGGCCGGGATTTCCTGGCTTTAGTGCACAGGTCGTGGATGGCAAGGAGCCTGCTCTGGCCACTCCACCTGGGAAGCTCTGAGTGCCCTGTTCAGCGCGGCCAAACCAGGAGGAGCAAGCTAGCAAGCTCTTGGGAAGGAAGCCGCCTGCAGAGCTGGCCATGCGTGCTGCTCCGGGGCTCCATGTGTGCTGCCCCGGGGCTCCATGTGTACAGCCCCCCGGGGGCTGAGCACCCGTCCATCCTCCCCAAAGGCACCCAGCCCTCTCCCTTTGCCAGGCCGGCGCCGCTGCATAGCCCGGTGCCGAGGCACTGCCCAGCCTGGGCTGCTCCGTGTCTGGGTGACCATCAGGAAGGAGGGGCAGCTGTTGCAGGGTCGAGGTCAGGGATGTGCTCACTCTCTCCTGCACCGATAAGGAGGACGCAGAGCCCTCGGATGAACTCCTGGTGGTCTGGGCGCCCAAGGGGGAGTGAACGTGACCCAGCTCGTGAGGCTGGCACAGGCTGCAAGGAGGCAGAGGGGACATTGGTCTGTGTGTCTGTCCCCTGGTGCCCTGCCCAGGTGCCCCCACCTACAGGGATGGCAGCAGCAAGGGACCATCCAGCTCCGCTCTCCCTCTCTTGGCTGGCAGGGGCCAGAGAGAAGGGCTGGCTCAATACCTGAAAGTTCGGCTGAAATAACCCCCCAGAGCCCTTTGGGAGGTGAAAAGGGAGAGGAAGGTGGCACCTGGGGCAGGCAGAGCCAGCGCTGCCGCAGCCGGAGTGGCCGCCCGCCCTGCTCGGCAGGACCAGCTCCCCCGGCCACCTCCCAGGCGCCGCTGCACCGAGGTGCCCAGGGCACGCTGGCGCTGGGTGCTGCTGTGCCCCGTGTCCCTGAGATTGCCGGCACAGCAGGGCACAGCTCGGAGGAGCAGTGGGGCTGCTCCAGCGCAGGTGAGTTTTCCGAGCATCCAGCCGCTCGCCCACCGCCCCCACGGGCTGCCTGGGGGTGAGCACGGGGGGAAGGAGAGCGAATGCGGAGCTCTGCATGCTGGCAGTTTACTTGTGGCTGAGTTTGTGGGTGCTGCTGTCTTAGCCTTCCCCCCCCCGGCAGCAGGACAGACGCAGTTTGCCCCCATTCAGCGCCGGTGAGCACACGACCTATTGTGTGCACATGTAAATACATATTTGTGCTGCTTGTTCCAAAACCCCACTTGTTCCGTTCCCAACGAGCCAGCACTGACAATGTCAGGAAAGCCTCCATCCCCCGGCTTTGTTCGACCGTGCCTGTTTGGAGGAAAGATCCCCGGAGAGGAGCTCGCAGCCGCTGCACGCCCCGATACAGGCTTGCTGTTGACAAGGAGCAGCCCCGGGTCGTGGGCGGGGGGGAGACCCCTGGGCTCTGCTCCCTCCCAGGGCTCGGCTCAGCACCATTCCCAGCCCTGGGAAGGAGGGAGCAGGGAGCAGNTGCACCGATAAGGAGGACGCAGAGCCCTCGGATGAACTCCTGGTGGTCTGGGCGCCCAAGGGGGAGTGAACGTGACCCAGCTCGTGAGGCTGGCACAGGCTGCAAGGAGGCAGAGGGGACATTGGTCTGTGTGTCTGTCCCCTGGTGCCCTGCCCAGGTGCCCCCACCTACAGGGATGGCAGCAGCAAGGGACCATCCAGCTCCGCTCTCCCTCTCTTGGCTGGCAGGGGCCAGAGAGAAGGGCTGTCTCAATACCTGAAAGTTCGGCTGAAATACCCCCCCAGAGCCCTTTGGGAGGTGAAAAGGGAGAGGAAGGTGGCACCCGGGGCAGGCAGAGCCAGCGCTGCCGCAGCCGGAGTGGCCGCCCGCCCTGCTCGGCAGGACCAGCTCCCCCGGCCACCTCCCAGGCGCCGCTGCACCGAGGTGCCCAGGGCACGCTGGCGCTGGGTGCTGCTGTGCCCCGTGTCCCTGAGATTGCCGGCACAGCAGGGCACAGCTCGGAGGAGCAGTGGGGCTGCTCCAGCGCAGGTGAGTTTTCCGAGCATCCAGCCGCTCGCCCACCGCCCCCACGGGCTGCCTGGGGGTGAGCACGGGGGGAAGGAGAGCGAATGCGGAGCTCTGCATGCTGGCAGTTTACTTGTGGCTGAGTTTGTGGGTGCTNAGCAGCGCCCGCGGCCGGCGGAGCGGGGAGAGGGAGCGGCGGGGCCCCGGCGCTGGCTGGAGCCTGTCCCAAAGGCTCGCTTGGAGCCGGCTCCTTCTGAAGTGGGTCAAGTCCCTGCCCTGCACAAACACAGGCCTAAGTCCGGCACCACCAAAGTACACGGAAAGTCCTGGCCCCGCTACAGGCTCTGGGGACTTTGCCTTTTGCTGCCGCGGAGGCCAGAGTTTCATGCCCTGCCAGCGTGAGGGTCGGGGCTGGATGTGGGATGCAGGAAGCCCTTCCCTGGGAAGCAGCTGCTGCTTCATCAGGGCCCTGCCTGTGGCAGCATCTGCACCTTCCTCCGGCCCCTGCCCACCCTGCCCACCCTGCCCGCTGTGCTGTTCCTGTTCCTCTGCCTCCTCCTCGCCCGCAGCCCCCACAACGCGCCCTGATGTTCCTGCTGCCTCATGGCAGGGCTGCGGGAGATAGTGCTGCTGGTGGCGGCGAGCAGCAGGGAGACTGTTGTGGGGAAGAAAACACCCTCACAGAGCCCGAGTCCTCCTTCCAAGTCTATGTTACCAGGGATAACGGTTGGGTAAATACTGCAAAGGGTCTGTCAAAACCAGCTCTGGATGGCACATGCTTTCTTCATGTGCTTTTTGTGCTTGTTTTACACAAACCCTGGTGGCTGAGCTGTACGGGCAGGAGAAGTTGCACAAAGCGATTTAATGAGTCTTATGTGCAAGCCAGAACTGCTTCCTCACCCGGGCTGGTGCCCTGCGAAGTGTCTTTTGACCTACCTACCCACCCGCCGCGGCGGCACAACAGCCCCCGGCAGCAACGCCGGCGCGGGC
The DNA here is from genome assembly GCA_013400135.1 of Rhinoptilus africanus. Lineage (NCBI taxonomy): Eukaryota > Metazoa > Chordata > Aves > Charadriiformes > Glareolidae > Rhinoptilus > Rhinoptilus africanus. The sequence goes on along the minus strand of VXBO01006239.1, from coordinate 421,349 downwards.
ACCCTCCGTCGCCAAAGAGCCTCCGAAGAAAATCCTTGCAACAACCACAAGTACCATCTAAACAAATCCCAGATCTTCCATAAACAGAGAACGGGGTTAAATGTGCCTAATAAGCTGCTTGTTCTGAATTATCATCTCTGCTCTAATAATAGCTGATAAGTTGGTCTTTTGTGGGACAACAAACATTTCTGTTATTCCCCAGCCCAACTTCGGGATAAATAAAGCCAGCCCTAGTTTCTAAGCAGGAGGTCATGCTCCACCTTAGGATCAAGGCGCTGCTACCCTTTCCCTGCTTTACAGGCTTAAAAGAACAAAACGTATCGAGTGATACAAAAAGTCAGAGAAAATTAAAGTAGGAGCAGCTAAAGACAAGTCAAACATGCTGGCATTAAGCTCCCTTCACATGTGTGTTTAGCAGATAATTTGTTATCATCCCAGTCCAAAGTTAACCTGAAAAGCTGCTGTGAGAGAGTTGGCTGCATCTGCAATGTTTCAGATTTCAGTGTTTCAGCCGGGCGCAAACAAGCCAAAAAATGCTATAAAAGCTTGTTTTTGATTAAACCTGTTGCTGCTGGGTACAAATACTTATTTTCTGGGTGGAAGTTCATTGGGGCACAAGCACCAAAGATCATTAATCCCCGCTAAAACACAGACTTTGTGCCCGGTGCCGCGGCTCGGCCGCAGCAGCTCTCGCAGGGTGGGGGGGAAGGATCCACTTCCCCATCCCAAAGCGGAAGGACCAGGGAGGAGGAAGAGGAGGACGCCGGGGTTTCCCACTGCCCTCCAGCAGCCCCGGGGGCTCCGGGCAGTGGTCCCCGTGGGCTGGGGTCTCCACGCCGACTGGGCAGCCACCCCCCCCCAGCATCGCTGCCGAGCCCCCCCTGCGGCTCCGGGTGCCCCAGCGCAGGGGCGGCCTCCATCAGCGCCCTCTCCTCGGGCAGGAAGCTGCGGTCACGGCTGTTTGTCTGCCCTGGCTCATCTGCTATTCTTGCACACCTCGGGGGAGCCAGGCGTGTTTTCACTGCCTCAGAGACAGGATTCGGCTCTGGTACGCCTCGGGAAAGGCGGCACCGTATTGCAGGGGACCGAGGGGGAGGAGGAGGCGCATGGTTTGGGCTTGCAGGAGACACTTGCCACGGGGCCAGCGGCAGCCACAGACCCCACTTCCAGGTCCCCGCAGCATCCCAGCCCCCTCTGCCTCCGCGGGATGCCCTGACCGAGCTCGCCCGGGGGGGCCTGGGGCTCAGCGCTGCTGCCACAGGCACTTTGTGTCTGCGGGTCTGGGCTCCGCTGAACCGGCTCTCGCAGGAGCCCGGCCCCGGGGGGACGCCGTGGGCAGCAGCTCCCTGGGTGCCGGCCGGGCGATGCTGTGTCCGGCTGCGCGGCCCCCACTCCCCTCTGCCCGGGGAGACCACCCCGGGGGCGAGACCCCAGCCCCACTGCCAGGAGAGGCAGGAATGGCCACATCCCGCCTGCCAAGGCCCCTCACGCCCCAGGGGGGCTCTGCGCCCTGCCGCGAACCCCAGGCACCGTCTCCCAGACTCTTGTGTGCCTCAGATAGCCCCCGGTCCCAAATGGCACCGACCACCCTTGGGTCACCCACCCGTCCGCTCCCGCCTGGTCTCAGACCAAGGCTGAGCAAAGGGACGTCCCAGGCAGGTCCTCATGTGTCACCAGCCACGGGCGCGCCGGGGCTGCGCGTGCACGCGGCTGTGTAATGCCCTAACAAGATTACCCTGCGACATGATGACTGTGAAATAATCCACGGTATCATTCAGCAAATCCCGGGATCCAATTACCCTTCCACATGACACCCCTTCCCGGGCGCGGGGAGGCCGGGGGGCAGCAGCCCAGCGCCCTGGCCCTTCGGCACCCGCCTGCTCGGCCCCTCCGCCCCCTGCACCTCGCTGTCATTTAGGATTAGCAAAGTTTGTGTTGCCCTGCGGGAGCCCCGACCCTCTGCCAGGCTCTGTTGTGCTTTCTCGCCCGGCTGCGCGTTCCCCAGCTCCGCACCGACCTCCCTGCCCAGCCGGCCTCACGCTCCCTCCCTGCCGCGGCAGTACCGCACCCGGATGGGCCGGTGTTCAGGTGGCGATGCCAGCCTCCCGGCACAGGGAGGGAGCCGGCCTGGCCAGCCGGGAGTCCCGCAGGATGCGGGAGAGGTGTGCCATGCCGCCCTGTTGAACCCAGCCTCACATAGCCCATCACGCACCGCGCCTGCCTCCGCGGCACAGTTGTTTGCAAACAGTTTTCCAGGGCATTTTCGTTGTCCCAGCAGCAGCTCCCTGCAGCCAGCATGTCCCTTTCTGTGAGAATAAAGCCCGGGGCATGGGTACACCAGCACTCCTGGCCCCGGCAGTGGTGCCAGGGCGGGCGTGGTGTCCCGTGGCTGGTTCGGCGCGCTCCGCTGCCGGCGCCGCGGTTGCTCCTGGCCCTGGCAGGTGTTGAGACACCGGCGCTGCTCCCAAACCGGGCAGGGAGTGTGGCCAGCTGCAAATTTGGGCTTCGGTTTTGGCGCCTTTGAATCGCTGGCCAGGCGCCAGGTTTGATATTTGTTAGTCCAAGTGGTTTTTTCCCAAGTGAATTTCAAGCTGGTGAGAGAAGCCGGGTAGAGGGAGCCTGGTGGGGACCCTCGGCATCCTCAGCGCCAGGGGAGCGGGGCGAGGGCAGGACGCTGCGGTGTGGTCTGCCCTGCCCGGAGACCCCAGGCAGCAGCGCAGCGGGACGTGGTGGTGCCGGAGGAGCCCCCACCCCAGGAAACCGTGAATTTCACCTCAGCTGCAGAGGGAATAGAGCTGAAATCCTCACGCACGGTGTTCATGGACCAGCCTCTCTGGAGCAGAGTCTGCACCTCTGCAGACCGCTAATGCTGTGCGGGACTCCGTGAGGTGCCAGAGGCTTGTGACCCCAGGCTCAGAGCCCCCGAGTGAGCAGGGGATTCATAACACCCCTTTCTGTCCGAAAAGCCCCGGGGTCCCACCTGAGCCAGGGCCAAGGACATGTCCCACCTGAGGCCCGTGTCCCAGCCGGGTGCGCTCAGCCGGTGCTGGAGCCCACAGATGTGCACCCCGGCCCCGCGCTCGGACCCCGCTGCCCTGGCACAGGGGGCTGCTCTCAGCCGCAGCTCTCTGCTCGGCAGGTCGCTCTTGCCCAGCGCGGGGTGCAGGCAGCTCCCCCCGACACACGGCTGGCTCCCGCAGCCGCAGGGGCGCAGGCAGAGCTCCTGGGGGACTCACGCTCGCCAGGGAGCCACCGCAGCGCCCGCGATCCGCCTCGGCCTCCCAGCCTCTGCAAGCGGAGCCAGCGGGGATCAGGGAACGAAGAAAAACAGGAGGAAGAAATTGCTTTTCCACCTTGGAAACCTGAGCCTCAGATCCATTTCCCTCCAGAGAAGGTAAACAAAAGCTTTGGGAGGGAAGGGCCAGGCTGCTGCCTTGGAGGGCAGGAGCTGCGGGGCAGGGAGCCGTGGGGCAGGCAGACGTATCCACGGTCGGGAGGCGAGTGCCAGGAGGAGAGAGTCTGCTGGGCTCTGGCAGGAGCAGGCACAGGTGACTGGAGCCTGTTCTGTTGTCTCCCCTGCACTTCCCAGCTCCCCGCTGCCTTCCCTGCCATTGTTCGGCAGCCCCGGGGGTGAGGCACAGCGTGGAGACCGGCTGCCCTTCCTCCCTGCCGCCCGCCTGCCCTTCCGCCCCGCTTCCCGACACACCGCCTTGCAGGCAATGCCCGTGCCCCGCTGCCAGGGCACGTGCCACCGGCTCCTGGGGCCGGGGGGCCGGGGCACCCTCCTGCCTGCCAGCCCCACAGCCCAGACACTGCGGGGAGCAGCAGCTGGTGCATCCCAGCACCTCCCCAGGAGCCAGCCCGAGGCCAGGAATGGGGCCAGGATCTGGCCCCACACAGCCTGGGATGCTCGTGGCAGTCGGAGCCAAGGGGCTTCGGCAATCCCCTGTTGCCCCATTGTCCTCCCCATTTAGGCGGATAAAGCCTCCATGATCCCATCCATAGGCAGAGCCATTTCTGTCACATTACTTCATTTCCCTGACATTAACGTGGCGGATTTTGTAAGGACACCTTCCCACAGAGCTGTCTGAGTGCTATTCCTGCGGCTCAGCAGCTGCCGCTCGCTGGCCACCGCAGCCGTGTCGCTGTGTCTCAGGAAGGCAAACCAAACCCACCCGATGGCTGCGTCTCCGTGGGCTGCGAGGCCGCTCCTGCTGATGGAGCAGGGAAGACGTCGGCATCCCAATGCAGTGGCCTGCAGCTGTCCTGGGGGGACGGTGCAGACCCCTGGAGATGAGTCCCTGTGCAGGGACCCCGCTGGCACCCCCAGGCAGGGCCGGCAGCTCACACGAAGCCCGGGGAGCAGGCAGAGGGAGCCCCCAGCAGCACGGCTCCCAGTCCCGGATCAGCCTGAGGGAGACAGGAGTCAATGACCCTGTTTCGGTGTTTGCTTTAGGCAGAGCCATCACTGCAAACCAGAGGCTCCTGCTCCAGGGCTTGGTGCAGATAATGGTCTGGGTATGAGAATGAGCTCCCCTGGTGAGGTGCCATTTGGAGAACTTGAATGGGGGCTCCAAAATTGGTGGAAAAGAAAGAGATAAAGATCAGTATTTGTCCTTTCTTTTTCCTTTTTCCTTCCTACTGGAGCAAAAATATTCCTGTTTATTGCTATAAACCCTTCGGGGGGCTGTATGGTAAACTCCCAGCGGGAATTACTGTCTCAAGAGATCAGAGATCCCGAGAACATCCCCTTGCCAAATTTACAGTTTCTCTTAGCTCTAATCAGCCTTGTTTATCTCTCCCTGCGGTGGTATTTGGGAAACTAGTACAGGTCAAACGTGGGACATTTCCCTCATTGTTATCAGATATCCGAAATCTTCAGGCCACACCGAATGCCTCACGGCATGGCACCTTCCTCACGCCTTCTCCGGGCGCTGGCTCTGGGCTCCTGCACGTCTGGGCTCAGTGAGCCCGTGTGCTGCTGCTGCTGTGGGATGGTGCTGCCGGGAAAGGGCCAGGAAGAGCCCCGGTCACTCCTGGCGCAGGCGGCTGCTCTCCTCCCTGTCGCCCTGGCCGTGGCGCGGCTCCCGCAGCCACCGGTGACCCCGGCCCGGACCCGCTCGGCAGAGCCGTGGGATGCCGCAGCCCGGCCGCCCCCGTCGCTCAGCCCTGCCGGCTGCCGGGAGCGGGGACGGCAGCGACGCCTATGCGCTCACATCCTCCCCACTGTATATTCTTCCTAGGAAAATAAAGCATCACTGTCCTATTAATTATGTGAGTTATGGAGCAATATTTTTCCCAGAGTCACCTACTGGTTCACATATTCATTTTGCAGGCAGCTTAGCCAGTAGCCTGGCAACACGATGACCTTATGCTCTGCTCAGCTTTGAGCATTTTATTAGCCACACTGGACTCTCTCCACTGCTCCATATTGCCGAGCCCCTCATTAGTACAATTAATAAGCCGCTTCTGTCAATTCAATCAAATGCCAGGCTCGACAGCAGGAGAAAGCTTTGGCAGATCAAGTAGGGGAGATTCTGGGTAGCACTGGGAAATTGCAGGAAACCTTTCATCTCCCCCAAGGAGCTGAACAAGAATGGAATTGTGGGATTGGGATTCTCTCAGGTCATGTTTATTTATCGCCGGCTCGTTAGTATAATAAATCAGGTCCCCTGTCACTTTGAATGAAGTCATAGGTTTGCTGGAAGGAACTTGGCAGAACACCTTGATATTATTAGTGATGGTGTGGACAAAGCCTCATGAAAGGCGATGCCCTGGCCGGGGTGCGCAGGCACCCTCACACGCACCCGCTCATCCCTGCGCCCCGCCGGCAGAAGGCCACCGCCGGCCCGGGCTGGCGCGGTCATCCCAGGGCAGCGCCCGGGGACCGGGATGGTGTCGGGACACACGGTGCAGTGCAGCTCAGAGGCACCGGCCGCGTGGCCGCAGCAAGGTATGTCCCAGGTACCTGGAATGTGCGGGAAGGGATGCTTCTCCCTGCTGCTGCTGCCATGGTGGGGGACATCCCTGTCCCGGCCCTGCTCTCCTCCGCCTGCACGTGCTGTCAGGATGCAGCTGGTCCGGAGCAAAGCAGCGGGCAGGCAGTGCGGGCGCTGGTCCTCCACCGGCCGTCACGTGTATCAGGCGCATGTGATGGCGCTTGCCTTTCACACCTCCTGCGTCCTGCCAGACTTTGCCCTGGCTCTGACGTCCGCCTGCTCTTTGGATCCCGCGCCGGCGCCGGGAGCTCCCGCAGCAGCGGTGCCTGGAGGTGCTGGGCAGGACAGGGCTGCTGCTGCGGGGCGTCCGGCAAAGGCCCGGTGCTCGCATGGCTGCACGGTTGCGGTTCCTGAACATCCCTGCGTCCTCTGAGCAGGACCTGCAGCAGCAGGGACGGGGAGGTGGCTTTGCAGAGCCTTCAGCGTGTCACCTCCCCCTGAACCGGGCCGGGCTGAGCGGGGCACGGTGGTCTGCCGGAGATGCCGGGGAGGTCCCTGTCTCCTTGCCTGGGTCCGGCGCTTTTCCACAACAAAGAGCAGACCTGTGGGACGATTCCTATCCTGTTGCTGGAAGTAATGTTGGGTGGCAAGGAGGAAGAGCTGTGACTGCTCTGTCGCAGTCTGAGTGCCCCAAATAGAGGAACATCACAAGTGTATGTCCCAAAAACGTTCCTAAAATAAACTTCACCAGCAAATCCTTTCATCTAGTCTGATGATGAAAATATAAATCTGACTAAAGTCAGATGTTTTAAAAGATTAATTTCCGTTTAGTTTAAATATAGCGTAAAGGCTATAAAATAACAGCTCTATTTCATTGTTCAATTTACCACAGTATTTGGTCTCCATGCTGGGATAGATATTCAACTGTCCCTGATTTATTGCTCATAGACCCACTTCAGGGAGACAGTTAATTCTCAGTCCATAGTCTCCCAGCTGGGCATACACACGGAAATGCAGGATTGCCCGACTCAGCTGCAGGAGCCTTCCCCAGGCCAACACGTCCCTCTCCGCAGACCTGTCCCTGTGCAGCGTTCCATGGGTGAGGGCCTGGGAAGCGCCTGGGGCCATGCTCCCGCTCATTAGCTCTCTTGACTCCAGCTGACCCATAAATGTTGAAGGAAACAAACAAACCGTGGGGAGGGGAGGGAGAGGAAGGGCTGTAGGTGTTGGCCACATGTCTGCAGAGCCAAGCTGGGCTCCAGATGAAGATGCTATTGTGTTGCAGTGATTTCCCAGGAAAAACAGGCCTGGAGATCTCCTTACTGTTCCTGGGAAGCACTTGGTGACCGGGAGGGTGTGGATTCAGGGTGGGGGCAGCCCAAAGTCTGGGAGAGTGTTTGAGGCTTTTGCTCTTACTCTCTGACGATGCCGTGAATGTCACCACGAGCAGACGCAGCTGCAAATCTGCGGCTCTGCGGCTCCTGGCTGCGCTGGGGCAGCACCGGACTCGGTGCTGGTGCCCCGCTCAGGCACGCACGCCACGGGACCGCCGATGGCCGGCAGCGCTGGGGCTTGGCTCCAGCTCCTGGGCAAACAATGAGTGTTTCAGAGGACGTGCAGGAGCTGCACTTGGGGCAGCGCACGCACACGAGCGCTCACACAGGCACGGCAGCTCCTCGGCCGCCGCATGGCAGCAGCTGTGGGTTGTGTTCCTGTAGCTACCAAACAAATCTGGGGCCAGCGGGGTGTCTCCGGGCGTGCTCGGAGCAGGACCTGCAAGCCCTGGCCAGACACAAACTATTCTCCAGAATCTACTACCCCTTTGAAGGGCTGTTTGCAGGCAGGGTGCCTGTGGGAAGGTTGGCATCCAGCTCCTGGAGTGGGTGCGTAGCAGGCTGCCGTATCCCAGTGGTGCTTGGGCAAGGCAGCAGTGCTGCCAGCCCCCCTGTACTCCCCCTTTCCTGTCAGCCAAGCAGAGTGCCCTGGACACGGGGGCCACAGGGCACACAGCGAGGGTAGCCCACTTGCATCCCGCCTCTCGGGGCTGGGACAGTGCAGCCCCCCTGGCTGGAGGAGAGGGGGCCACCGCAGCAAGCCCCCAGCAGGACCAGCCTGACTTCTTGAGCAGCCCTGTGCCGTCAGGAGGGAGGGTCTGTGGATGAGGGCATCCTCCCCCACAGTGCCCAGCCTCTCCAAAGCTTCTCAGGCAAATCCCTTGCACCTTTTGCATTTTTTGCAGTCTGGCCTAAATAAACCATTGCCTGAGCATCCTGTGGGTCCCTAGTCTGTGTGGCAGCATGGCAGACTGTCTGGGGACACAAGGTCCTCCCTCTCCTGCGCCGCAGGAGATGCTGCTACATCCCCCACCCCTGGAAAGCCAGTAAATGCCCCCTCCCTCCTTATCTTCCCTTTAGCAGCGGGGGTCTTGGCATCTCCTTAGCCCCCGTTTCCTCTCCCAGCTCTTGTTGACACAGTGGCCGTGGGAGAACAATGGGGCCAAGGGCGACAGAGCGACAGCCTGCCCCTTCCTCTGGCCGCCCGCTCACCTCCCCGGGCACGGCCGGGGCACCCAGGCCCCCGGGACCCCCGGCACAGCTGGTGAGGTGGTGGCACGGGGGCAACGCTGGGGCAGCAGCCTGGGAAATCTGGTGCTGCCCCGTCCCAGCAGCATTGGGCATCCCACAGCACCCCGCATTCCTGCTGGCCGGGGCCGTCCCGGTGAGGGGGGGGATGCAGAGGTACCTCTGTTGTGGCAAGGAGCCGCCAGATCTAGGAGAAGAGGGCTGAGAGGGCGAGAGGGCAGGTGGGGGACAAGGGGCTGGTCAGGGAGTCAGGGGAGAGAAGGGTTTTCATNCCGCCGGGCTGGAGCCCCGCAGCCGCTCCCGGGGCGGCGGGAGAGCGGCCCGGCGGGGCTGAGCGGGGCCGGGCTCCGGCAGAGCCTTCTCCCTGCGGTGGGGGTCCAGCAGCGAGCTGTGCCGAGGAGGAGGGAGACCCCTCCTCAGCCGTGGAAGTCCTTCTCCGGAGAGCCCCCGGCCACACCACTTGTCCCAGCTGGGGACAGGGCACGGATGGAGTGCCTCCTCCGTGCTGAAGCACACCGGCACTGCTGGCCGGGCTGGATGTCATCCAGCGGGACGATCTGTGTGGCACTTCTGCCCACCCCAGGAGGGCTTGCACCCGCCTCAGCAGGGTCAGCAGGGAGCCGGCGGGAGGCACAGGCAATCCCCGGCACGCAAGAGGTGCTCGGCACACAGCATCCGCC
>VXBO01006239.1:375704-409562 GCA_013400135.1 Rhinoptilus africanus | reverse complement strand
CGGGGCGGCGGCAGGGAGGGCCCGGCGGCGCGGGGGCTGGCAGGAGCCGAGGCCGGGCCGTGGGGTGCGGAGGGCCTGGCCCCTGCCCCAGCAGCCGCCCGAAGGAAGGGTCCGTGCCGGGGTCGCCACAGCAAAGGTTTTGCGCTTCCCTTGTCCTGCTGTGTGAGGGTAACGCTTGAGAGGAGGGTGAAGCGGAGGCAGCTCGTGGTTAGTAAGACTTTTGGGAACACCAGTCGAGGCAGGACTTAACGCTCTTCCAGGTATGGCCGTAGGACAGAGGCTGGTATGATTGTGCTTGGAAATACTCCTTCCAGCGCCCAGCTTCAGTGCTGTGCTGTGGCAGCTCCTACTGCTCCTGATTTCCTCTTGTGTCCCTTTGCTGCTTTGCAATTCAGCGACTCCCTCCTTTTCCCTCAAGAAGACCATTGTGGACTCCACATTTGCTGCCACTGTTTTTCAAAAAAAACCCCAAAACAATTAAGAGCCACCCATAGCCTCTGCTCCCAAGAGTTTAATTAGACAATACATTAAATAGTGTTTGCACGGGTTCAAGTGCTGTGTGCCTTTACCCTTCCTTGGCCCTTACTGGCACGGTCACTGTTGCATTCCACCCTCTTCGGGGTGGAAGAGGTGCTGAAGTATGAGGAATATGAAAAAACACTTTCGTGCGCAGAGGAGTTCTCAGATGACCCTCTTGGAGTCATCGTGTTTCTGTGTTGATAGAAATAACAGTATTGCAGACCAAGAGAAAAAGCCTGTTGGTGAGATAGTATAAACATGGAAACCGCTGTTCAGTTAACTCCAGGAATTCCTGTAGCGGGACTTCAGTCCAATTTGTTTTTAAAACTGGGCACCTCTAAGGAAGCCTTGTCACCTTCTTACCCCTTCGTGGTTCTATAGTACTTTTCCTTCCCTGCGTGGTAAGCAACTGGAAATGTTTAAGAGAGAACGTGTATTTCAGCATAGAAATACAACTGACTTGTCTGTGAGACCTTTTGTGCCTAGAAAGGTATGAGGATACCTTAAGGTTAACACTTGTGAGGGAGGGTGTCAGTGGTTGGAAAAGTGAGTTGGCAGCTCATCAGGGGGCTAATAAACAAAAGGATATCCATGCTGTTGGCAGAGCAAGTTTTCAAGCTTCAACAAATACTTGTATCTTTCTCAAGTTGATAGAGGCAGTGTTTAAAACTGCTTGGCCCAAACTGCAGTGGGAAGAAGTGGTGCTGGCGCTGTGCGGTGTTATGCAATCTGACATGTGCTGCAAACAATAATTAAGTGTATGTTCTCTGTTGTGGCTTTCAGGATTTTGGCACACAAAGTGTGTGTGGGGGGTTGACATTTTTTTCTTCACTAGGACTACTATAGCAGTTCTGAGTCTAGACAAGCTATAATGCATACAAGCTGCTTAAAATTAATGAAAGCTTAATTTTTCTCGCGTGAAAAAGTTCCTGATGACTTTTCCCTCTGTTCTGTGATATCACCTCATCTGTGATACCTAACTTTGAGGACTAAAAATTCTTGGGTTTCCTAACACTTTCAAACTACTTGCAGGTGATGCTTCCAGTGTGTGGAGGGTTTGATTTTGTTTGGGGATTTTTGTTTTTAATAAGGCCAGGAGAGTGCCTTCATAACTCCTTTTCATGACGGAAGTATTCAGGCAACTGTAACTTCATGTTTCCTGCTAAATTACATATGTTTTGTGGATAACCTGGCAGGTGATGAAAAGGGTAGGGAAGTCAAAGACTTATACAATATTTTTTTGATGCGCCTGCATCTTAACATTACATTCTTTAGAACAAGGAACACAAGCCCTGCTTGTAGGGAGAAAGGGAAGCACGATGCTGGTGGTCTCTGCCTTCCAGTCGCATACCAGTGCCTGAAAGGGTGTTTATATATGCGGGTAACTAGGGAGATGATGAAGAAAAGTGTATTAGGTATCAGTTAATTAGTTCAGCTCGTTCTGTTCGCAACAGGCTTTTTGGGTGAGCGTATGTGTTTTCCATCTCAAATGGCTGGTGTGTTGCTGCATCACCACCTGTACCATGGGGAGGAAGCAGGTGTGCTCAGTTGGGTTGAATTAGGATCATTCTCCAGGACTAAGAGTTCAGTAATCAACTTGGTGTGTGCGTTCTGTTTTATTTACTTGAAATGAATACCACCTCAGCTCAAAATGAATGCTTAGATGATTTTATATACAATACCAGATGAATCTCTAAAATACAGATTTTGCATGTTTGCTCTGTATCTTGCAAAACATGGGCCTCAGTAAAAGTGCAAGTGGTGCTTCTAAAATGAAGCAGGCTGAGAAAGTGGGGATTGCTGCTACAGAAAACTGATCAATAGCAGATACTTTGTAAGAAATTATTTTCATGTCACTGGCAAGTTTTTTGCAATAGGCAAGTATTGTTGATAGAGCTGTGATTTAAAGGAAAAATGCTCTCATCAGGTATGATCTTTCTTTCAAGAAGCCTTTTTAGCAAAAAGTTATTTGACTCAGACAGAGAAATAGAAGTATCTGGGCTAGTGGTCACTGGGTGACCACTAGAACAAACCAGAAGGAACCTTTTCTTCCTTTGGTGAAGGAGGAATTGCATGTGTCAAAAATGCTGGTTAAAACTTTTAGGTTGCATAAAATGTTATGTGGGTTGTTTGGTGGGTTTTTTTATTCCAGGAGCTAGAATAACTTTTCTCTCTATTCTCTAGGGATTTAAGTCATAATCATTTACTGTCATCCAACTGGAGCCTTGATTTGTCTGTCCATACACTACAAGAAGTGTAAGTTGTTTTTTATGAGGATAAACTCTAAAGACTTCCCACCTAATTCTAATTAGTACATTTCATTGTGTGTCTGGATATCTGGTCTGACTTGTAGAAATATTCGGTGCCAGTTAATTAAAAATGGATGCTCTTTGCTAGCAGTACACTTTATGTATAAAATTAATGTTTTGTGAGCAGAAAATGTTTTCCTAAAAGATCAGAAGACAAATATTTTTTTAAAAGAAATGAGGCATGTTTGTTTTGACTATAACTGACTCTAAGAGAAGTAACAGTACCCATGAAAAAGGTAAACACTAGCATGCTTCACTATTAAATTGTTCAAATTATTAGTATTTAAGCTTTTATGGAATCTTTTTGGTCAAGTACTATGTATTATTAACATAACAAGATTGTTAAATGCATTCTGAGTTATTTCTGCTGTGTACAGAAGGGTTTTTCTTCTCTTTGAAGTGCCAATAATCTTTTTTGTTTGGTGGCTGTTTTTTCTTTTTTTTAAGGAAAATGAATTACAATGAGCTAAGTGAAATTCCGTATTTTGGAGAAATGACTTCTAATATAACTCTTCTCTCATTGTAAGTAATAGCTTGTCTGCCTTTTTCTTGTTTAACAAATGGGAGAGTTGTGTTAGAGTTCTGTTTGTAGGGAAACATAGCTTCTTTTGTCCTGAAGTACTACTCATCTAAAGTGCTTTAGGGAATATGTAAGCATTCTTTAAAAAAATACAAATCAGTTAGACAATCAAGTCACCCTAAATTACCAATAAAATGCAGTCAACCAAGGCAGGCAGCTTTGAAGGGGAGGGATTCAGTCTCGGAATGGCAGTTCCCACAAGGAACAGCGCAACTGCAGGCCCCAGAATTTGAATCTATTCATATGTCAAGGTGGCAAATAGCTCTTGGATTTTCAGTGTTGCTTTAGGAATTAGCGCTCTGAAGTGTGTGATACGTGTGCTATTTAAGAGGCTTGCTAATAATATTGGTATACAGAATCCTACAGCTGTTTCAGCTATACACCTTGAAGGATGGGATGTTTTGATAATCATATTTGTTGGTGGTATTTTTCAGGGTACACAATACCATTCCAGAAATAAATGCTGAGCAACTCCAAGTTTACCTTTCATTGGAAAATCTAGATCTTAGTTCTAATCTTATATCAGAAATTAAAGCTTCTTCTTTTCCACGGATGCAACTGAAGTACCTGTAAGTATGAGTGATCTGTTCTGCCTGGGGTTCCTGGCTCTACAGCAATAATGTTGAAGATTTACCCTAAGTTACTGTCTTAAAGTAGGCAGCCTTGCATGCCTTTGAACTAGTAGCAGGGCTCAACGTAGCTACGAAAGTGCTTGAAATAAAATATTTTTCATACCAGTCTGTATTGCATTTCCTCAAATAGTATGGAAAACAATAACTGCTGTTGTCAAAGTCAGGTACTTCAGCCAGCATGGACGTGGGATGATTTCTGCCCACTTTGAGTAAATCACTGTTGACGTTGTCTTGACAGCGTCTAACTGAAGCATGAGCAAGCAGTAAAAATCAGCTCCTAGCACTGATTCCTTTGGGAAAATTATTTGGTTGGAGATACTAGAATGCAGATTTTTTTATATGATTTCACAAGGAACTTGAGTTCTCGTAATAAGTGGTCGCTCTGAAGTGCTTGTGCAGTTTTGTTCATAAAATTCTCTGTGTTCTGAAAGGCCTCTTTTCCTTTCCCAGGAATCTGAGTAACAACAGAATAACTACTCTAGAAGCAGGCTGTCTTGATAACTTGTCTAGCTCACTAGTGGTGGTCAAGCTGAACAGAAATAGGATTAGTGTGATTCCACCAAAGATCTTCAAATTGCCTCACGTGCAGTTTCTGTAAGTAGCAGTCTTGAAAGCTGAAAAACATGGCGTTTACAGCTGTGTTGTTTTATCTCAGTGTGTGTTCTTGACTTTCACAAAGTGGTGCTTATTGAAAGATGTCTTAATATTTGAATGTCATCTTTACAAAAGGGAACTGAAGAGGAACCGGATTAAAATAGTGGAGAGCCTTACATTCCAAGGACTGGAATCCTTAAAATCCTTAAAAATGCAGCGCAATGGGATTAGCAGACTAATGGACGGAGCATTCTTTGGCCTGGGTAATATAGAAGAATTGTGAGTATGCCCAGTTGTGGAATTTCTTTTAAGGACTCTATCTGTGGAGGGTTGTGCTGAGACACTGATGACCATCACAGGAAATGAGTTTACGGATCTATATTTTGCCTGTTATTTTGGTATCATGTTGGGTTACTTTAGAGGGAGAAAGATACTGGCTCGCACCCCAACTCCTTCCCACTTCGTGATCAAGAATGTTTTGACTCTGTAGGCTGCTTTTTGCTGGTTTTCATTTGCATTCCCCATAACATGGGATGGTTCTTTGTCGTGTGACTGACAGAGATAGCGCAGGGGTGTGCCATGCAGGGGTAACAAAATATTTTTAAAAAAGAATTAGTCTTTGAGAACAGAGATTACAGTTTCCTTCTGCCACACGCTGCAGCTGTTGTTGAGTTACTCAGTTCTTCTTATACTTGAGTTCACTCTTCAGGTTTCAATGGGATCAATATAATCATGCGTTTCAGGTTGCATAAGGTTTAACCTTAGTAAATCATTTTGAGATCCACAAGGTGAAATTTTGTAAATATGTTTCATTGATTATCTGTTTGGCAAATGTTTTTCCTTCTAATTCCTTAGAGAACTGGAACATAATAACTTAACAGAAGTAAACAAGGGCTGGCTGTATGGTCTGCGGACATTGCAACAACTCTATGTTAGCCAGAATGCCATTAACAGGATCAGTCCAGATGCCTGGGAGTTCTGCCAAAGGCTTTCCGAGCTGTAAGTCCTGGGCTGCTTTTCACTGGGGATTTTGTAATGTTGCAATAACAGATTGGCTAGCACGTATGTAGCAAGACTGAATTACCAAAGGAAGTACTCAATTTCCTTGTTAGGCCCATGGTAATGCTGTGTATTTTACTTATTTTTATAAGTGTTCCGTTAGAGAAATTAAAACACAATAGTTAATCAAGTTTGATAGTATCTTCATAATTAACCCCCCTGCTTGCCTTTAAAGTGCATGTTCAATGTTTCTAGAGACTTGTCGTACAACCAGCTAACTCGCCTCAAGGAGTCTGCCTTCGTGGGACTTGGTTTATTGGAGAAACTAAACCTGGGTGACAATCGTATTAGTCACATTGCGGATGGGGTGTTTAGAGGTCTGACAAATCTTCGAACCTTGTAAGTACAGACAACTTCTAGTTAAAATCTCAGTTTAATGCAGTGAAGCTTTTGCAAGTATAGACAAGGAATATTGCGCTGTACAAGCCTCAGATCAGTGTTTTGGCAGTGTTGTGTGCTGTCCTATCTGCAGGTGTGGCGGGGCTGATAATCTTTTGGTGTGCCGAGATAAGGGAGTTCTGGCCCTGCTAAAACAAACCAACCACTTAATTTTAGTGGTGATAAGAAAAGTTGAGTGCCCGGTTACATGTCATACGGGTACTGCAAAGGTGTGGATAGTCAGCTTGCGCAAATGCCAGTTGTGGAGCAAATGGTCAGCCTGGACCTCTTGTTATTCCAGAGGGATTTCTGAGGGCTGGAACCCCAGCAACCAAACGTTGAACCCGTTTGTTGCCGACGGTGCGTTTCAGCTGGAGCCGTGGGTGCAGCGTACGGGAGGGCTGCAGGCTTTAGTTCCAGCTGTCGGAGGCACAGCTCCGCTCTTGCCAGGACCTTCCCTCGCAGCTGCAGCTGTTTGAGACTTCTGACAAGAGAAGACTCAATCTTGGCTCTTGATAAAAAAACAAGTGTCCCAAGTAGATCTGAACGGTTGTAATCATCCTAAACAATGGTAGTTGAGAAAGGAGTGAAAGTTTATAACCCCTCTGTCAGTTCATTAAATAAATGCTTAAATAAGCAAACTCACCAGAGAGATTTATGTAAGCAGTCATATTCTGTTAACCTTAATGCAACCTTTTAATGAAATAATTAAAACTAATTTCTTAGATTTAGAGTAGCATGAAAAAGAACAAGAGCAGATTAATTAGTAGATTTTCCTGGGCTCCTCGGGGCGTCAACAGCTGAGAGGCTGGGCATTCACTTCGGGCTTGGAATGTGCAGGACAGAGCGGTGGTGATTAACAGGGCTCCAAGCATTTGTGCCCAGCCAAGCATGAGGAGCCAACTCCTCAGCTCACACAATGAGGGGCTTTTCTTTTGGGTTGCTCACTCATTTTGCTTAGTGGTCTGAGTAGTGGAGTGTAAAAATACTTCAAACAACGGGAGATACCGTGTTGCTGTCGGATTAGTTCCATTGTCTACTGGCTGTTTCAATGCTAAGGCTGATGTAAATATTTCTGGGTATGTTCAGCTCCTGCCGCTATTCTTCAATGTAGCTTTAATTAACGAGAATAAACTGTAAGATTGTATATTAGCTACAGGGTAGTAAGAGCAAGGTAGGATTAAAGGTGTGTCTAAGAATGTCACTGAAGTTCTAAAGTTTTATATCTTATCACATTATTTACTTCATAACAATGTGAGTGGCTTGGCACTGATACTCCTACAGCATTCACAATCTAAAATTCTGAAGCAGACCTGGAGATAATTCTAGAAACAGGTTTCAAATCACAAGAATTAGCAACTTGGAAATAAATTTGGCATATTATTCATCTTGTCATTCTTCTCATTAGGTCACATCCATGTCGAGTACCTTAGCTTGAATAATTTTCAGAGGAAAATACTTCATGTGGGCAAGCATCAACGCCGTGTTTGTTAAGACCTTGTGTTGCATGAATCATGGATTTCTTTTTGTCCTAAATTTTAAAGTGTTAATATATATTAATTGTGGAAATGAATGCTGCATGGTGTTAAGAACAAGACTTCCATATTTCAAAGTAAGAAAAATGAGAAAATGTGTTGCCACTTACAATGTCCTGAAGGTTGATCCCAGTCTCTTCCAGGATGGTACTCTATGCAATTTACAGTCTCACCCAAGGGAACGTAGAGACTTCATTTTTCCACCATTTGCACAAGGAAAGAAGTGTTTATATGAGATGGTGTAAGCAGTTGCCAGCATGTATAGCTAGCTTTCTGTGTCAGTTGACTTGTTTGGAAGCTCCATCAAGCTGATGTGTGTAATACCTGGTAAAATGCAGTACAGACTGGTTTTGACTGGTGTCTTTCCATTTAAACACACTCCTGTCTGCAGGGACTTCTGTGCACAGTGGTATCAAAACAGACAAAAACTGCAGCCTTGATGGAAACTCCTGGCTCAGTCCATGCCATGCGGGCTAAAAATGCAACTGAGTTTACTTCACCTTCTCTCTAAAAAGTGTTTAATCCTCCACAAACCATATTGCTGTGTTGCTTTTGCTCTTTAGGCTGCTTTTGTACGTGAGGGGCCAAAGTGCTGTGCAGAGGTCAAACAGAAATCCCATTAGCTGGTAACAAGATTTGTGAGCAGAATATCAACTTCATTCTGAAAATCTACTACTTTGTGCCCGGCAGCCTTATGCTATAACCTGTGTGTAATCTCTTAATATGCTAATGCTATTATAAGCCTGTTACTCGGGAAGATTAATGCTGCTGGTGTATTGGTTAATTCACTTACATGAACCAACTTGCTTCAGGAGCCTCTCCCAGCTCCTGGTACGTAGTCCATCACATGACGAGCGCTCGTCAGCCTGGGTCTTTCCTTCAAGCCCACATCAAGAAGTTGTACTGCAGAATTTGTTTGTGGTTCTGTCTGCAGCACTGATCTTGAACAATTCTCTTTTCCCTTGCATTTCTGAAATGGAATATTCATCTTCTGACAAACGTAGCTTTATAAAAGATTTGAGACCCTCCAGGTGACACAGTGCCAGAACACCATAGCAGGCCCATACAGCAGTGCGTTCCCTTCCCTGGCTCGCCACTAGCAGTGGGCATGGCGATGTTACAAGGCTTCTTTACAAGAAAGCTCTTCTCCTGCAGGGACTTGCGGAACAATGAGATCTCCTGGGCCATAGAAGATGCAAATGAAGCATTTGTGGGACTCAGCAGGCTGGACAAACTGTACGTATAACCAACCATTGAAATGGCAGTACTTGCCAGGCACGCAGAGTAGAGGAGTGCAAAATATGAAGTAATTTACATCAGTGACACGAGGCAGAAAGCTTTTCTGGTTGGCAGCTGTATTCAGTGTGTTTCCGCTCCTGTGCTACAACCTCTTGATATTGGCTTGGGCTCCATGTTTGGAGCATTGGATCTGTGTAGCATTGGATCACCTTGCAGCAGCAACTTGAAGAAATTAAGCATAAGTATTTGACTGCATTTTTTATTGAATGTACTAGTTCTGCTGTGTGATCATTGTAACTTCCTGTGCTTCTTTAGTTTGGGTAAAAGTTATCACTTAAAAAAAAAAAAGTTTTTTGAGCAAATAAAAGCCACTGTTGAATTAGCAGCTTTTCAGTACCTTGACTATGCACTTTTCATCCAGTGCCATGCGCTTTGTAGGAAGCTCCATCCTGTGGAGCTACAGACATTACTTATAAGAAATATCTTGGTATGAGGGTGTAGTCTCAGGCACTAATGTGATTATGGCAGATTGGTATTAGGACGTCAGGGCTCCACTCCCGAGTTCTACTTACCACGGTTTCATTCTGCTGCCTTAAATTATCTTCTGACATGTCTCTAATCTTGAAGAAAATTCTTCTTGAAGAAGAATCTCTGATCTTCAAATCTTGAAGTTAAGAATGGAAAAGAAACCCTGTTCTTGGGAAAATTAGTAGAGTCCTTAAACTTAAAATAGTATTTGATCTTTTAGCTCAGCTAGAATTAGAAAAAACGTAGTTAAACATCATAGAGGACTTCCTTTGGGTCTTGTTTTTGAACTTATATTGACATTGAGACTCGTTTCTGAGTTTGGGGAGCTTTGTCTTTCAGAATCTTGCAAGGAAACCAGATTAAGTCAATTACCAAAAAAGCATTCTCTGGTCTTGAAGGACTTGAGCATTTGTAAGTACTTTACTTTATAGAACTTCTAGTTATTTGTCAACTTTAGTCTTGTTTTTCCTCTCACATTTTCAAGAATGTAACTGAAGGTAGCATACGAAATCCTACTTACCCGTTATTGTTCTCTTTGATTAACTTACAGAGATTTAAGCAACAATGCAGTAATGTCCATCCAAGAAAACGCGTTTGCCCAGGCTCACCTGAAGGAGCTGTAAGTTCATGACAATGATTTACAGATTCTTTACAAGTCCTACCTTGAAAAGAATCCTTCAGCCATTGTAGGATTGGCTGAAGTTGACTGAAGTGTGTCTGTTTTCATCATGAAATATTTAAAGCAATGCTGTTAAATTATTGACTCAAATTTGGTAGCGGTATACTTTGGATTTAAGGTTTAATAAAATCTGCACCCCCCCCATTTCCTTAGTTGCAATTATCATTTTTTTCTTGCAGTGCTGAACCATTAGGTTTTTCACATCTTGAGATTTTGCAGCAAACTCAGCACACACTAGCATGTAGACAGTGAACAAAAGAAATTATTCATCAAGAATCTTTCAGGAGCGTTAGCAAAAGCTACAATTTGTCTTCGTATTTTTGGGGCTAGGCAAAGGCTTTAAAATTCACAGATAGACAAAAATTTTTACTTGCTCAGCAGATGCTTAAGCAGTTGGAGCCTCTCGTGATCTTCAGACATTTAAAATATTATAATGTGAAGTGATCTTCACACCCAAGACTAATCCTACTGTAACACAGTCATCTCTACGAGATAGTCTCTGAATATCCTGTAATCTGTTTTAAAACTGTTATTCAATTAGTTAATCTTGGCCAGATGGGCTGTTAGTCTACATGCACTGCCAGTTTGGGGAGACATGTTTTAGGTGTTAAAGATAAGACTTTCATTGCCTTGTCTAATGTATCTTAAAAGTGAGGAATCATTGGTATGTGTGGGCAGAGAGCAGGATGGATTCCTGGCTTGTTGTGCTTCTCTCCACCGCTGGATTCATCCAGTGGCAGAACACTTCTTGAAGTGTTGGGCTTTCTCCAGTCAGTCACGCTCATACATAGTACCTCGGAAACTTTGAAAGCAGGTGGTGGGGGAAAAGTGACCCATCATTGTTTCCTGTTCATAGTTTTTCTATGGAGCAGAGAAAACAATCCACAGTAGATACCTGTGTGAAACAACTCACTTTCATTCTTAAATCTTTCTTAGCTGGTATGAAAGTGAATATTGAGGCTTACACTCATTTCATAAAGGCAAGCGTTTGAGACACAGAGCTGCTCTGCAATGTTATGTTCCTTTTAATTGCTTTAAAGAGGGATGGGATAATTGTAAAGACATGCTAACTGTTTTTTTTAGAAGTTGAAAATACGAGATTGTTTTCTTCAGACTTAGAGAGGTGTAATGCTTTAATGTTGACAAAGAAGGAAGGTTTTCCTGGATTGTTTATAGCATGTATAGGTAACACTTTATAATAAATACCTGTAGGCATACAAGAATACTGTAAATCTTGAAATTTCTGAATGTATGTGCTTTAAGTTGGTTTGATGCATGAAATCACATGCAGCATTGTGAAATACTAAACTTTAATCACACTTTTATTTTGCCTTGTTTCTGCAGAATTTTGAACACTAGCAGCTTGCTTTGTGATTGCCAGTTGAAGTGGCTGCCGCAGTGGCTCACGGACAGCCATTTACAGCAGGCTGTGAACGTTAGCTGTGCCCATCCTGAATGGTTAGCAGGACAAAGCCTTCTCAGCGTGGACCCCGATGACTTTGTCTGCGGTTTGTATCTTTAATGACTTTTGATATAAACGCCTGGAAACACAAGTCTGTGCAGATCCCTTCCTGAAATCAGGCTGTAGCGCTGCTGGAGGGACTTGGTCTTGGCTGTGGTGCATACATGGGCCTGCGTACATTGCTGGATCTGCTTTGGAGTCTGGGGTTTAATCCTATTTCTCTTTGCTCTGTTTTGTTGTATTTGAGCCCTGAAGCTCACCTAAGGGAGGCGTTGTTTTTCATTTAGGTTACTGTTAAAAACTGGTTATGCTTCCATTCTCCCTGCTTATGAATGCCTTTAGCTTTTGAAGGACTGTTTGCCACTTCCTTACTGGTTCCTGTCCATGCCATTGGGGAGACATGTTTTAATACTCTGGCGCATTTTCTGATGCTTAGTATCTGTAGTGTTTATCTGGTCTCTGCCACCACAGTTTCAGACATAATCCTGTTTATTTTTGTCACCAAACTGTGAGATGGAAAACTGAGAGACTCTTTGCTCAGAGTCATGTGTGAAGTTTGTGGCAGGCCTGGAAATAGTCTGGTGTTCCTTTTTCTGGGTGAGCAAGATAAGTGTTACTTGTGTGTATGCAATTCTTTCATTCTTTTGGTGATAAAGGCTACAATAATCATCACGTAGGCACAAGCACCCAATGCTCCATTCTATCATGACTACCATGGTTCTTGACACTGAATCTGTGCACCTATGAGAATGTCTTTGCTGAAATAAGAGGTATTGGAATACCTCATCGAGTGGGATGAGATAGAGTGAACTGCCAGCTTGCTATGCTTTGTAGTTGTAGAACTTAAAAGCTCTTCACAGTATTTAAAGTATCTGAAAATAAGTCTCAGTCCTTCGTAATATAGCCTAGCTCTTCAGACAAGCACGGCTTTTGTGTGTCATCTAAATATAGCAAGTTCCAGACAGTCGTACAAAATACAGGGCGCTGCTCAAGACCATGCTTCTACACTGATTGTTCTCGATGCTTATTCTGTATGCCTGCGTGTGCTTCTAATCCTCTCTCGCAGCTTGATTTCCAGCTGAAAACAGCTGAATACGTGCACCTCAAGCAGGATATCTGTTCCCAAAGCTTCATTTCTGCTTACATTGTCTTTTGAGTGAGTTCTCTTGCACTATTAATTGCAAGTTGAAGAGGAAAGTAACTAATCTTGGTGCTTTTATTTTCAGATAATTTCCCTAAACCACAGATAAGAGTGCATCCTGAGACCACAATTGCTCTGCGTGGCATGAATGTGACTCTGACTTGCAGCGCCGTGAGCAGCAGTGATTCACCCATGTCCACTGCCTGGCGTAAGGACAGTGAAGTACTGTATGATGCAGAAGTCGAGAATTTTGCCAGATACCAGCAGCAAAGTGGTGAGGTGGTCGAGTATACCACTGTCTTGCACCTTTTCAATGTGAATTTCACTGATGAAGGAAAGTATCAGTGCATTGTCACCAATCACTTTGGCTCCAATTACTCCAACAAAGCCAAGCTGACTGTCAATGGTAAGCAATCATGGTAAACAAGGAGAAACGCTTAACCTAAAGCTGTATTTAAATAGCTATAAGTCTATTTTTCACTAGAGCTGGCCCAAAACAGTCTTGCAAAACTGTCTCACTGGTATTTAGAAGTATCAAACATCTTTTTGTAAAGCAGGAAAGAAGTGGTTTGGGTTTTTTTTTGTGGATGAAAAGCCTTCTGTTCACTTTTCAAAAGGGGCAGATACCTCCCATGCTTTCATTGTAACACAGTTGTTCATCTGGTTAATGGAGGTCGAAGTCTCTTAAACTAAAAGCTCCCTCTACTGTCACTTCAGAACTAAGCACATTTCCCATTTGTAAAACTAGGGAAGATTCAAGTAAAAATAACGTGTGGGACTGGAAGCAAACTCTGAAAAATCAGTTATGAAGTCCTTTGTTTTTAGCCATAATGATACTGTTTATTTTGGCTTGAGGGAAGGAGTGTAAGATGACAATATTCATGTCAGGCAGTAGACCACCGGTCCCCATTGTATCTGAGGGCAGGGGTGCCCGTGTTGCTTCTGCTTGTCCAGAACAGACAGAGCAGACTTGGACTGGCAAGATGGAAGTTCACCTTCCCTGTTTCCAGGGGAGAAGTGTGACAAAAGGCTGATGAAGGAAGCTAAACCTTTTCCCTGTCTTTTCCCAATGAGAAATGTTGTTATTCAGATCATCTTAAATGAACACTGTAGGTACTGTATTTAAATTTAGAGGATATGCTCTTGGAGATGACCACTGAACATTTGTCCAGTTCTGCAGAAGAATCTGCCTCTCTCTCGAAGGGAGGACTACAGGTGTGTTTCAGACTTGTTTGGTTTCAGATATTGTCTGTGCTGTGGAGCTTTTGCTGCTTCTTCACTGGTACTGAAAATGCTGAAACTGTCTCCTTTGGTCCAGAGCTCCCTTCTTTCCTGAAAACCCCCATGGATCTTACCATCCGCACTGGGGCGATGGCCCGGCTGGAGTGTGCTGCAGAGGGCCACCCTACTCCACAGATCTCCTGGCAAAAAGATGGTGGCACAGACTTCCCTGCTGCAAGAGAGAGGAGGATGCATGTCATGCCTGAGGATGATGTGTTCTTTATTGCCAATGTGAAAATAGAAGACATGGGAATCTATAGCTGTATGGCACAAAACACTGCAGGTGGATTGTCAGCAAATGCCACGCTGACCGTGTTGGGTAGGTGGTGTGCTAAGCTGTTCTTGCATACGGATCGCTTCTCTTCTGCAGTGGTAGAGTATCTCATCTTTAAGTAGCAAGCTTAAGTCCTAAAGAATGAAGTTAAAATACGGAGAGTCTAGTTTCCTAGATGTAGATGATACTCTGCAATAAGGAACGGGAGAATTTTTTTTCTCCCGTGTTTGCCCCACCCCCTCTCCCCCAAACTTTAAGCATGCTGCCTCTGGACCAGCATCTCTGACTGCTTTGCGTGGGTTGGGGGCATTTGAATGCAGCACTTGACATGATTTTTGAATAGTGAAGCTTAAGAAGCTAAACTGCAGTTCTGTGCAGTGAATTTAGTATGATCTGTGCAGTAGAGAACTGAGGGGCATAGCTCAATCCAGCAGTGTAGACTAGATTTGTGTTGTCTTAGAACAAATTCAGTGCCAGGTAACATGAACTACACGGAGTAATACTGGAAGGACGGTTCCTTCTAGAGTACAGTATATTTTGAAGGCCCTGACCTTTAACGTTATGGTCCTAAGCAAATTTAGAATTGGAATACATAAAGCAGACTGTGGCTAGCCTGATTTTGGGGGTGATTGCTGTACCTGCATTTGTTGCAGTGATCGATAGGAGAGCTGAACTCGCAGGATTTCCTGAATCCTCTGTTTCGTTGCTCAAGTTTACATTCAGGTTGTAAGATCAGATTTTTAAATATAATGGAGTACACGCTGGTGTTGCACAATGAAATTATCTCAATTATTTTTATTTTTCCTCCTCTGTCACAGAAACTCCTTCCTTTGTTAGGCCCCTGGAAGACAGAACGGTAACCCGAGGGGAAACCGCTGTCCTGCAGTGCATAGCTGGTGGCAGTCCTGCCCCTCGCCTCAACTGGACTAAAGATGACGGCCCTCTGACAGTCACGGAGCGGCACTTCTTTGCTGCGGCCAATCAGCTCCTTATCATTGTGGATGCTGGACTAGAGGATGCCGGGAAGTACACGTGCATTATGTCCAACACACTGGGCACCGAGCGTGGCCATATTTACCTACATGTCCTGGCTTCCCCAAACTGTGATTCCTCCCAGAGTGGCATTGTCCATGAGGAGGATGGCTGGACAACAGTGGGCATTGTGATTATCGTTGTGGTGTGCTGTGTTGTGGGAACATCCCTGGTATGGGTTATCGTGATCTACCACATGAGAAGGAAAAGTGAAGATTACAGCATCACTAACACAGGTAAAGTGCAGAAAGAACAGTCTTCAGCCCTGTTTCTAGTCCAAAGCACTTGTTCAGAGTGGTGAAATGTCTGGATTCGTTACAGATGGATAAGATTGAAGAACTGTTGATTTCTTTCTAAAATCTCTTCAGGGATTTGCTCAAATTCCTTCATTGTAGAGTTTTTTTAAGATATCAAAAGCACATTAATTTTACTCCTTATACACTGGATTTGTTTTACATTGAGGGAAAACAGTAAAGTTTGGAAATAAATATTTGAAACTTACAAATGTTTTCAGGACCTGGAATAATGTATGTAAATTTCTGTTCTGGCCCTGTTTGTTTTGAACTAGCTATATGGCTTTTTAATGACTGAGGTAGAAAATAAGATAACTATATGAGTTGAAATTCTGGATCATGTTTTTGTTAATGTGGGTAATAGTGTTTGTACTACCTTGAAATCCTCACACTTAGCTGTTAATGTCTTCAATGGTGATTCTGCCTTGCAGAGGAGATGAACCTCCCCGCAGACATTCCCAGCTATCTGTCCTCCCAAGGAACTCTGTCAGAGCCTCAGGAAGGCTACAGTAACTCGGAGGCAGGAAGCCATCAGCAGCTTATGCCTCCAGCCGGTAGCTACGTGCATAAAGGCACAGATGGTAAGCAAAGCCCTCACGTGTATGTCTTGTGTTCCAGCAGGATGCCAGTGCACAGTCAGGCCCTCAGAGCTGGCAGCAGTGTTGCACAGTGCAGCATAATGCTGCTTGATGACATCAAAGGTGACTTTTCCGAGAGAAGAATTCAGGTTGATCTGAAAATTTCCATTGATTGTTCTGAGTTTGAGGCATCTCCTGTTTTTCTTCTAGTGTTTGTTTATATTCTGCTATCAAGGCTTCTGCATTCTGTGTGCGTGGTTTAATCTTAATCCAGCAATGTCTGGGCTAACATCTGCTTTTGCATGTAGATGTCATGACTGCTGTCCTTCAGGTGCCAGAGTAGGACAGTTCCTTATAGAGGCTCTTTGCTTCAGGGTTTGTGATCTGTTCAGCAAGGTGAGGATGCCATTAGAGAATTCCTAGCTTAAATGTCAAGGTAGATTTTTATGTTGTTTCTTTCCTTTGGCAAGTGTCCAGGCAATGGAAGTGGAGATGAAGTTCGCTTGGAACGTGACTTACTGTACCTTTTCTCCATGGCATAAAATTACTGCCTCTGCCAGACATATAGTCCACTTGCTACAATCATAGCTAAAGGGTCTGCACTATTTCCCTACCTTGTTTGGATGCTTTTCAGGATATTAGCATCATTAAGTCTCCAGAGATGCTATTTTTTACCATCCAAATGCTGAGAGCCATCCTCATGTAGGCTGGCTTTCAAAAGTGATTGTTCATTGTAAGTTTTCACATCTGTCCTGTGATCCGTTCCCTCTAGTCTGTAGTCCTGTTACCCTAGAGTCTGTATCAGGAAGGAGCTGAGAAGCAGCTTGCCTCAACAACCACTTTATCATCTGATCTGAGGTGTGTGGACATGCAGGGTACAAGTCTGGAACAGAGCATAAGCTGGTGTGGATAAGTATCCCCATTTGGTTCCAGGGCTGTTTCAGCCTGGTGCCCTTTTGCCCTTGAAACAGGAGAACAAACATGAGATCCCTCTCACTCATGTCCATGGTTTCCCCTGGTCAGCCAAAGAAGGGCAGTGCTGTTGAGAATTTGGATGGTGGTGAGCCTAGAGCACTTCTTGGGTGACTTGTTCAGTAAACAGATGATCTGAGCACTCTGTTACCACATTAACTATATAAAGGCCCTTCAGACTGTCCCGCTGTAATGCATGATCGTGCTAAGACATGAAAGAGTCTATGGAAATCAAGCCTCCTTATCCTCTTTGAGAATATTTTGGTTTTACATTGTGTTTATCAGGTGGCACAGCGCCATTGGTGATCTGCTCAGACTGTTACGACAATGCAAACATCTACTCCAGGACACGAGAGTACTGTCCCTATGCCTACATCACAGAAGAGGACTCCCTGGATCAAACTCTCCCTAATCTCATGGTGCAGATGCCTAAGGAAACATGTGCAGCACGCACCCAGCATGAAACCAATACTCTTGGTAATCTCTTAGCAGACAGAGATATGTCTGTCTTTCTTACCAACCACGACAAAATGAACGAAAAGAAAATCTCCTCCCAGCAGATTAATGGTGAGTGTCCCCTTTTCCTTTTTCTTGCTTTGTATTCCCTGATAACTTTGGCCTTCCCTGTGCTGCCCTTCACTAATGATACACAGGTAATTCTTCAAGTGACTGTGGAGTAACTCATCTGTTTATTAACTGCTTGTTCTCAGGACTAGCCCTTGCTTTGCATCCAGTATCCAAGAGCTGAAGAAGGTGATGTTAAAAATACAGTATTTCTTAAGCTACAGTTCATCTCTTAAAGCTAGTGGAATGTGCTCCCTTGCATGTACTTCAAGGACATGTGTTAGCCAAGAGTTAAAGCTTCACATAGGAAATTCAAATAGCCCTTCTGTTTGAGCTGACCTGAGTTTCAAAGAACTCCAAAAGGGGTTTTTTTGTGTAAATTGATTGGTTTTATCTTGACTTTCTTCCAGGTAGCCTTTTAAAAAATTCACACTGAAACTGTGTGTGTTGTTTATGGTTACTGTAACTAAAGTGATGAAATGGGAGGGCATCCAGTAAAATACACTTTCAAAAATGGAGGAAATAACCCCAGAAAGACTGTTACTGCTGAGTTGCACAACTCAACTCTGTTCAAAAATTGGGTGTGTTTATCATGAACTCACTTCTGTTCATCTTCTAACTTTTCTTCCTCAGAACCCTTCCAGCTTCCTTTATGGGGAGTAAACAAAGACCTAGCGCTCTCTCACTCCCACTTTCTGCATCAGCAGTCAGCCCGTGAGACCCCACGACCTCCTCGAAGCGAGGGAATTATTGACAGTGACCGGGAACAAGCTGCTTCACCCAGACCTTGCCACAGGTTACGTGAACATAACTTTGATTTTAATAGGACACAGAACATTCATGATTATAGCGAAGCCACGTAAGACACTAATATGAAGTCTTGAAAGCAGATCCATATCAACTGACTTTTTGTATTTACTACCTCAGGACTAACCCCAAGGCCAAAGATGCTTGTGTACGTGTGTCTATAATTCCAGGCTGACTAAACACAGTCAGGCTCCCTAGGAGGAGGTGACACATACCCTTTTCCCTTGGATTTCGGTGTATTGGAAAATGGGAATGTGCAACAGAACACATGGATGATTAGCGATATCTGCAAGAGTAGTATTAAACCATGGATTTTCTGATGTTGGAAGCAGCCTTTGTGTTGGTGCATGCTTTGAAAATCTCTCAAGAATGCATAACTATTTCACACTGCATTGTCTGCTTGAAAACAAATGTTCAGGGCTTCCGCATGAAATTCCCCAGTAATTGTAAGCATAAAACTCTTGGCCAGCTTTTTGTTCCTTAGACTGTTGGCAGGCGCCTGTTACCAGTCTAACTTTGGGGCTTGTTTTCTCCTATGAATAATGGACTCCAGTTGTAAATAAATTTGCATTTATAAATATTTTGTATACACTAAGCATATAAATGTGTTGACTGTAATGTAAATATATTTTTTATTATGCCAAAGTATGTATCATACCGTTAGTCTTGACAGCTGCATATCAAGCCATATGGGTTTTGGGTGTTTTTTTTGGTGGGACTGAAAGTTTGTTTCTGAGGGGATAGAGCTGTCTTTGTTTTGGAAAGAAGTGAATTTACTATAGGTATGTGGTGAAACTGTGATGTTTCATTGTTACGTACAACCCTGTATGCATTAAGCCTGGCTGACCTGACTGCAAGCTGATCCATATCATGACATGAGCAGAGTTCCAAGTTTTGACCCATTTAGGTGTTGAGAGAGTCCTTAAAGCTGTGCGTTGGGCACCCGTCTGGTCTGGTAGAGCACGAAGCCCTGCAGACCCTGCACTGACAAGCAGGGTTCACCTGGCTTCCGGGCTGCAGCAGCCAAACTCCCAGAAGTTCTTGTATGTAGCAAACAAAAAACCACACAAAATGTTTCCTCCTGGTCATCTGGTAAAATAGCTGTAGGGTGAGAGTTTTGAGTGGCATCTTTCATAAGTTTATCTAAGCTTTTATCTTTAAAAAAAGCCTTTGTATTGTTTGTGTTGCAGCGAGGTCTCCATGTATGTTTCCTAGCTGACAGTTAAGTGAACTTTTTAAAAGAATGCTGTGATGAAAAGCATCGGATAAATTGGGAGAGCATTTGATAAATACCCAGTGAACTATGCTGAGGGTTTTTTTTCCTCTGCACAGCCAAGAGACAATATGTAGTTTAAAACACTTTTGTCCTTTTTGGTTGTAAAGTATCAGGCAAGATTGTTGCCTTGTTGAACTCTTTTAATAGTGGCCAAAATGTTTACATATTTACAGGTGAGAAATGCCACGATATGCAGGGAACCACTCAATATTTGAAATGCAGTACTTGCTGAGATAGAGGAAACGCAAACTTCAGTAGTTGTAGTGGAACATGCCTGACAAAATTAGGAGGAAGAACACTATAAAGACTTTCTGAAAAGTTATGGGAAAATGTGCATTTGCGTAGCAGCGGTTAAAGACTCCTCTGTGATGGGTATTCAGCAAGAATGTTGTGCTGAGCTCTAGAATACTTCAACATTATGCTCTGTATTCATGCCTGAAGAGCAAGGGACTTTCTTCCTAGTCATTGTTGCGTTTTTTCAAGCCATGGATATGTACTGAAATGAAAGCAGCTGCATGGTATATTTTTGTAAAGACGGAAAAACATATTTGGCCCAGCCCAAGAGAGGTATGTGAGACTTCCCGTTGATCCGTTCCTAGATAGGAGGGGGTGTGACTGAAGTATCAGATGCAGTCGTGCAGGATCACAGCTGAAACTTCTGAGACTGTGGATTATTTGAGTAAATGAGTGAGGAAATGCTGGGAAAAGGATTATTTTCCCACAGCCCTTTGGAATGAATAATAGTCAGATCTATGCAAATGAGCACGTATTATCAAGGGCTCTTACCATGCTCTCAAAGCAACTGTGGTTGCTTTGATAGCCAGCAGCTTTGGTAGGGAGAGGATCTGATTGTCCTTGACTTTTGGATAAAGTAGAGAGAAACGCAGGTGTGCGAAAGTCCTTTTGGGCTCTGACATCTGAAATGTTGTAATAACATACAAGCTAAAAGAATCTTAAGTTCATTTCTTTCTGGTTTTATTTCCTCCAGACTTTTCCTTTCCAGACAGCATTTAAGACATGGTGCTTACTCTCAATCCAAAGTTATCGCTCTTGCAGCAACGCAGTACTGTCAGTTTAAATCCAGATGAGAAAGGTCAGGTCGTGAAACTACAGCAGCAGAAAAACCTCATCCTTTTGGGCTGCTTGCTGCTTTCTCCAGATATTCACACCGGTTGCTGTGGCAGAGTGCTTCTTGGCGTGTGCAGAGCCACGATTCCCCGCTAGCCAGAAAAGAGCACGCCTACTCCTGCTCTGTCTCCCATCACCATTTGGCAAACGCTTATGATGTTTTCTTTCATCCCTCTCTTTTGTGGAGTTGAGCTAACACAGATCTGTCACAGCTCAGCTGTGGATGTCCAGACCTTAGGTGTGCTTTGGGCACAACTCCCTCGTGTGAGTGCATTCCCTTTAGGTAGGTAAGATGTGTTTGGCCAAGACCAGGGCTTTAAAACTCAATGCTGTCTGCCCCAGGACAAACTGAAGTGCTAGCTGCACTGATTTCTGGGGGATACTGGCCTGTAAAAGCTGCCGTGATAAATCAGGACATTTGCATCCTTCCACGAGCAATGGTGTCTCTTTAAAGTCCATAAGCTGGCTGTGAATAGCTGAAGCTTCTAAGCAGGTGAACGCCTTGCTGTACTTAGCATTGTGGAAAAGCTTCCTAGGCAAACTTGCAGAAAAAATCCACCATCTCTTCCCCTCTCCTCCAGGAGGTGCAGACAGGACGGAGGGGCCATTCTGTCTTCAGTGAACGCAGTTTCTTCAGTCAATGCCAAAGTACTGACAATACAGGAACGGGGGGTTCATAAGACAGCAAAGCTGCTTTTGTGCCCTGTTGCTATTTCCTAGTGTCTATTTATATTTTTTTCACATAAGAATGTATATTTTGTATAGCATGTGTAATATATGTTTGTCTATTGTAATATATCTTCATCCAATAAAATGCTATATACATTGAGCATCCAGTGCAATTTTGTTAGTTTGCAGACTAAATAATTCATTTTTCTTCTATGATATTTAATTTTCATAGGGGGAAGAAATACAGTAAACTTTGCCTGGACGTGTTCCTGGGCAGCTGGCTGCAGGTGCCTCTGCTTGAGCAGAGGGTTGGACAAGGTGACCTCCAGAGGTTCCTTCCAGCCTCACCCATTCTCTGATCCTTATTTCAGTTTTCCATCAGGAAACACCCTGTGCCCTTTTCTGAAAATGTGCAGGTCCTTCTCCCACCGTGTCGTTGACTCTGGGCTGGGAGACTCGCAGATTCTGCGCTCCCAGCGCTCTGCTCCCGCCGTGCGGATCCTTTGAAGTACCAAAGAGATTTTCTTTCTGGCGACAGACTCAGCATGAACGTGTTGGTGAGAGCATCCCCCCGTACCTGCCGCAGGAGGGAGAAGTGCCTGTCTCCCACCCTGCAGCTACCAGCCCTCCTAAAGGCCAGCGTAAGGTTTTTACTCCATTGAATAACTTACTGTATTTCTATCACTGTATTCCTGTGCTGGTTCGTTTTCTGCTTATTAATCCCCTTTGCTCTCCTGTGCTCTGTTTTGTATGCTTCCCCGTTTTGCCTGCTTTGCACCACGCAGCTTTTCCCAAGTTATCCTGAACTCCTGTACCTGCCTCTTCCTCTGTTCTTGTTGACAGGTGAAGTTTGCACCCGAGGGAAGCGTGGTCCAGGAGAGCCGGGTGTACGCGCAGCCTGACACGCGAGTCACCCTGTCGGCAGGCTGCTGTCGCAGCACAGCGCGTGGCAGCCTGCAGCGCAGGGCTTTCCTCTCCCGGCCCTAGCAGCCAGGGGCTGCCCAGGGGACCAGCTTGGCAGGGAGCGTCCCCAGATGCAGCGCCGGGGAGCAGCAGCCAGTCGGGGCGGGGGTCCTGCCTTGCTGCCAGCTGCGCGGCTGGCTCTGCGGCGTGGCCGCTGCCAGCCCGGCCTTGGGTCCCTGCCCAGTCCTCCGCGGCAACGTGCGAGTGTTTGGCAGCGCTGCACGAGTCCTCGTGGCCTCTGTCTGCTCCCACACTCAGGGCAGCGTGTCGTGTCCGCAGGAGCTGCGCTGCAACATCTGAAAAGCAAAGCTGGGCTAGAAGCAAAGGTCAGTACTTCTGTTGTGTCCCTCACAGCAAGGGCTAAAGGGCTGCCCTTTCTCTTCGTGCAGGGTCTTGATTTCTCTGTCAGTGCACGTGCCTGGTAACCAGCCTCGGGCTGTGCCTGGGCAGGCAAGGGACAGCAGAGCCGCCTCCCGCCAGCTCAGGAAGCTCCCGCATACAGAGAGATTGCGCTGGGGTTTCCCAGGGGACCGGAGCTGAAGTGCTCACAGTGACCACAGCATTCCCCACATCCCTGCTTTTTGCATGTTCTTTGGTATTTTCAAGCCACTGCAATTGCAGGGGGATGGCCTTGGTGATGGGAGCCTGCCCCACAAGCCTTGCTTTATTCCGGAGAGCAAGTGTTGTGGAACCCCACCCCGTCCTGTGGTTGTTTCAACAAGATGCTCAGGAAAAACCAGCTATCACCTTCCCTGGTAAGTTCAGCTCTCCCTGGCTCATTATGTACGTCTCAACCCTGGCACAGTGTCAGAGAACCAACAGCTATAGAAGATAAGATCATGAATAGTTAATGTTCTCAGTTACCCAAGCATATTTAAAAATTAACACTGCAGCCTGGTGCTGATGAGATTAAAAAACTGGGTCATCAAAGAGAGTCAAAAACAGAAAACAATTGCGTCTACCCTCGGGCTTCACTAATGACTGAGTTTTCATGGAAGATCCTATCCCTTCCTCGCTTTAATCCTTCAGTGGTTTAAAATACTGGATACTTCATTAAACCACCTTCCCTCCCGCCTGCCAGGTTCTTTTCCTCCTCCCCTCCTGCAGGAGTGTTTGGCTGCTTGGGATGAGGCTCAAGGACGGGTGTCTGCTGGGGCAGGCGGCGCTGAGGATGCAAAGGCACCGTGTCTGCCCGTGGCTCCGAGGTGAGCGGGGTGGCTGTTGGCTCCCGGTGTGCGTCTGCCTTCATGGTAGAGGTGAGGATTCTCCCGTGCTGGAGGGGGCGGATGGGCTCGTACCCGTCGGGATCCGAACACCAAGGTGGAGGGGAGCAGCCCCCAGGAGCCGGCACGTGCTGGGCAGAGCCAGGCCCTGGGCTGCCACCTGCTTTTCCCTCCCATGTCCAAGCCGGCTGTTCCTGGGTCTGCTCGCTCCCCCACACAGAGCCGGTCATGGTGGGAATGGGGATGAAATGCAGCACGGCAAAGAACGGTCAACCTTGGAGCGTGTCCTTTAATCAAGGGCCTTTTCTTCCTGCGCCTGGGAGGCAGCCCCGGGCTGGGGTTCCTATTTGCAGGGAAATGGAGCGCTATTAAAGCTACTGTTTATCTCATTTTCTCCCAATGAGATGCTATCGATTTGCTCTGTGGAGGGACATACGCTGATTAAATTGTGAGCGTTTATTGACAGTCCCTGACAGCCGCTGTGCTCGGCGGCGTGCCGGGGGCGCTGCCGCAGGGTCGCTCCTGCTCTGCTTCATGTTCTGCTGATAACGTTTCATATCGGCGTTTGTCTCGGGAGCTGACAGTGCTTCATCCTGCCAAGGGGAAACCAGCCACAGGCGCAGCAGGGCTGGGGGAGCCTTCCTGCCCGCTCGGGACCAACCGTGTCCCGCAGCGGGATCCTGGGGCTGCACCAGGGCAGGGGCTGCTCCTGTTCCATGCGCCGAGATGGTGCCGTCCCCCCATCGCTCCCCTTCCCTGGGCTGCGGTTCAGCAGGTTGTCTGGCCGGCGGGACCCCCCTTCCAGCCCGGGCTGGGGGTCGGTGGGCGGCAGCGGCTCCGAGGGAAGGGTTAAACCTCCGTCCCCCAAGCCCTGACGCAGATCACGGCTCTCGATTCCAGCTCATCTCTCTTGGCAAAGGCAGATTTCCTCTAAATGAGATCCTCTTGTGCATAACTTGTGTGTAACGCAGGGGATAACTGCTCCGCTCATCACTTTGAAGGTTCAATTTCGCATTAGGTTTAATGTCTTTTCTGAAGACTTATATATGTAATTCTCTCCAGCATTTAGAAAAATCTCCCGCGTCCTTGCTCAGATTTATTGTTGATACCATTTTGCCTGGCGCTGGATGTTGCAGGCGCATCTATCGAACGGTGGGCTGTGATTTGTGACTCGCCAAAGGGGATTTCAGGATGCAGAAATAAATGTACCCTGCTCGATTAATAGCTAATAGCCTGCTGAGAGCATCCCTGGCAGCGTGTTTGGCTTGGGAAAGGACTGGCTGAACAGAGCGAGGAGCTGTTCTGCAGAGCAGGACGGATCCCTTTCTGAAAAATTTTAATTAACTTAAAACAAATGCACAGGAAAGGGCCAGCCATTAGCCGCCTTTGCTTCCTAAGACTCATCCCTGCTAATTAAGCAGTGTGTCAGTGCAAGTGACCTACAGATAACACAGCACCCAATTTGCATTTAAATTAAAAACCATATTTTTAAAATAAAGGTTTTAATAAACTCTGTTTGTTTGTCTTTCCAGGCATACACATTATCAAACCCTTCACTGATTTCCATCGACCAGCTTTTGGCCTGGCAGCTGCTGTAGGGTTGGGGCAGCACAGGCAGCGCTGGCCCTCCCTGCCTTTGGATGCTCCGACATGGCCGGATCCGGAGTGGGAGAAGTTTTCAGCAGCGCCTCTGGGATGGGATGAGCTCTGCTGGCCAGAGCCGCCTGGGCCACTCCTCGGGAAGGTGCTTCTGACGGTGAGGGGCTCTCGGCGTCCTTGTAAGTGGGACGTCACTGCTCCTACTGGTGTTTTTCCTCCCTGCCCACGGGAGCAGCACCGGCCACAGAGCCCTGCGCTTCCCTCGTGGGGCTGAGGCTGCGACAGGGGGTTTACAGGGAGGTTTTCCCTCCGCTGCTCCCGAATCGCAGCACCCACCCATCCAGTCTGGCTGCCCAAGGCCTCACCTTGCCCTTGCCGACTGCTGCACCGTGAGCGAGCAGGTTTTGTAACGGGTGTCGCAGCCCCGCAGTGACTTACGCCAAACCAAGCGCCCGCAGCCAGGGCAAGCAGCCCCCAGCCTGCAAGAGCAGCATCCGTCCATCCCGCAGAGCGGCGGCGGCTTGGCAGGGTCCTGGCTCCGGCGGGACAGGGCCTTTGCACGGTTCTTCACACAGTTTCCATGGTGCACACACCGTCCCGCAGGCATCAGTGCTGCAGGGAGGGGACAGGGGACCTCAGGTGGACAGTGGGACTTGGTTCTGCGTGGTTTCGTGATGCCTTTCCTGGTGAGGAGGTGTTGGGTATTATGGGCTTCACGCAGCATCCCCCAGAACCTCGTGCCAAGCCGTCAGCCTGCAGCCCCTGCGTGCTGCAGGGCAGAACTGCCCGTCCCGCCGTCGGGCGGACCCTCGTGCCCCTGGTCGGACCCTCACCCCCACCCCTGCGGCGCTGCCTGGCCAGCACTGACTGCCCCGAGGTCCTGAGCGAGGCTCGGGGACACCCTGCCTAGAGGAGGGGGTTCTGCTGTGAGCTCCTGGGCCGCAGACCTCGGGTCACTGAGCTGGCACAACCTCCCAGGGCCTGACTCCTCGGGACACCTTTCATCTCTCTGTCTTTCCGTGCCATCAGATGTCCTCTGGCTGCTTTTCTTAGAGACTGATGCAAAAGCATTTGGCCCGTCTCCATCCCCCTCTGCAGCCAGACCGGGCAACAGGTCCATCCCCTGCAGCAGCCGCGGCACACGGGGCCGTGGCGGCAGCTCCTCTGCGCGGTGCGGACAGCGGGTGGACGGCTCCGTGTCCTGCTGCTCCCGTGGTGGATGCGCAGCGCTACTCGCCTGGCCCGCTCCTGGCACATGGTGGTGTCTCCCCTCCCCTGGGCTCCGTGGCCGTGGAGCCGGCGCGGTGCTGAGCTGGTTGCGGTGACACTGGGGTCTCTGCTGGGTTGGTGCCACAGTGGGGCCTCTCGTCCCCCCTGTCCCAAAGCTGAGCTCCTGCGGTGGCCGGGTCCCCCTCGGGTGGTGGTACCTGGGTGCCTGCTGTGGTCCTGCCCTCCCCTTTGGCTGCCCTTCACTCCTCTGCTGCGGCCTGACAGCTTGGATTTCTTTCTCCTGGTTAGAGAACATGAGGTTTTTGACAGCTGCCTTTGCCGTTATTCTTCCCTTAATGCTGTTGTTGTTTTGTGTTACTGTCAAATCGCGTCTTATTAAAGTTCTTCCCATCCTGTCAGCGGCAGATGAGGAGCGCGAAGGGCTGCGTAATCTCCTGGCTCTGTCTGGGGAAATTGCCTTTTATTATTGATAAGGCAGCGCTGCCTTTGGAGGATGCGACTCCGCTGCGTGCCAGGGTGGGAGCGCAGCACCCTCGGCGCTGCCCGTGCCAGCGGGTGCTCCCGGGGAGGTCGGTGTGTGTCCCTGGCCTGGGCTGGCGGGGAGAGGAGTCGACGGCTGCTGGGGCAAGGCGGATGCCGAGGCCGGGATGCTCTCGGTGGGCACCTCTCCCGGGGGAGCCGCCTGCTGCAGGAAAGGGGCTGATCCTGCCCGGAGCATCCCAGTGGCTCCTCCCGCACCCCAGAGGAGAGCGGGGCATCTGCCGCCCACCTCTGTGCTCGCTCCCGTCGCGGATCAGTAGCGCGGCACCCGCAGACGTGCATCCACCTTGGCTCAGATGGGAGCCCCGAGAGGAATGGGCACCCGGCAGGGAAAATGCGCTGTCCTGGCCCGTTTGGGCCAGGGGCTGCTGTGAGCACCGGGGGGGTCGTGCATGTCAGTGGCTGTGCTCCTGCCCCGCACAATCCCCTGGGGTCCCGGCAGGGTGTCTGGGGAAGGAAATCTAGGTCATCACAAAAACTCTCTCTCTGAATATTAAATATTTATCTGTGTTTACAGCACGTTCCAGCTCCCGGCTGCGGGGGGGGCAGCGATGCCAGGAGCAGCGCGCACGGGTGCACGTGTTGGTGAGCGAAGGCGCAGATGCAACGGAGGCGGCAACGGGCCCCACAGGCATTTTTGGGCCAGACGTGGCTGTCCCTGGCCTGCGGCTCCGCTGTTGTGCTCAGAGGGTCTTGCCCACGCTGAGGTTTGCCCTCACCCGAAAGTGCCGTTGGTTAATGCTGGTTAATGGTTAATGGGGCAACTGGTCCCAGGAGCTGGAGGAGCCGGGTGGGGGGTGCTGGCCAGGAAGGGAACATGCAGGGAGAGGACACTGGTCCTCCGAGAGCCGATATCCCATTTCCAGGGTGGATCTTGATCTGCCGATGAGCTCCGGTTACGCTTTGCTCTGTGAACAGTCGCACCTTTGCAAAGCGACTGACACTTCCCACGGCTTGCTAAAAATTCCTTGGCCCCGGAGCAGCTCCTCCGGCTTTGTTCAGCCGGTGGGAGCTGTTTGTACCCGCAAAGCGCTGCACAAGCCGGCCAGAGGAGCAGGGCAGACCCGGCTCCCGGGTGTGGGAAGCGGCAGCTCGGAGAGCCGGGGGGGTCCGGGTGCGGGGCAGGGGGGTGCAGGGGGAGGGGGTACTGTTGGGATGCAGGGTTTGCAGGATGCGCCTCTATCTTCCCGTGCACGTTTAATATCTGGATAACAGTGTGGCAAATGCTCATCCCTTCCCTCGGGCTCTCTCCGAGGCAGCCACCTCCTGCAGCGGTGGGCAGGGGGCCGGCCCCCCTCACGGCCCCCCCGCAGGAGCCCCAGGACCCGCATGCATTGCCAGCTGCTGCCGGGCTCCGTGGGTGCTGTGGAGCAGGACGGGCTGAGGGTCCCGTGGGCTCAGGATCCAGCTGCCCAGAAGGATCTGGTTGTGCGATCCTGGCTCTTCACTGGCGCTGACCTCGCCACGATGCCGTGAAGGCGGTTCCCTTGGCGTGGGGCTCCTTCTGCCTGCTTTCTCTGGTGGAATCACCAGTCCAACACGGGCCGTGTCCAGTGTCCCGGCGAGCGGAGACCCCGGGCTGGGCCCTGGGGGCTGTGGGCCGGGGCAGGGATCCATCCGTTAGGTGGTGGATCCGGCAGGAATCTGCAGATTCAGCACAAGCCGAGCAAAATGCTCTGTTGCGCTTGTTGGAAGCCACCATAGCAAGCACTGCTTATTTTGCTGATAAATCTTGTTTTTAAATTAGCTGCATGTCAGGCTGGTAAATAATGCATCTTGTAAATGAAAAGACTGTTCAGAGCCAGGCTGGAACACGCAGCCTGTGCTGCAGGTACAGCCAGTCCTGAGCAGGGAGAGCAACAGCAGCCCGACCTGGAAGCAGATTGCCTCCCGGACTGCTTTTCAAATGGCCTTTTGAAATCTGGAGCTCCCACAACATATTCCATGAACTTTTCCCATAAGCATAGATCTGGGAGTAGCTTTGATGGGAACATGGAGGTTTTAGATGTACGAACTCCGGGTGCGGTAGGGAAAGCAGGAGGCTCCGGGGGTGTCAGCCCTGGAGGGAGCCAGCTCGTGCTCTCCTTGCTGCAGCATTCCCAGCCATGGCAGAGCCGTCCCGGATGGTGCTTTGCTGCAGCCCCCGGCAGACGGCTTCCCTTAGGCCCTTAGCACTGAGATTGGAGTAGAACAGATTGTTAATTACTATTAAAAGTCCCAGGAGCCACACAGTACTGCGTGCTGCCTGCCTGCGTAGAACAGATGGGGCTGAAGCTCCTGGAAGTCTCAGATGCAGGTGGGTTTGCACTGGATAAAACCCCCTGCGGCCCCCAGCTTTTTCCTGGGGAAATCCAGTCCCGAATGGGACATGCTGGGGGGGTCTGGCCTGAGCACTGGAGCCCCCTCGGGGCTGGCGCAGCCGCGGCGCTCCCCGCTGCCATGTGAAGGGCAGGAGCATCCCCTCACCTTGGCTGCTCAGCCTTGAAAGTCACACAAAGCACTTGCGCAGGGGGCTGTCCCCGGAGCGNATATAAGGAGCAATTCTCTTCACGTATCACTGCCCGTCTCTGAGCAGGCTGCAGGGAGGAGAGTTTGTCGGTGATGAATTACACGCTGTTATGGGAAGCAATTACTCATCAGCAAAGTGCCGCGAGGCGGTGCGGAGGAGCCTGCGGGATGGATGTGAAAACAGTATGATAAATTCCTTGAATACTGCTAAAGGGGTAGGGAATAGTTAAGGGCTAATTAAACATCTGGAGCATTTCCAGGAATACACAAAATGGGATAGTCAAGGTGCTCATGAGCTGTTGTTAAAGGACAAGTTCTTCACTTTGGGGGTTGAGATGCTGCAGCTGCNGCACGAGTTGGTCACACAGAGCCCCGAAGCTGTCCCGTTTGGTTTCCAGCACCCCAGCAGAACCTCCAGGTTGCTTTGGGCACCGGCAACCGCAGAGCAGAGCTCGGCAGGCCAAGGGTTCGGAGTCAGAAGGTGGCTTGGACTCCGAGCGGCTGGCGGGCGGCCCTGCGGACAGATTTCCTCACGGCTGCAGGAGGAGAGTGAACCTGGGGCAGATCTCAGTTTGCTTTGTGAGTCCCGTCACCGTCGGGTGTGCTGGGGGCCTGGGAGCATCCCACGGCAGCTGGCACCGGGCAGCGCCGCAGCCAACACCCCGGGCACGGGGCTGGGGCACAGGGGGTCAGGGGCAAATCTGTGTGATGCTCTGGAGGGGCTGCGTCTGCCCAGGAGGGCCGGTAACGGGGGCGTTCGGTCCCTCTGCAGAGCTGCTGCCCGTCTCTGAGCAGGCTGCAGGGAGGAGAGTTTGTCGGTGATGAATTACACGCTGTTATGGGAAGCAATTACTCATCAGCAAAGTGCCGCGAGGCGGTGCGGAGGAGCCTGCGGGATGGATGTGAAAACAGTATGATAAATTCCTTGAATACTGCTAAAGGGGTAGGGAATAGTTAAGGGCTAATTAAACATCTGGAGCATTTCCAGGAATACACAAAATGGGATAGTCAAGGTGCTCATGAGCTGTTGTTAAAGGACAAGTTCTTCACTTTGGGGGTTGAGATGCTGCAGCTGCGCAGCATCCTCCCGCCCGCCTGCTCCCTGTCCGAGCAGCATCCTCCCGCCCGCCTGCTCCCTGTCCGAGCAGCATCCTCCGTGTCCACAGCCGGAGGGGGGTGGGGGTGGGATGCAGCCCCCGCTGCGGTGCCGGGTGCCGCTCGTGGCGTGGCCGGGCACGGGGAGGAGGAGAAGCAGCGCTGAACCTCGCGCAGCCCATCCAGCCACCGCCGCTGGTTCGGTTTAAACTCTGAAGCCAATTTCCCACAAAGGTAATTTTCTGCTTCTCTGACTCGATTCTGTTCGTCTTTTAGAGGGTAATTAGCATCACTTCAGTGTTCTTTTATGCCCAACTAATTGCACCTTGTTTCAGGAGTGAAAGTTAATGCCTCTCCATTTAGGTTAGTGCAGCAATTTATGATTAGGGATGAGGCCAGGCAGAAAGGTGTACCAGGAGCAGCGCTGCTGCCTGCCTGGCCTCAGAGCTGCTGCTTGCGCCGGTGGGAAGATTTCCCGTTTCATGTCTGAGCTGCTGCTGGATGCCAGCAGTGCCAGCGCCGCACGCAGCAGCCGCGGGGCACGGGGACCAGCACCGCGGGTCCTCCTCTGGGACCATGCAGCCATGGGTGCTGCGCAAGGCCCCTGCTGTGGCAGCATTTATCTAACGTATTGTCTGATTATTCTTCACTTTTAGACAGTTTGACCCCACGAATCGTACCTGCACCCCAGGCCCAGGCACTCGCTGTCGCCCCACTGTGGGTCCTGCTGCGACTCCTGCCAAAGGGCACTGAGCGACCTCCTCCCCCTGTGCCAGCAAAGGCGTTTTCTGCTGTTCCTGCGAGATCGCAGCTGGGTAAGCCCAACTCCAAACCTGACTCCAAGGTCTCGGGAGACTGGAGCCCGCGGGAGCGCACCCGGCTCTGGAGGTGTTCGGGGCCATCATCGCAGGGCTCCAGCCTGCAAGCGGTGCCTGGCAAATGCGAGCCATTCCATGTGCTTGGAGCCCTCATTTAAGGAGCTGCTGATGAGGCATCAGTGACTTTGATAGCGTCAAGGACTAGAAAGTAAATACTTCTACTATAAATCTTGTCTACTTTAAAGTAGGTTATATTTTCAAAGCGCTTTAGTTCTTAGGAATTTAATATTGCGATGTCAATCGTAAGACAAGTAATTGGATGGGGAGAAGGTTGTTACTGGAACCTGAGATTAAAGGCAGGATTTGAAACGCTGTGTTGCATGCGGGTGGGTGGTTTTGTTCACTGCAAATATGACTCTGGAGGTTTCGCAGGCAGCGTTTCTGTTTGAAGCCGGCTCTGCTGCTCCACGAGGTTTGCTGCGCCTCTGCCGCAGCGTGAACTCGAGGCGACTTGCGGAGCCGAGGGCAGGAAGAGAACCCTTTCCCCACGGAAGCACCTGTGCGGCAAAGCTCTTGCACAAGGCTCCTCCAGCGCCGCCTCCCCACCGGGATGCCCGCGGCCGACGCACCGGCGAGGCAGCGAGGGGCACGGAGCGGGTCCCGTGCACGGGGGGTGGCTCTCGGTGGGTGCTGTCAGGGCGCAGGGCTCTGGCTCCCACGGCCGTCCCCACTGGGTGCTGCCGCTGGGTCGGGCTGGTCGGAGGGTGGGTGTCTCCTCTGCTGTTCGCGCGGGGGCGATTCCCACGGGACGGCGGCGGCGGAGGGACCGCTCTCCCTGCACCCTGCCGTGCGCGGGACGCTCATCCGCAGAGTGGTGTGTCCATGTGAGGGGGAAGCTCCGGACCCACGCTTAATCCTCCTTGTGAGTGGGTTGCTTTAATCTCACCGAGCAGTTTATATTGTTGGTTATTAAAAGCGCTTTGCGCCCACGCTGGGAGAGACCCGGGCTGCTCCCAGGGAAGGCTCTGCCTCCCTGCCGGCCTCCCTCTCCCGCTCCCGCCTGGGGATGGAGTTTCCAATGTCCCACGAATAACATTTCCGTGGTCTGTCCCTTTCAAAAGGATGAGCTGCACTGGCGTGACCCAGCATCGTGATCCGAGTGGGAGCGGGCTGAACCCCAGCTCTGCCCTCGGTGCCCCTCGGCCCAGCCCAGCCAAGACGAAAATGTGCTTGGTTTTACAACAGGACTTTGATATTTCTAGTCCTACCCTTTCTGTGAAACAGTGGCTACCAAACAGGTGAGCTGGTCATCGGTGCCTAATGTAGATTGATAGGGGATCAGCTTTTCTGTCTTAATTTGCTTATGACCTAGAGAATTAGCGGAGAGGATCCGTTATCCTGCCAGTGCACTAATGACTCCTGCAAGAGAAGGGCTCCCCGGGGAAGGAGTGGTATTTGCTAACCTTTCCCTGGCTCGTTTTATATAATAGCACACTCCTCCAAATGTCCTCAGCGTGACTGGCTATTCCCCTTCTCCTTCATTCTGCACACTATTTTACGTTTTAAATTTCAACAACATTGCTCAGTAAGAAAAGGTGCAGAATTCCTCGTGTCGCTCATCTTCCTTCTCCCTTCAGAGGCTATTCTTAGAGGCGCTGTCAGTTTAGGAATCCAAAGGGAGGCACTTTTCCTCTTCAAGGTCTCCAAAGATTTCCTGGATCCATATGTCTGGATAGAAAAGAAAAACAACCTGAAATCTGCCTGCGGCTCTGCTCTTACAGCACACTGGTTTTCTTCAAAGTATCTTGCAAGGCCTCGTGCAGAGCAGAGAGACCCCTTTCAGGGGCGTTCCTGAAGGGGAGCGGAGCGCGCGCGCCCGGTGCCGCGCGGAGGGCAGGCACTCGCCAGCCGAACGAACGCCGCGACGGCGCGAAATACCGTGGGCGAGCAGGAATTCAGGGCCAGGCTCCCACCGACAAACACGGACTTCTGGCTTCACTTTTGAAAGGAACTGGAAAATGCACTGGGATGTTTCAGAAACCCTGTTTTTAGTGTAATAAGTAAACAGTGTTCTGCACGGTTACAATATTTCTGAGGCTCGGGTTTAGTCACCGCAGGCGCGTTTCAGCCAAGTAAATTATCCAAGAACTGAACACGAGGGCCGTGGCTCCAGGTCCTACAGGCAAAGCCTGGCACGAGCCGGAGGTGTCAGGATGCCGTTGAATGTCGGTCACCTTCTTGGAGCAGCAGGACAGGAGCCCTGTGGCCAGAGCCAGCCACCGAGGTGGCCCGGGGGCAAAGCCAGGCTTGTGGCCGGGGGCTGCCCACCCCCCCCGCAGCGCTGCCCATCCCC
>VXBO01006239.1:278822-355845 GCA_013400135.1 Rhinoptilus africanus | reverse complement strand
GTGCGGGGCTCGGTGGGGCGGGGGCGGCCGAGCGGAGGTTCGGGGGCTCCGTGGCTGCCGGAGGGTCCCTGCCCGCCGCCCGCCGTGCACGGCTCGGGGGAAACCCCATTTGGGGGGTTTTCGGGGTGTTTGTGTGGTCGCTCGGAGCCGGGTGCGGGTGAGAGCAGGGCTGGCCGCTGAGCCGCCGCTTCCTGCCGCCGTGTCTGACTTGCCAACCAGCGGGAGGAAACTCTGCCTTTTGTTTTTCCGTAGATTTGGATTAATTTTGAGTACGCTTTAATTAACTAATGATATCAGATCATTGTGGTTTATCAACATGCCTGTCAAATGTCAAGTTAATGCAGAATAGTGGTACCTGCAGTCACATGAGCTAATGATTCACCACGTAACGAGCTTCAGATTTACCGCTTTCCTGGTCAGACAATCCAGGTGTGACAGCAGTGCCTTAGAAAGAAGCTGTCTCTGGTAAAACCACTTCTGTCTGAATCCAAACTGAAATCAGTATTTCCGTGGCTGAAGTCTGTAATATGTCTTCTACAGCTTCTTTGTTTAACACCTGTCCTGTACTACTGTCGTAACTGCTGGGTTGCTATTTGACTTTAGGTAATACATATTTTAAATCAGACTTTACTCATTTGACCACTAATGAAAAGTCATCTTCTATACAGAGACACTACAGTTGGACCTGATGCATATCACCCGTTAAACAAATTAAAAAGCAAAACAAAAACAAACCCACACCTTAAAAGCGCCTACAGAAGCCTGGTAGGCTTTGGAAGATTTGTCTTTATTTCCAAAATTGGAAATCCCATCTGAATGAAGAAAATAGAAAACCAAACAGCTGCAAGTTAAATGTAAAATAAGAGGATTAAAAAAATTG
Organism: Rhinoptilus africanus; assembly: GCA_013400135.1. Lineage (NCBI taxonomy): Eukaryota > Metazoa > Chordata > Aves > Charadriiformes > Glareolidae > Rhinoptilus > Rhinoptilus africanus. The sequence continues at coordinate 354,965 of VXBO01006239.1, read as the reverse complement.
AGGAACAAATTGTTTAAGATGGACAATAATAATAAATCTCTCTTAAAAAGAGAAAGCTTGTGGAAGATGAAACTATGGTTAGAAGATCAAAGGAATTTCTTCTGTTTACTATAGAGGGAAATAGAAGTATTCCTGTACTGGGACTTTCCGTAACAGAGAGAAGTCTCAAACTGTCAAGATAAAAGGGGCAGAAAAGATTTAGAAGAAATTGATACAATGAATAGTAGAAAATGGCCAGTGCCAGGTGATGTTCGTCAGGAGTTCCAGATATGAGGTACTACACAGCGGCGTGTTGCCTGTTACCTAAATCCTCAGAGGTGGGGAACACGACACCAATGGGAAAAGGGTCCAGGAGATCAACAGGACTGACCTCTGATTCCAGCAAGTGGGTTAAAACCATGGTTAAGAATGAAACTATTTGGCATGTGAACAAATACCATTAATGAGGAGAGTGGGTTGCTTTTTTAGAAGCAAGTCTGTTAGTTTTTGAAGGTTCACCGGTTGGTTTAATCAAATCCAGGTATTCTGCTGTAGTGGATTTTCAAATAGACTTTCAGCAGGGTATGGACAGACTGTGAATAAGGCTCTCGCCGAGCGAGCGTTGTGTGGCAGTGTAGCTGCCAAAAGATAAAAGCAGAGTTCTCCTGTGGGTTTAGTCACTGGTTAAAATACAGGAACAGTTTTCTCAACAGGAGGGAGCTACTGCTGGAGTCTTGCAAAGACCTGTGCTGTTTAGCATAGTCATCCAGAGCTTGTAAACTGAGCGCTAGGTTGAGTTGTAAAAAGAGAACTAGCATTTTTATGCTGATTTTATATAACTTTCGGAACAAATCAAAATGAAGCTTCAGATCCAGCAGTTTTTCCCATACTGGAGCATACTGCAAGCGTATGTACCACATCAGATGATTTTTGCAATGATTTTCTTTGTTGATGTCCTTAAATACAGCCTTTTAAAGCATACTGCTTTTTTGGTTGTTTTTTTTTTGCGAGATTGCCACAGTAGTGCTCAGTGGTGGTATTCCAGTTAGGGTGTATGTAATTAGGAAAGTTGTTGACAAGGCATCCTCTGTGAAGACCTGTGACTTTGAATTTGGCTTCCCTTCCAGCTCTTGTGATCCCGAGTGATCCGGAGTTGCTGACCTTCTGAAGGAGCCAGGAAGATGCTGGGGATGGATGGGTGGTGGTGGTGAAGGGAGCGAGGAATGGGGAGCTGGTGGTCCGTGGTGTGCTCACAGTATGTCTGAATTCCCAGAGACCCTTAACAGCATTACTGCTTTTAAGGTCCCATTTTCCATGTTTTTCTCGAGTCAAAACTGCTGTCTCTCAAACGAACCATCATGTTGAAAGGCATGGAGTGCCTCTGCCAGCAGACCTCCGCCTTCCCAGTAGCTCCTCGGATTCTGGTGCTATTGGGACAGAAGTCTGAGGGGATCCACCTTCAGGGGTCTTTACCATGACAGCGAGGAATTTGTTGTCTTGTCTTTCTGAATTTTAGGGTGTGTATGAGGCCTTGATGCCCATGGTCTGCCTCTGCATTTGAGAAGGGCAACTTCGGTGTTTAAAGAGCTGGCTCTGTCTTCCAAGGGGGAGTCTGCGCAGGTGTCCCAGTGGCCTTCAAAGCTTGTTGGGGGACTGGACTGCTTTATTTCGAGTAGTGGTGTAGTTCTTCATTAAAGGCAGCAGCAGCTTTAATTGACAGCAGTAAAATCTGTCTGTGATACTTCTAGCAAGCTCATAGAAAATTTAAAATGGAAATTTCAAGATGCTGTTTAGTCTTGTTTGATAAGACACTTGAAAGACATGAATGTTAATTTGAACGCCATCTGTTAACTGCACATGACAAATGATGGACCATTTTGTTGATGAAGAAATTTGTCCTTCCCTTTCTTGCTCTGCCCTTACTTTCTGAAGAGGGAGACCAGGACTGGTGTGGCACAGGCTGGGGATGAGTGTCGTCAGTGCTACAGCCGTGCCGCAGCCGAGGTCTGGCTCAGGTGTGTGCAGCCCACCGGGAATGTCTTCCGTGCTGGTACCGGTAGGGGTTGACAGAGCAAAGTCTGCAGAGGGCTGGTCTCGAGCTCTCTGCCAGCACACCTGGTCTGATGCTGGCTTCTCAGTTCTCTAAATAAAAGTTAGATATCACTTCATTCTAGTTGATGTTTGAGATTATAACCAAAGCTCTATTTTTGTATAATTCATCATCATCTTGATCAGATGAGGAAGATGGCAGTACAGAGGAATCAGGGGTTTTGTGCGATGTAGTATTTGTATGGATGTGCATGCATGCTAACGTAGGCCGGCTCATCATAATGACTAGATTTGTATTTTAGCCACGCTTGGTAAGTGCTGGTTTCAAGCTAATCACCTGCTTACATGCATCCAAATGATGGCTGCCGTGTGGCTGGAGGACCTTCCCTGCCCAGTGTTACTCGGATTAGTACTTTAGCCTTGTAACTAGCTGGCACTGCTGCAGGTTCTTTTATTTCCATTAAGAAAAACTAGTGTTTTGCTTTAGTCAAATCCATTGTCTTTGAGTGCTAAGTTCATCCCCTAAAGGTGCCTGCTAGTTGCATGTGGCGTTCAGATTTAGCCAGAAAGATGCTTGTATGTGCAGGCGAGCCTGATTGCTGAAATACTCATCATCAATATAACTTTGAATGCTTGCTTTCTTCATAGCAGCATGGTAGCCAAAATATATCAGAACTAGGTTGCAGACTTACAGTAAGAAAAATTACTGATTATCTACAAGTTCCTCTTTCTGCAGCCTGAGTTGCCAGATACTACATAGGAAGGAATGTGTTTTCCTTCCAAACTAAGGAGCTTTGATGAATACAGCTACTCTGTGGCAATTATTATGGTTTCATGGCCACTATAACTAGTATCTGGGAAGAAATGGGCAGAGTCTTCTGTTCTTCCACTTGAGAAACGCTTCCAGAGCACGTACTTTTATCCCTTGATTATTGAGAGAATGCACACTGGCTCCATTGCATCAAAGCTGATCTTTTATGAAAAAATGGAGCAAGATTTAAAATGATGAAAAGTTCCTTTCAGACTAAATTTTTTAAATAGTCTCACTGCTCCTGACACTATTGAACCTTGATTTCCTATGGATTTGTTCTGTAGCTGACTTGCGCAGTTGTGGCTGGAGATCTTCCTCTGACTTGGGCATCTGTTCGTTATCTCCAGCCTGGGTTGCCTGGCCTGCGGTAAGGTGTCAGATTGTGCTTTAATGTTTTATCTCCCGGCTGGGGCATGTGGAGACGTCACAGCTCATGTTCACAGAACTCATGGAGTCTTTATTTTTTCAGTCCTTACGCAGTTTGCAGCGCATACAGTACGCCCCAGCCCAGAGCTGATGCATGTTGCCGCTTTGCGAGTGCTCAACCACAGTCTGCAGCCTTTCGAGGTGACATCTCTAACCACTTCACATCCATTGCTGTATTTGAATTGGGATGCGTTAGTACAAAGAATGAGATGATTGACTAGGGGATGTTGTACTCAAGTTCTCAGTACCCAGCTAACTTTTTTGAGTCAGTATCTGTCAATAAATCATGTAACGCTCTTGGGACTTGAGGATCTTGAAACCTAGTGCAAGGTTACAAGAAGGCAGCTTACTGCTGGATGCGTTTTCTCGGGCGTCTGTAGAAGTGTGTGGTGATCAATCCCTAATGCCTCTGTTACCGACAGGAGTTAATGGAAGCGTTTAAAGTCGGCTTGTGCACAGGGGTCCCTTCTCTGAAGCAGAATGAATGAAAATGGTGATGACAAATACAGTGACTCAGATCAGGATTCATCACTTGAGACAGAATACTCAAAGCTGAGTATATAAGATTGATTTACATTTTCTCTTGTGCTTGAGGTAGGTACAAAGCTTCTGTGTGGGGGTAAACACTTGCATGTTTGGCAATTAAGGCAGAGAGGAGGGCACGCCACACTCTGAGGCTGTTTTTGCAAAATCAGATGAATTCTAAATGTGCCGTGGTAAAACAGAGATCAGAGTACGCACTAGGATAATTTTGCCTCTCTGAGGAAAGGCATTACCCTAATTCTGTGTTTCTCTGGAAGCTGGCAGTAGGCCAGCCGGGTGATTAGACAGACTAATGTGTTACTCTGCTCGTCGCAGGAGTTGAGGCAGCTGGCTCAGATCCTTCGATCCCTGGTTTGCCTTAGGTGGGGGCTGCTGGATGCTGGCCTGGAACACGGCCCTCCCAGCCTGAGATGGCGTGAGGAGCTGCTCTGTTTTGATATAAAAGGAGAAGAGGTTGGTTCATTTTACCACACCAAGAAAAGCCCGGAGCGTACAGGTTGCTATAATGAATGTGTAGGGTATCCCAGTTTCACGAAAATGGGCAGAAGACAGATGTGCGGTCCTGAACAAGAAAATTGAATAAGAAAGGCTTTCTGCTGGAGGCTGCCATTTCTCTAAAGCCTCAGCAGTAGCAGTGGGGTGTCCTATAGCAGTCTGAGCGCCACCTTGCACAAAATGCTATTAGCTTGCGTTTCGGCGGTGTGGATGCAGAGGACTATCAAGCACTTGCCAAGGGATGGGTATTAGTACGTGCGTGTAATTTATAATCTTTATTCATCTTTATATAAACATTATTCTTGGCATAGAACATACTGCCTTTCCCTTTCACATATTCTTTTGTTTAAATTTTACTGCAATGAGTACTGTGTTAATGATCTCACCATAAATGTGCTCTAATTATTCTATTCTTTCTTGGTGTGTTAGTTGTAAACGATAACGAGGCCTCTTGTGGCTTTTGCTACTGTGCTGCTTAACACCATAGTTTTAATTTGTACTTTTTTGTTCCCTTCAGGAGAGCCGTTCTCTTCCCTCTACTGTTTGTTGCTGTGTCTCAGGAGAGGCCCAGTAGAATAACGCAGAGAAAGGCCGGTGTTTATCTGGGGCTGGTGGCAGAGCGAGTGGCGCAGTTGGTGTTCTCCAAACCCACCCCCTCTCCATCCCCTGCTTTCGGGGAATGGGTTTTCGCTAGGACTGAGCCATCAAGTGCTTGTATCTCAGTTATTCCTGGAAGGAAGTTTTCTCACTCAGGTAGACAGTTTTGATTGAAATTCTTGCATATATATTTATGTTATTTTTCTATTAAAAAAAAAAAAGCTTATCTTTACCTGCCAGCATACTTGTTTGAAATCCTTGAAACTATGATTTTGCCTTTGTGCAATGGCAGGAGACTTTCTCTTCTATGTGAGTGAAGCCAAGAATGAACTTTATTAGAAGCCATGATTTCAACAGCAGATTTCATCTTCATAATTTTTGTCCAGGTATTGCTCTTGAATTCTTGTCTGGCTTTAATGTAATGTTAGTCAGTTGTAGAAAATGGCTGGTTTTTATCGCTCTCAGAAGATAGAATTTCCTTAATTTTTTTAAAAGCATTTTAATTTTGCTTTAAACAAAATGCTTTAAAACTAAACTGTCTTTTTAGAAAATTCCTGAAGTAAACAAGCTGTGTTTGTGTAACTTCCTATGCACCATGCATCTTTATTATTGAAACATCTGCTTAAAGATATTTTTCATCTGATAATTCTTAAAAGAATCTTAAAATATAACAAGGATGGTGCATTCAAACTGACAGCTGAAAAATTTGCTCTAGTTTTGATTGTAGCTCTGTTTTAAGGTCTTTGAATTCATTATTCTGGTTCTTGTTTTTAATTCATGATGTTTCCTTTTAAGAAATATCTTGTCGTATTCGTGGGCTGTTAGTTAAATTGCATCTTGTTCCCTGAATGGGAACAATTTTCTTCTTCAAAGCAATAGTATGCCCGAGAGTACTAGATTTGGATTAAAAAAACCCGAGCTCTTTGTATTTGAGAGTAAATTCCCTATTTAGTTCTGCCGAACAGAAGGTGAGGGGAAGATGCAGTAGGAAGATTGCAGATTTGTATTGATCTGCTACACCATCATTGAAACCAGAATCCTAAGTAATTCATCTTCTCAGTTGCTAATTGGTATTTGAATCTCTGTTAAATTAATCTTTTTCGGGCCCTCAGCGGGTCACAGTGGGAACGGGAGTAGCTCCCGGGTGAGGTACCAGCAGTAGCTGAATACGATGGGCTGGCTGCCAAGCTAATCAGTTTTAAAAGCAAGAGGTGAAAGGGGAATATCCCCGAAAGAGTGTTTGTCAGTGTGGAATCAAGGAGACCGTGGAGGCACTGATGGAGAAAGGGGATTGCCACGGTGGGGGCAGCAAGTCAAGGGGTGCTGGGGTTTATGTTAATTTTTCCATACTGGCTGATAAAACCTGAGTACAAGCTGGCGCTCAGCTCTGTTGAGATGCAAATACGGGTGGTTGCACATAGCCGTGTTCTGTGATTAGTTTAGGTGTAGTTTTCAATATGAAATACAATTATAGCAATCTTTTGTTCAAGCTTATGTCACTGTGCTTTTTTGGCTATATGCAAAGGCAACATGTTAAAGTAATGATCTTATGTAGAAATGTAATTTAATTTGCAAGGCACACCAAGGTTGTTAGACGTAATTCCAGGCTTTCTCTGACAGCAAGCTTTTAAAGCATGTGTTCATAGATACCTTTAAAAATGCTTGCTTAAAGCTACTTCACAATATTTATGTCTCTCAAGTCTGTAATTTTTCATGTTGGTTACTCTCCATTGAGTGTAACATCTTCAAACTGAAAATCAGTAGTATGTTTACTATCCATCCTGTGCCACTCTTCACTTGCTGAACAGTAGTCTAGCTTGTATAGCTTGATGTGTTGTAGATTATATCCCTGACATATGAGTAAAAAGTGAATTCCTTGAAGCTCTGGATTGCCATATCTCTCAGTTGTCTGTATAAAAAATGTAAAGCTTGAATTCTAGCTCTGTCAGATCATGGTACACTTGAATATTGATTCTTATTGTGTTCTACTTCAGTGCTGTTTCATTACTGACTTCTGGTAATAAATACAATCAGACTAACAGCTGGTGTCTTATGAATATGGATTGTGGATGAGAGATAAACATTAGAAGCACTCTGGTTTTTGGTGTCTAGAAATGCATTATTTCCGTCTGCATGATAATGAAGTATTCTTTCAAAAAAGGTGATAAAGGCAGTCCACAAGGTTAACGTGATCGTGTGAATTATCTGTTACTAAAGTCGTCTCTTCTTAAATGTGCTGCATTTGGAAATAGAGAAAATACATTCTTACATACCCAGACTAGTATTGCCCTAACAGGAGAACCTAACCCAAAATCAGACTGCAAGCATAGTGTACTTGTATGGGGACGGCTGTGTTTGAGGCTGGGGCCACCCGGGCCCTCCCTGGCATGGGGTGTTTGGAGGAGCTGGTGGCATTGCTGTGTCTCTGCCAGGTGGAAGGAGTAAGCTGCAGGTCACAGTCTGGGGTTGCCGACATCTGCATCAACATCTGGAGTGCTTTGGGAATGGCTGCTCGCCTTGTCTCAGACAGAAGCAGAGGAGATGTGAAGAAAGAGGTCGCCAGACTGGAAGAACTCCTGTGCAATGAAACGGAGAAAGGTGGAATTACAATGAAAAGGAAATAAGTATGAGGAATAGAAATATGCAATAACAGTACGAAAGAGCAGACTGGGAATTTGTTGCTGCTTCTCTCACAGGTTCAGTAATTTTGCCTTATAATGCTTACTGTTCTAGTGACTTTTACATGCTAATTAATAACTGTGTGTGGAAAGGCACAGGTGTTCAGGGCTCTTCTAATTTAGTACCTGTATACCTTCAAACTGAAGGTATGGGAACGCTTCCTTCATGTCCTGGATGTTACTTAAAACTTTGGTTTTGTCAGCTGAGTGGGAGCTGAGAAGCCTGTGGAAGCCCTGGACTGATGGTTGCCCCTGCTGAGGTGTCCGATGTCCCCTCCAGGTGTGCCCGGCTGAGTTGGAAGTGTGTCCCCTCTGAGTGCCTCCACGTCCTCAGGGGACTGTAGGAATTTCCATCAAAGTCGCCCAGAAACCCCACCAACCCTGAACGTTCGTATCCTGATGGATGTCACCTTGGCTTCTTGGATGAGGTGGAGACGTGGCAATCCTTCCATCGGACTGTAGATGAATATAGCTACTAGTATATCTGTTTGGGACGGAAGAGTGTTTGACTGAGGTGGGGCGTGAGGAGAAGATGGGGCCTCGGGAAGAGCCTCCCTGTCGCAGTGCCGGGGCTCGGCAGCTGCTGGGCTCTGATGGCTGGCACAAGGAGCTGCAGCCTGTTCGGCAAACCCCGGCCTGGTGCAGCCTGAAATATTTGCTTTGCAGGGTGTGTTGGTCATTTCTCGGCTCTGATGTGCCTCCTGGCTGTTCGGGTGTGACACTCGACTCTCCTGATGGACAGGGCCATCCCACTGCGCTGGCAGCCGGTGCTGCGGGGCGCTGCCATGGAGTGGCATAGCTGACCGAGGGCTGCCGCTAGAGCCGTGACCGGGAAGGGAGCTGTGGGTATGAGACACCACCTGGATGCTTTTGTGTGAATCTTATTGTCAACAGGAAATAAAGAATTAGAAATGATATGTATTTGTTTTAAAGAAAGCACTTTTCTGGAAAGCAATCCTTCAGGCACCTGGAGGCGTGAGTCGGGGTGATGTTTACTCTGTCTTGGATTCTTGGCCTGTAGATTTACCACCTTCAGTAGCTGTCTGCAGACCGTTATAGGTTTACATAAAAACACTTTCAGAAGTTTTCAACTCAAGATGCATCATGGACTAAACATCGTAGCCATTTAAAAGAAGAACCAAGCTCCCCTCCTTGCCCACCCCACTAAAGACCCACATGCATTTTGAGGCCTGACTGTTAGACATTTCACTTCTTTGTAGTGCAAATAAGAATAAAGATCTCATGTATTAGAAATAAAAAGGAATGGCTGGTATATTCCAGTGTTATTTACATTCTGGTAATCAAATGGAGTTTGAGTTACGCATGATGGGCCAGTTTCTCTGAGCTATGAAAAACACCAAAGGCCGTTTTGAATTTTAAAAATACAAGTTGGGAGATCTGTGCAGTCATCTGCCAGAAATTGCGCTGGAAAATAACCATCGATACTTGGTGGTTTAGCCTGTATATCAAGCTTTGAATGTAGAGAACATAAAGGAATGCATTTAGTGCTGAGTTTCTACTGAAATGCCCCTGATGCCTTTGCAAGAGGTTTTTTTGATAAAACATTTAGGGAGAAATTAGTTTCCCTTGGACTAGGATTGTTTCGCAGTTGCATTTTGAGAGCAATTCAATGTCCGCTATTATGTTTTTGGATGCAAATTGTATCTCTGCTATTAGGGACTGCTTTAGCATGCAGCAAAGACCTACCCTGCGCTTCGGGGACCATTGTGCCAGGACCCATCTGTTTGCCCTTGGGAAGGGTTTGTCCGCTCTCGTGTGCTCTGTGGGCAGAATGGGGCGTGCTGGTACGGGGAAAGGGGAAGGGCTGTGACCAGCCTCCGGCTTTGCCTCCAGGAGCCCTCTCCTTCTTGGGCCCCCTTCCCCGCAGCTGGGAGAAGGTGCTGGGCTCACAGCCTGCTCTTTCCCAGCTTGCAGCTGGACAGGCAGGAGCCTGGAGCTTCCACACGGCCATGCTGCAGTGCAGTGGTGTTGGGGTCTGTGCCCGTGGGGTCTGGTGCAGTGCTGGCATGGGCACCGTTGGGGAGCCCCCTCAGCAGGTCCCCCAGCGCGGTGGGAGCATCGCGCAGTGGCACATGCACCGGTCCCACTTTTAGCTAGAAGAGACACGTTTAAAAAATCTCCTCTCATGTTGATGAAAGAGCAGATGAGAGAAAACATTCCATCTGAAGTGGCTGCTTAATTACTGTTTGATACAAGGATGTAGTTTATCACATTAAATTGTTGGTGGAAATAATGTTAGCATAGAAAGTGGTTTTTGCTCTAGAGCAGTAACTTTCAACTCGTTTGTCTGAATTTTCCAGTGTCACCAAGTCTCGTGTGGCGAAGTTAAGCTGGTTTTTAATCTATCTGCTTTTCTTAAATGTTTCATGAACACTGTGGGAGTCCAACAGGGCATCTCGGTCTTCAGCAGCCGCAGGCTGAGACCTCCTACTGCCAGGGTCTGAGCACTCTGCAGCCTCTGCTGACCCACCAAAAAGGTTCCCAGAAAGAAAATTAAATATGGCCTCAGGTATTTGGATCTGCAATTGAGCAGGTCTTAGAGTATCTGCAGATACCTCTTTCTTACCTCAAAGAAATAGACGAAGCAACTGATATGCAACTTCATGCTTTTGTTTTGTGTGATGTTTATAACAAAGAAAACTAAATGACAGATAGGTGGTTTGCTGTCTAATTTGGTAAAGAAAGCCTGTTTAAAAAACATTGTATCTGTTAAATAGTTGCTGTAGTTTTAGACAATCTTTAGGAAAAAGCAGCGTGTATAGCATCTTGGACTCGTCTTTTGGATTGTGAAAAAAGCAGCATGTGGCAGGGGAGTGGTGTCCAGTGTAAAATAGTGAGTCTGGGTAGGAAAATCACTCTCTTAAAACCAAATCAAAACAAAAAGCAGAAGTGCCTGTCTTGGTGTGAGTTTTCCTTTTCTCTGCAAGATGTTTTGGAAGATCACAACAAAAGTATAACTGAAGTAGAGATGAGGGTTGTTTATTCTGTTTGGCGTGTTTCTTATGTTTGCACAGCTGGTGGCCTACCAGTGTTATCCTGCAGCTGAATATGGAGATGCATGTATGTAAGTTTTTTCTTCTTTTCCTGGCATTAAAAACGAAACATAAACCCATTGACAAATAATTTGAACTCTGTGTAAGTCAACATGCTGATGAGGTATTTCCCTCCTGCACAAAGTGGCTTGTATGAAAAAAAGTGAAGGACATAGGCAGATTTTTAAATTATTGTGACACTTTTTTGCTGAAATAGACAACAGCAAGAGCACCCAAACCCCAGACTGCTTAAGCCTTCTCCCTTTCTTTAAGATTTCATTGCCAGGATATGCAACTTCGCTTTGGTTATTTGCCAAGTTTACTGTGACCTTCTTGCAATAGACAGAAGCAGAGTTTGCTGGTACTACTCATTAAATGCAAGAGGATTAACGTCCAGTTTATTTTCTCTAAACCCACAGAACTATCAGGAAATAACTAAGCCCTAAAGTTCTAGGTTTGTAGAAATGATTTCCTCCTAATGCATGTACTTGGGGGCAATGTCGGAATCCTGTTATGTAAGAGAGAGGCAGAGCCCTGCCTTAATCCTGGGGAATGATGTTAATGGCTTGTTTCGTCCTTTATTGGTCTAAAGAATTCCTCAGAAATCATCTGGACCAAAAGTGCCAGGGAAGTATTTTTACCTCTGTTGCTGAAACTGTTATTGCTCAGTAATTTCACTAATCTTCTTTGCAGTGAGATTAGATTGTAGAGCTTTGGTGCAGGGAGAACTTGTTTGTGAAAACTGATTAGTACTGTGGGTACCATCGAGTGGAAGCACCAATAAGCGATCAAACCTGGTATTCCATTACTGAGCAATATTTTGAAATATTTATTGCCTTGGCTTTGCTTCAAGCTGACAGTGTTTCCTTGGGAGATAGTGCTTGTAATGTGAACTTTAATGCGTTGTGTTTGCTATATGACAGAAATGCTAATAACCTAAGTTTGAAGACAAAATTGCTGTGGTTCTGTTTCATATTGAGGGTTGGTCCCTGTTGTATACAGTAGTTTTGTATGAATAAATAAAAATTGTTGCCCGTGATTGTAGATCTCTGACATCTTCAGACACCACTCAAGCACGTATTTTATAAACGGCTTATTATGGAAGCATTAATATGCCATATTTATGAATAAAAATATTTTTTAAATGTATTCACCGATAGAGAAGGTATGAAATGTTATGAGTATGCAGCTGGTGGTTAAACTGCGAAGAACAGCTGAGGAAACGGCTGACTGGCTAATGCTATGTCTTAGGAATTTTGAAAAAGACAAATAGTTACATCCTTGAGAGATCTATGCACTATTATTAAACCCTATTTTGTGGGTTATTTACAGGCAGCAGGAAAAGGGTTGTACTCGGTGCAAGGCCTGAAGTATTGCTCATGTTGTGGAATTACGAACTACAGCAACTTGCCTCTAAATTGCAGGCTTTCCTCTCTGCCCTACTTACTCAGTATAAAAAAACCTAATCCTGTGGATTTTATTTCCCTCTCTGTAGGACAGCAGTGAGTAATTACTTTTCTCTGGTGAAGGTAGAGATGCTGGAAAAGTTTAATTAATGCCCATTAGGAGATGCTGCGAGTACTTAAACAAATTCATTAGGGCAGGGCGCTTAATGTTCATCAAAACAGCAAATAATTGCAGTGGACTGAATGTTGTTTATGCTGTACTGCATATTATATCTTTTTGTTCTGCAAAAGGTTTCGGGATGTGTGGGTCTTCCTTAGCCAGAGACAGCTTTTCTAACCCCTGTGTAAAGTGGAGGGCTTAAAAATGAGGTTTGGTGTAAATCCCTGAATCTCCTGATGCTTTGTCACTACGGAATTGAGTAACATGGAGGGAAAAGGTACAGCTGCCTGCTCGGCCCCGAGGTGCCGCGCTGGGCATGCCTCGCCATCGCTTAGCTGCGGTAGATGAACTGCCTTCTTAGCGTGAATCTTCCGTATTAATCTTTCTACCTTAGTAAATAACTTGCAGAAGGCAGGAGCATGCGGTGACCGCTTGTCTCCTGCTCCGCAGCGACTCCGTTGTAGGACAGGAGTGAGGTGATCCGGATGTGTGAGGAATAACGTCCCCCACTGAGCGGCTGCGCGAGCGACACTGGGGCTGGCGGGTCCCAGGTGGCCAGAGCAGTTTAAGGGCGAGTGGGTGCGATGCCCCGTGGCCAGTTTTGGTCAGATGGAGAGCGGATGTGATGCCTCATGGATGTGGCACAGGTGGCACTCGGTGTCTGCCCCTGGGGTCCAGGAGCCCTTGTCGGCACCAGGATCTGCCCCGCTTCTGTGGAACATTCGATTTGTGGTTTCCACCTGGAGTTACAAATACTTGTAACTCACGGGTACTTGTATTGTTGAAACAGTGTTAGCACATTTTGTAAATGTAAGCATAGGTAAGTGATTTGCGCAGTTCTTAACCTAAAGCTGTTTTCCCATCATTAGCTCTGCCATCAGAATTGCCAGTTGCTGTTGAAAGAAGCGTTGGAAGCATTTATGCTGTTCAGATGGTTCCTCATCCCAAATGCTGAGAATTGGAACTCTCAGGAGAGTGGAGAACACAGTTACTGTGCTGTGATTTGCGTAAATTTAATAAACTTTGGCTATGCAAGAGTCTGATTTGAGCACAAATTCCGTAACAGAAAAAGGACGGGACAGGTGAGTGTGAGGCGGCTGGCGGCCATCGGCTTTCTCTGGTCTTTGCAGAGGGAAGAACATGAAATGAACGTGAAAATTCCTTTGGGGATGGGCTGCTCTGGTGCCAAGCACTGCTTAAAATGGCATTGTTTTCCTCAGGCTGTGGTGGTCCTTCCGGGGGCGGCGGTGGCCCTAAGACCGGTCTTGGGCAACCTTATTACCAGCCTGGATTTGTCCACGAGTGCATGTAGTATTTCCACAGGGAAATTCTAAAGTATTCAGAAACTGCCAGCTGTTCTCTGCTTTTTCTCTCAGTTAAAAGACTACTAAAAATAGGATATTCTTCCATTCAGGCATCAAACTCTGATACGTAATGTGAAGTGTCATGCTGTAGGAATAGTAAAAGGGTTTTTACCTGAGGAACTTCTTTTCTATGGGCTGTTTTTTCCTATAGTGGATGAAATGCAGCAAAGAGAAAAAAGACTTAAATAGATTTCTGCTTTGTTGAATTACCTTTGGGGGGCATAAAATTTGTCGTTCTGAAATCCTTATTTATTGCCTCTCGGCAAATATGTCTGGTTTGGTTTGGTTTTTTTTTTTTTGTTTTATTTTTTACCCCCCTAATTGAACCATATTCTTAAGAGGCCCATTGTTCTTCCTGGTGTGTGTCATTGCAAAAATGTTGGGTATTAAGGAAATAGCAAAGGAAAACAATACCTCTCAAGTTTTAAAAAAAAAACCCCAAAAAAGTTCTTTGACAGAACTTTCTATCTTATCTCAAGAATGTGAAACGGGGACATAAGAACTAGGCCCATTCTTCATGGTGCTCGCGGTGATCCGGAAGGATTTAGTGTTCGTTGCTAGCTGGAAGTACAAGCTTGAAATGCAAAGTGTGAGGCGCTGCTTATATTTAACAAATATGTGGAGATAAAAATAAAATCTGCTTTTTGAAGTAACCATGTGCGTCTGATAGACATGCAGGAAATCCGAGTGATGCCTGCGGACTGAGCTGGACCTCACTGCTGCTGCAAACACTGCAGAATGAATTTAGAACTGGAGGATATTTGGAATTTTTCTCTTTGAAATTTATTCTTAGCCTGCATGGGGGACATGCATTGGTTTTTCGCAGTGACACGTTGTGCTGTCCCCCCTTTGCCGTGGCTCGGGGCGCGGTGCCGGGCTGCTCCCGCCGAGATGCACAGCCCCACGTCACCTGGCTGCGCTGGCACTGCCGCCGGGAGAGCCCCGCCAGTCCCTTAATAAGAGTTTAAGCTGACAGATAAAGACAAACTAATCTCTGTTTCATCACGTTAGTTATTGGAACAACGAGATGTCCAGTTTCTTGTATTTGCTGTTTCTGTAGAGCTGCCACTGGGGACCGAACAGGGTATTTTGGAATTTAAATGGCTTTGTGTAGTAACAATCAGGTGCTAGCTATGTAACTGCTGCCTGAGCCTGTCTCAGAGTGGTAAGTAAAATTAGGAAGGGTCTTCATTGCAATCCAGGCACGGTTTTGTGAGATGATTAGGACAGGTACCTGCTGTCAGAATTGTTTGTTGTAATTCTTGTCGTAATGGGTGCGGGGTAGTTTTCCATCGTCTAGCTGCATCTTATTATATTGGTAAGTTGGTACATGTAGAGAGAGGTGTATAAAATCAACTTATATGGGAGTTACGTTTGAATGAATCGCTGAGACTGAGTGTGTGTATATCACATACATGTATTCAAACAAAAAAGGTAACCTTTTAAAAGTTTTGCCTTCAGGTTTGTTCGTGTATCTTGGAAGCAAGGAGAAAGGAAGCATTTTAGTAAGAAGTATCTACTGTGGGTAACAGCAATATCTGCTCTGTGAAATGCTGTGCTCTGGCCCTAGTAAAGCCTTTCAAAGAGATTACTGCGGAACCTGTAAGGTCTGACAGGGACGACAGAAAAGGGAATGATGCAATAAATACAGGAAAAAAACCTACCATGCTGTCAGTTTGGGTTTTCCTGTTGGGGTGTGCACCCATAGCTGCCTTCTGATTGATTGTGAATTGAGAACAGAAATTAGATTTGGCTTTGCCTTCAAAGCTGTCTTTTTATTTGAAGTGCTTTCTTATGAGAATTCCATTTCTGTGTCAGTCTTGAATTTAGTGAGCTCTTTAAGCAGATATAAATGAGTCCAGCCTTCGCAGACAGCTGCACAAAGATGATGACTGGCACGCTTCCCAAGCCGAATGCTCCGCAATCCAAGAGCTAAGCGCTCCGAGTGGGCAACTTTTATTATTGTAACTGCATGACCCTTTCTGTCTCATAGCCTATACAAATTTTATTACTATGCTTGCAACATAGTGCCGAACTTTCGGGGGCAAAAATTAAACTGAAAGCAACTGGTGAAAGTTAGTCACTGAATCCAATACATTATCATCTGCACAGTTGTAGACATCTGCCGGGGAACAGGTATTTTCTGCCCTGTTCTTTAGACTTCGATTCTTTTTCACTGCCAATATGTCATTTTTTTGTCCGTTTATTGTACCTGGAGAGGGGAGGGTAGGTGGTTAGGAAGCTGACCACGAGTGAAGTGAGACATGTCACTTGCCATGGCCCCTTCTACAATCGGATGGTTTAGGTTTTTAAGTATGTTGCACATGGCTTACATAAAATCTTTTTTATGATGAAAAGCACAGAGTAGAAATGAAAACGGCAGTTACCTCACTGTGAAGTCGCTGTCCTTACTTTTCGTCTCTGCTTCAACTAGTTCTAGTTTATATCATGTTTTAAAGTAGCAGAAGTCTGTTCTGAAGCAAGAAATAATTGGAAATACAGCTATTGTGTTCCCCATGCAGAGTGACCTCTCCATAGGTGAACAACTGCGAACGCGTGACAGCTAGGGCTTAACCTGCTGCAGAATTGACCTGTGATCTGTGCTTAGAAGTTCACGTAAATGGCAAAGAAAGAGCGAGTTTTGTTTAATGTTTGGTAAGTTCTGGTTATGAAAACTGGATTTATTGTTTTAATGAGTAGATTATTTGCCCTTTCTTAATCTGCCAGTCTCTCAAATGCAGATGTTCTGAAAACTTTATTGCAGAAGCATTTCTTAAAAGATTATCTTGTAAAAACTTTGGAAATTTTACAGTCCTCTTTTTTTTTTTTTTTTTTTCCTTCTCTTGATAGTGTTTAGTAGATAAAAGCAGAGAGGAGAGGCAGCAAATACATCTTTTCAAAGTTGCTGAGCACTGTGTGTCATGTTCTGGTGGCCGAGGGAACTAAGTGACTTTGGCCATAAGGTGGGCAACTTTCTGGCCCCGTGGTCAGGTGGAGCTTTGCTCAGAGAAGTGGCCACCAGAACGCTCCGTGAACTGCAGCTTCTGCTGCTGAGCCAGGGATGAGGCTGCTCTGCCGAGCCAGGAGCTGCCGCCGGGGCTTGTCCCTGCAGGGGGGTGGCGAGCTGGGCTTCAGAGCAGGTTGCCCTGAGCCCTGACACTGGTTGGGGGACCAGGTCCTGCTGAACCTCTGACTCCGGGAGTGGGCATTATTCCCATTGTGTTTTCCTTGGAAATTGCGGCAGTCTTTGGTAAACGCCTTGCGATGAGGAAGCTGGAATGTCTCTTACCTGTTCCAAGTCTGCTTTTGGTGGGGTTTCCATTCTGTAAGAGACACGGGTTCGTTATTAATCTGAAGGTTTATGTTTTAATAGCTGTTAGTTAATAAACTCACTTACCAGCTTCTTTTTCCACATACTGACTGACATACTCCGTTGAGACTGTTTTCTTAGGAACCACTGATAGATAAGAAAAAGCAGAAATGCTGAGAAGCAGATGTTGCATGACCAAGTACCCAGCTGTGCACTAACAAAATGAATCTCATGGTGATTAGTTAACAATTCCTTGGCAGTCAGAGGCATATGTAAAACAGTAAACACAGCATGGGGAAATAATAATAATAATTTTTTTTTTTGAAAGAAGCATTTTCTGAGCTTAAAACACTGGCAACATCAGGTCAACCATCTGCGTTGCTGAAGAGCTGACTGTGCTGTGGGTAAGTCATACCAAGGTCAGTTGAACTGACTTAGAAGTCCTTAACCCTTTATTGGTAAAATAGAACATTTCTGGTTTCTAAGCATGGGGTGCATCATAGTTTAAATGACATGAGCCACAGCAGAGATATCTGAACTTAAACTGTCTATAAAGGAAAATAATTATTAGTGGTGTGGAGTTTTTACCTGCTGTTATGTGAAGACATTTAGCCAACAGCAGCAAAGCACATGAGTGGATACAAAAATGCCATCCAGCCATTTAAAGTCAAATTTTCAAGGTTAAGGTTAACTCCCTTACTGGAATGGAGTTGCCATTGTTGTATCTATGGGTGAGTGAGTGTAAAGGAGGAAGATAAAGATCGTTATGACCTTCTGGCTATGTAATTTAGAGCTGCGGCTGCAGTTACAACAGTCTGCCCTCTGGAATAATTCCCTGCTGTGCAATGCCTTTGTTTTGTTTCTCATTAGAGAAATAAACGAGTGTGCTAGTCTGCAGATGCCATCATCCTTCCGTTTTACCCTCTTCAGTGCCCTTCTTGCCCCTGCTGTCCAACAAAATAGCACATATGTGTTTTTCTGACCAGTTACTCATCACATGTAGTAACAGTTTGAAGAGTAAATTTGCAGAAAGCGTGTTAGTTGTGAACACCGCTGTGTAGCACAGGGATGTGAGGGGATTTATTAAATCAAAGATGTGTTTACAAAATACAAAATTAACGTTTAGGTTCCATGGTAGCTGCTCTGGTGATACGGCTGGTTTCAAACATGTTTTCATGCAGCGGATGATGGGAAGTGCATGGATTTTCCAGTTAAATGCTGAAGCTGATGCATGCTCCGAGGGTGGCGTTGGGAGCGCAGTGCATGCATGGCCCTGCGGGGGCTCCCGGGCGCGGATGTGAGTTGGATGGGACTGGGCACATGGGGAATTGCTGCAAGGGAAGAGTTGTTGGCTGAGAGTGGCTTGTTGGGTTTGGGTTTGCTCTGCTCACTAGCCCTTGTTTCTGAAAAAAGCTTCTTCCGTGGTTGAAGTCCTTGCTTACACGTGCTGGGTACCGCTAAGGCAGTGCAGGAACTGACAGAAAGAATCAAAACATTGCATTTCCTGCAAGGCGTTGGGAGAACATGTCTGATAATGTAACAAGAAGTTTAAGGTTCCCGATTTTTATAATTTTGTTGGGTTTTGTCAGGTGCATGCAATCTTCTGCATGAGGCATAAACCCCTCTACCAAGGTGCGTTTTCCGCCCTGGTGTCGCAGCCCGTGCTGCCTCCAGCGCCCGTGTTGCCGGAGCCAGAGCAGTTCTGCAAATCACATAGAGGAGTCGCCTCTTCCCCACGCTGTGTCTGGTGGCGGGATGGCTTGGCTCGGGTTTTACTCAGATTTTAGCCTTTGGAGGCTTTCACGACCAGCTACTCAAAAATACTCTGGGGCAGAGGGTTATTTCATTCCATATTAGGACTGAAAGTATCGAGTATTACAGCTTTCTCCTGTAGCGCTACTCTGGGTGTATGGTGTATATACGTCTGCATGGCGCAATGGCTTAGATAATTTACAGTGTTGTTAAGGACTTTTAAGATCTAAGTAGGCTTTAAACTTTCTTAAGTAACTTCACAATGTTAGAACATATGCAAATAATAAAACTTAAAACCATCAATATATCTGTCCTGTAAATTTTTACTACTGCTTACAGAGACTGTGCTTCTGGATTGTTTTTTATACTTCAGGAATATACCAGGTTGCCAAATAATTGAGTTTATATTGCACTTCAAACAAAAATTTAATATTTTCTATAATCCAGGCAGTAAATTTCTTGGCAAACTGTAATCTAGAACATCGGCATTTGTGCAGATGGTAAGTTTCTGCCCAAGGAGGAAAACTAATTTAATTGTATTATGAAAAACCCAATCATTCCCTGTAAAATGCTGTCTCTTGTCAGATGTCAGAAACATGTACACGGTATACAGCATATGGAAAACAACAATAGGTAATTACACTCAAATGTACCATGGTGCAACTGAATCTTTTTAATTTTTTGCTGCTACTGGTATTGCCCTAGAGAGAAATTAATATCTAAGTAGGTTATAATAATTGTACTTTTTGGGATAAATAAGCCGTTACTGTAGGAATCTAATAGTTGAGCTTTGTTCTTAGAATGGAGTTGTGTCTATTTTTGTGTGTGCTTAATCTGTAGGATAGGAATTGTTCAGCTGTTGGGTTTACTGAATGACTTTTAGCTCACCCATTTTTTTTTTACCTGAGTCCTCCAGAGTACAAACACTAATTTATGGAACATTTTAGAGTGGGAACAATGATGATCACAAAGATCATGAAAAATTATGGGACTTCCCCAGCACCTGGAAAAGCCGGTTCAAGAAGCTCTAACTCCATAAAAACTACATGACTGTTCCACAGAGTGGGCACTGCCCCATTCCTCGTGCCCGGGGCTGGGGGTCCCTGCAGAGCCTGGGAAGCCCATCGATGCTGTTTCCACATGGGCCTCCTGTGGAAATGAACCACACTGTATGGATTGAAAAATACTGCTGTATTTTAAAGCAATGTGAAGCAGGGACGTTTGGGATGGGTCTGGTATTGGTTTGCCGTGGGCTTATGGGTCCGGCTGTGACAGACTTCGCTGTGCCGCTCACGGGCACAGCCAAAGGGTGCCTTTGCTGTAACGTTCTCTGTTCCCGTGATGGTTGGTCACCCAAGAGGTTTGTTCTGCTCCAGGAGAAGAGACAAACAGTGTCTTGGTGAATATAGCGTCTTTGTCAGGCTCCTGCTCTGCCAAACTCCAGACTGAAATAGGTTAGTGGGCCTAGAAATTATGCAGAGTGTAATTGCATGTCTTGCTTCCTATGGAAAGCAGGCTAAAAATAAACCTGTCTGTGATTTGCATAAGTTCTATTCTAATCAGAACACTCAAAAAAAAGAAGGATCTTGGCATGTGACCATGTACCCTTATGCTGGGAAAACAGCGCCAAGTCCCGCGCAGATTAAATCGCTTGTGTAACACAGAGCAGCTGCAAGGACATTTTTCTTTGTGGATGTGACTGAAATGTGTCACTCTACAGAACTACACGCTGCTTAAGCAATAAATACGGCGTGTTACACGGACGTCAGTGTCTGGAATGCGGTGCTGTGTTAGGGCAGACGCAAGGGCAGACAGTTTTTGGCAAACACTGCTATAGGTGAACCTGCAAAAATGCCCTGTGTGGAACCCTGTCTTGGGGTGGGATAGTGAAATAATACTTACTAGATGTCGATAAATTTGAATTTGCCCATTAGCTGCGGATTATCAAAGGGAAGCATTAATATTAGAACAGTTTGGGGACTCAAGTAACATTTTGTTCAGTTGTGTATGTTAATTGCACTTTCTAGACCAAATTGATTTGTTTGCTGTCTCAGTAAATCATTTTCTCTAGTGTGAATAAACTAAAACATCACATTGTAAAATTAAAGGGATGAGTGGAAGATTGTTTATAAATTGGGAAATGCAAGCCATAGTTAATTCCAAGGAAAATTACCTCTATGTTTTGGGTTACTTATCTTTGTTTTGGCGTGTTCCACTTCTATATCTGCTCAATTAAGAGCAGACTAAATATTTTATGTATTATTATAACCTATGACAGCTACAGAGGACTCTTGATTTCATGCTGCAATGTCTGTATTTGGCTTTACGGTACGAGTGTTGCATGAGGGATAGTCCTCATGCCAAAAGCCTCTGTATGTGTAGTGAGTTGCACAGTGATTAACGCTCAGCAAGGGATTGAGTGCACAATTAGGAAGCCTTAATAAAGTGCTGTTATTAAAACAGCTCTGTATTTTTAATTTTTTTAAACATCTTTGCATATTACATATTCTGATTGTTGTTTTGACCCCTTAGATTGCTGTAACACACTCTTTTAAGGTGTTTGAGCCCGTTTGTGTCGCGGTGCGGGCTCCGTCACCTGCGTGGTGGTTCCGTTAGATGGTGTTCTGTCCTGCTCAGCGCGTTTGTGTTTATCCACCATTGTGATGTCAAAAATCTATTGCCTCTCGTGCTTTACATTTTACTCTGAGAGGCATAGTTAGACTTTGCAAACCTAAGTTTTGTTTCGTGAGGCATTTCTAGCTCCCAGGCTGTGCTCCATGAGCTTTCCTGTCAATGCTTGTCTCTGCCTGAAGTCTGGCAGCGGCAGAGACTCACAAGGAGCAGTTTATCTGGATTCTTCTTTAGCAAACACACCTTATTTGAGATGGAAATCCTGTCCCGTTTTATCAGACGGGGTAATGTGGGGAGGGCAGGGAGGAGCGGGGCGGTGGAGGTGAGGGGAAGGAGCAGCTCCAGCCGCAGCCAGAGGGGAGGGCGCGTGGACAACATCCTCCGGGATACCAGCAGTGGTGGCCCACGGGTGGCGTTCCGCGTGGACGCTCTTCCCCCAGCTATCAGAATAGTATCAAAATACAAAATGCTGTCTGTGAGCTGAGTGCAGAGTCTCTCTCTGCTTTTAGGTCCTGCCCCACGGCGATCAAAACCAGGCTCGCTGCAGTGAGTCTTGCTTGTTTCACAAAGTTGTAAAACGCTCCGTCTTTCCCATGAATTAAGGAGGATACGTGCCGCCTCCCAGTGAAGCGTGGGGAAGGATCTTGAGACAAGTAGCGAATTGAAATCTCTCTCGAAAATATAACAGATCTTTATAAATAGGAAAATGATTGTTGATCTGTTCTGTTCTTTTATTGCTTCTCAAGGAAATACCAAATCAAAGAGAGGAGAGGCAAGTCTCCGCATAGAATATAGAAGTCAAACTCTTTTCTTGCGGAAAATTCTCTTGCATTTTTCTTCCCCGCTGTTAAGTTGAAGGAAATGGTTATGTTTGCATTTTATTTGAAACCCATTCATTATTTTCAATCATTTGAGTTCTACTCGTATCTCCTTCAGTGTCTGATCTTATATCAGAAACAGCTGTACGGTTCTTTGTGCCTTGCCGTTCTCCTATTTAATAATGGTGCATTAAAATACTTGGCGTTACCAGAGAGAACCTTACTCATTGGTCATTCTCCTGACTGCACTCCCATGGTTAATGGATTTTTGTGGTGTGCGATGTGTTACTGTAATCGTATCTGATACTAGCATGCTTGAAGCTGCCATCTGAAAGTTTGAACTTCTTTACTCAAAGGGGTTTCATTTTAGAAATCCTTACAGTTGTAGGCAGAAAATGCATTAGGCTATGAAAGCTTTTTTGCTACCAATGCATCGCATAAAACCAACTTAAAATGACGTCTGCTGTCATTCCACAGAAATCATGCATAGGCTGAGAATGTCTATAGATGTACCGAGATACAGAAAAGAAGCAGCAGCATTCACTGCAAAATAATGAACTGTGTGGTCTGTCAGTAATCGCCAATATTTCTCATCAACTCTGTGTCTTTTCGGTTTTTTACATGTATGTTTCATTTCATGTTAATGCCACTAAATGTATACACTTTATTTTCATTAGAAGGTACAAAATTGTGCTGTCTCTAACGGAGGGTCTTGCAACTGAAAGGCTGTTACTGCAAAATGCTGCTTGGTTTTGAGTCCAGCAGAGCCGTTATCTGTTGTCCCACGTACAGGTCTCCAAATGCAGCTGGTCGTACTTTCCAGCTTTTTCCGTGGTCCTGAGGTGGCGTGTGCCCCTCCTGCCAAGTGCCCACCGGTGCCCGTGCGGCCCCCAAGGAGCGCAGGGAGGGAAGGGGCTCTGCCCGCGCACTTCTCCAGCCCAGGGCTTTGCGCTGGAGCTCTCCTCCTTCCATACCTGCTCCGGCATGCCGGCCGAGTGCCTTCACTTTTAGGTAGTTTAAAGAAAAGGTGTTTGTTGTTGGTTGTGGTTGGATGGGAGCTGCCTGCCATGGGTGCCGGGGAGCGTTCCCCCACCCTCCCCATAGACGTTTGGTGCTCTGGAGCTGGGAGGTGAGCTGGGGGTAGGTGGTAGAAAGTGCTTCTTTCTTCTGTTAAAAACCTCTTGATTTCACAGTGCTGGATCTTTATTCATCGCTTCCAAGATTCAGCCAACTGTGATGCATCTGTTTGCAAACGGAGGCAATTGTTAGTTGGGTAACAAGTGTTATTTTCATATACCGACCAAATGGCACAGAAAGACTCCCTCTAAATGCCTTCTGTGCTCTGACAATATTTTCCTTCTTCCTTCTGCACTAAACAATAGATTTTTTTTTTTCATGGTAGATGAGGAACCCAGCCATGGATATTCACAATCTAGAGGCTTCTGTTACAGTTGACTTTGCTGTTTCTGTATTGCCAAAAATAAAAATCTGGAGGATTGCATACAGACTCCCACTGTTTACGTTTCATCTCTTGTCCTTCTCAGCTCCAAGTGTCTTTCAGAATAAACAATGCATTATTTGCCAATGCTTTTGTATTTCTTAAAGATTGTTTGAGGATATGCCTTCCAAAGCATATTTTAGTTATCGTCAAAGCTTGAAATACTTTAATGATGAAGTTCATAAGCAAGCACAAAGCCAAATTATTTTTGCCTAGGTTTACCAACAATGGGCTTGGTTATTTCCAACCCTGTAAGATTTCAAGGAAGCGGTACAGCATAGTATGCCATAATGTTCCAGAATGAGGGCTGGGAAGATTTGTCCCCCTGAATCAGTCACCACCTTGACTGAAGATCTGAAGGAATTATCCTCTAAAGGCTTGTGTTGATCGCCCCTTTGATCATTTAGAGTAATGAGCTATCTCCTAAATCTGTAGGCTTAAAAAGTCAAAACTCATAGTTATTGAAGTTTTCTGAGTGTATTTTGCATTACTAACAAAAATGAAAAGCTCTCCAAAGTGAGGTGGGATGTACGTATTTTAATGAGGTTTCTGGCACCTTGTTTCTCAAATCTGGATAAACAGGTCTTCATTTATTTCAGAAGTACAGTCAAAGACACTTCCAGTATTTTGAATGCTATGGTAAGTGATTTATTAATACTGTAAGGCTTATATCTACCATAATTTCTGTACATAAGAATATGTAACCAAGAATTTATTGGTCAGCATATCAAAATTACAAAACTACAATTAAACAAGCTTTTCAAAGTAAACCTTTCTAATATTTTTCAGCTTTTAGCTAGTAAATGAGTCTAGTTTAATGGATTATTGGGACTATAAAGTGCCTTGAGATTTTTCTGTACAATAGACCCTATCTGAATTCTTCTATGAATTGTTCTGTGTCTATCATGTTAATGTAATTAGATGAATCTGACGTACTTACCCTTTACTTTTTGTGAATTTGCAGAATATCTTTAATGACACAGCCATAGTTCAGCTACATGAAAGATCCTTAATTCAATTTCCTTTAAAGATGATTGACATTAGTAACATTTAGCCACTTAACAAACCTTTATTTCGCAGCATGGTAATCGGCAAGTGCTCTGCACCATGATTTCTCTGCAGTACAAAGAAGCAAGATTTGCTGTTGTAGTGAAAAGTTTACGGATTAGTTGTGTTACTTGGAGGAATTAAATTCCTTCCTTTGCTGCTCGGCAGGTCCTGC
Organism: Rhinoptilus africanus; assembly: GCA_013400135.1. Lineage (NCBI taxonomy): Eukaryota > Metazoa > Chordata > Aves > Charadriiformes > Glareolidae > Rhinoptilus > Rhinoptilus africanus. The sequence goes on along the minus strand of VXBO01006239.1, from coordinate 330,173 downwards.
CGCTTGGCGAGGTCTCCTCCGGTCCCGCTTCCTTCACTCTGTGCCGCTGCTCTGGGACTGCCCAGCCCTGCCCCTTGGCCTTGGGTCCGTGCTCGGTGCCTTGCAGTGTTGGGTAGGGATTTGTAAAAGCAGTCTCATGAACGTAGGTATTTAATCCCGCTGCTGATAGCAGCATCGGTAATTTCAGAAAAGTTTGGTTCTTGTTTGTTGGTCTGCCCTCAACCCAGCGCTCTACAAATGATCCTGGTTGAGGGAGAAGGTGAGAAGTCTGTCGGTATGGCCAGAACAGATTAAAATGTATTTTTGCTCTTTTTTCATGCCCTTTAATAATCTAAGTTTTTTTTATTATTATTTTGTCTTTGTAAAATACATCATTTGCATTTCACATCCAAAAATAAGCATCTAATGTATTTGGCTCTTCTCCCACATTTGTTCTAGGAAATCGAGTTTCATTCTTTGCCTTGTCTGTTCTGTTCATTGTCAGGGGAAAATCTATGTCTTGTGACAGATTGCCGTTCTCCGACAAATGTCGCTACCTACCAGTGATACAGCAAATCAAGATGCCCTTACGGTGTCTCACCAGAGACCTGCCCACTACAGCCCTTCGGAGAATCTCCGATGAATTAGTCAACGGTTGGCCTTTTCTGATGTGGGATCTGGCAATCAAAAGATGTGATTAATTTAGACTCTGGGAGCAGAGCAGTGTGGACCTACTGCTGTTTGAATCTCATTAAAAGGCAAACGAGCAGAATACGTGTCACATTCCTGAGATGATTATCTGCTTTTGGTCTTTTGAACATCCTTGCTGTGACTTAACTACAAAGCGACTGGTAATTGCCGGATGGCGTGTAGGTGCTTATTGAGTCCTGTGAACTGGACACGGCGATTTTCTTACTCAGTGTCTCAGAAAGTAATGCCTCACCTGATGGTGAGCTTGACTGCTCTTTGAAGAAGCAGCAGTTATTTACCCTGAGGGGAGCTCAGCCCATAGCGACCAGTATCCCAGGGGGATGGCTGGCCCAGATGTGGTTGTCGTCTCAACTTCCTTACTGGCCTGAATTTTCCTGGAGCTCCTCTCCATAACGGGCAGAGTCGAAATATAGGTTCTTGCCTCCATGACCTGGAAGAGGGTTGGGAGGCGTTGGGTGGGAGCGTGCCTGCGGAGCCCTCCGTGTGGTCCGGCTCAGCCCTCCACCACAGTCCCCTTCTTCCCCGAAGGGGAACCAGACTTTACACAGTGATCCATCGGTGTTTCTGCCCCACCAGCTGGGCAAAACGACACCCTCTGTCTGGGTTAGACATACTCAAAATATTAGCATCTCCTTCTGAAATCGGAATAGTCTGAACCTGCCCCGTGTTTCCTGCGCTGGGGCCGTAGGTGTTTGCTGGGGGGGCAGCGCCGCAGCGCGAGTGCCGAGGGCTGTCTCACTGCGGGGATCTCCCTCCTCTGTGGTCCCTGGGTGCCGTGATCCTCTGGTATGCCTTTAGANGCCCCGCCCGCCGCGAACGTTTGGGGCGTTTTTACCCCGTAATTCAGAGCCGAGCCCTGGGAACGAGGGAGCGCAATTCCTCTTTCACGTCCCTTCCCTAAAACACGTTTTTGTGCGAAAGGCTACAGGGAAAGCCCCAGTAATGAATGATATGGCTTAATGGGAAAGCCGCATGCTTTTAATAAACTGCTACTGTGAAAAATCGCTTTATAATTAGCAGGAAAGCGTTTTTCAGAAAGCCTGAGTGGCAGGAGCCCTGGACTCGTCGGTTGGCCCCCAGCACTGCAGCTCCCCGTCGTTGCCGAGGCGCCCCGTCCCAGGAGGGCTCGGCCGGGGGCTCCGCGGCACCGGGGGGGGGGTGCTATCGGCTGCGGCCNGTGGTTGTTGTCTCAACTTCCTTACTGGCCTGAATTTTCCTGGAGCTCCTCTCCATAACGGGCAGAGTCGAAATATAGGTTCTTGCCTCCATGACCTGGAAGAGGGTTGGGAGGCGTTGGGTGGGAGGAGCCCTCGGTGTGGTCCGGCTCAGCCCTCCACCACAGTCCCCTTCTTTCCCGAAGGGGAACCAGACTTTACACAATGATCCATCGGTGTTTCTGCCCCACCAGCTGGGCAAAACGACACCCTCTGTCTGGGTTCGACATACTCAAAATATTAGCATCTCCTTCTGAAATCGGAATAGTCTGAACCTGCCCCGTGTTTCCTGCGCTGGGGCCGTAGGTGTTTGCTGGGGGGGCAGCGCCGCAGCGCGAGTGCCGAGGGCTGTCTCACTGCGGGGATCTCCCTCCTCTGTGTTCCCTGGGTGCCGTGATCCTCTGGTATGCCTTTAGAAGGAATTTATTGCGTTCAGCGAACGCCTGTGTTTGGATCTGTAACTTGTGTCACATTATCACGTGTGAGTAGTTGCTGAGGAGTAGCGTAAAGCTAACGTGTTGCACACTGATTATACCTTTGGTTTCCTAATGCAAGGTGTCTGGTTTGTGTAGCTGAACGTTTCTTTAAATGGCTTTTGCTTAGTCACGTCAAAGGTCGCTTCATCTTACTGTCTGTCTTGATAGCTGAGTTTCAGTTAGACAGTAACAGTTTTCACCTGATGAACCCTGGTAATTTCTGTTTTATCTACCCGCTTTCGCCCAAAGCCCTCCAGCTCTTCCCTTAGCCCCTAACGCGCCTTGCGCCTGGAACGTTCACCCCCGGGGCCCTTTGCTCTGCGCNGCCGAGGCGCCCCGTCCCAGGAGGGCTCGGCCGGGAGCTCCGCGGCACCGGGTGGTGGATGCTATCGGCTGTGCCTCCGGCAGGTTGCTGACAGGCAGGTTTCTGCGTGAAATGGGGGTAAAAACGAAATGGAGATTTTCCACGGGTCTCCAGAGCGATTCGTGGGGGATGTCGCAGACCCTCTGTGTACTAGCAACGTTAGCCAGACGCGCTTGTCACATTATTTTGCTGTCACATTATTGAGCAGCAGCATAAAATCTTCACAGATTGAATTCTTAGAATTTATTTGCATATTTAAACATTGCATTTGCTGATTTACCAACATTGCTAATTCAGAAATGAACTTCTTTGTGTTGAGCTCTAGTAGCACCATGGCAATACTCATCTCCTTGCGGTTGCGGTATGTGTACTGCAGCGTTTCCATGACAGGTTGGATGTATAAATAGCCAGCTTCATCCTGTCTAGGTACAGCAGTGAAGGCAACTTCGCTGTTGCAGTTTGTGGTGTGATGAGAAATGAAAGCCATGACCCTTGTTTTTCACAATGTCTCCGTCACCCATCCTTGCTCCTGTCCTTCACAGCGCTGTATTTCCCTGCAGTGGCACTTCAGCCTCTTTTTCTTGTGCAGTCACTTAGTTTTCCTTACTCAACTGCAGTGTGCATATCTTCATTTAGACACTTCCTTTGTGGTTAATTTAAATTAAAACTGAAAACAAGAGCCTTGTGCCTGTTCATCTTGCAGAACCTGAATGGTTTAAAGTACATTATTCCTCCTGACTGGTCCCTGTGTTGCGTGTGTCATCCTTCAGAGACAGCTCAGCAGCACAACAAACACCAACCCGACACTCATTAGGTCATTTTGGAGAGTCTGATATACGAGGTTCTCCTAAAAGCCTGCGTGAAACAATGTAAAGGAGCATGTTCAGCTCCCGCGGGGGGAAATATCTGGCTTTTGCGTAAGAACAAGCTCTGGAGGTTGCCTAAAGCATCCTTACTATTACTTTATTTTTCTGCTTTCTAATGCACCCCATTCTCTATGTGACTTTCTGTCATTTTCTCTCTGCCTACTCTTCTGTCTGACTTTCTTCTGTTTTCCCCAGGCAGTCCTTTCAATCTTCGATTTAGTCATCTTGGTTTCAGAGCACAGTCCAATCTTTAAGGTTTTATGTTAAGATTAACCCCTCAGTGTCAACACATCCTTAGCAGCAGCTTAGCTTTTACTTTTTTTTTTTTTTGGAATGAGTTGATATTTATTGAAAAGAGTTTATGAGCTTTTAAATTCTAAACCACGAAGAATGTAAGATCAGTGAATAAATAAAGTCTCTGTAATTCTACATCCAGTACGGATTTTCACCTCTTGCCAAGTTTTTCCAACATGCCGCACTCTGAACGTAGCTAACAACCAGATTCATCTGCCCGAGAGAAATATGTGTGTATTGATCTGCCTAAGTGAAATATGCCGGTATTGTTACAGCGTGGTGCTATAGATCTGCCTCCGACAGGGAGATGGATGGGCCGTTTTAGTGGTAAAACATTTTTTAATGTTGAGAAACCATCTTGTCTACAAACAATAAAGTGATTTGTAGTAACAAACGGAAAATAGTTTTCTTGCTGGAGATTACACCGTTTGTTTTCATTTTCCATGACATGTTTTGCTCATTATGCTGCAGGAAGCGAATCCAAGGTTTTATACAGAACAGCTCGCGATGGGTGAAGCTGGGAATTGCGCGGGGCCCGGTGTCATTGTGGCCGAGGGCGCAGGCCCCGTGTCTGCGAAGGGGACGGGGACAACGTTCAAACGTTACGGACAACGTTCAAACACAGGGCAGCGTTACAGCGGGCTGAGGATGGAGGTCCTTTGGGGCTGGGGGCTGGCGTTACGCACTGGGGTGCTGAGGTGCCTGTGAGTGCTGGGCGTGCGCTGCGGGGCTCGGGGTGGGTTTGTTTGGGTTTGGTTAATTCACGGACAGCACAGGCCTCTGAAGGGCGGGCTGATCGGAAATCATGGTGTCACTTTTAAACACTTGCCAGCGTTACTTGGAGGGGTAAAGGTGCAAACTGAAGTGCAGTTTGCCGTTACTGAGTGGTGGTAGCCGAGGTAATGTTTAAGACCTGCCTGAGGTGTGTGTCTGCCCTTAACTTGGCAAAAAGGGAAGGGAAAGTATAAACCTGCCAAAACCAAAACGTGCAACTGACTTTGCAGCGGTGACACACGGTTGGGAAAACTTGGTTAGTGGCGGTGGACGGGTGTTCTGGGTTTTGGTTTGTTGTTTTTTTTCCAAATCAGACGTTTCACATAAGTACAGTAATATCAGGTTAAGGTGTTGGGTGAGCTTTGTGTTCAGACCGATGTGGGTCTGTGCCCCGTCGCATTCCTGGGCCTTTGGGGTGGTGTCCTCAGCCCCGGGTCTCGGCTCCTCTAGAGTTCCCCCCGCGGCAGGTTTATCCATCTGATAACCTGCTGCTGACGTGGTCCAAAGGAGCAGTGGTGAGCTCCAGCGCTGGCCCCCGCGGCTGTGGCACACCAGCGCACGCCTGCTGCTGGCCATCTCCTGCAGCGGGCTCCGAAGACAAAGACCTCAGAGTCCTTTTTTCCCGAAAGCCCGGCATGTTCTGCTGTAGTACATAACTTAAATTTATCAAGGTCACTGAACCCTATTTAATGTGCTTTCTGGAAAGATGACAGGGTACAAAAGATTGTTTTGTACCCTTCTGTCAGAAGGATGAAGCAGTAATACAAGAGCTCGGTTATTTGTGTGCTGAAGGGGCTGTGGTTATCTAGTGATATGACAGATTCGCTAATGATACCTGACAGAAGTATTGCAAAGGAATAATTGTAAAAAACCCTCTTCTATCATGCGGTGTTTTTAAAAAGAAAATATTTTCTGTTTATAATATCAAGAATGCAGATTCCCATGTGACAAAATATTGAGTTTGAGTGCCTACCCAGGAGATGAAAATGGAATAGAAAATATTATCACTAGATTTTGAAGCAGTTAACCGTCTGTAGAGAGTTTTATTTTTGGTAGCAGATTTTGTATTTTAATACTTTTTATTGATTTCAAAACGATTCCGGAATATTGTCACTGTCTTGCTTGGGAGATACTGAGGTTGGGTGGTTGTTGCTCAGCTGTGCTTAAAATCTCCGTGCTCGTTTACACCAGCAGAGCTGGGCTTTGGCAGCATAGAATGGCTTTTCCATTAAGGTTGCTGCATTAAAAACAGCTCAACTCTTTCCACTGCTTTCTTTTTTTGTAACCTTTATAGTAGTGAAGTGCCATGATGTCGTAAGATCCTACTTAATTTTTACAAGTTATTCTTGTTTGTTGTTTTTTAAGGAAAAGTCATCAACAAAGACTTGCGCCACTACTTGAGCCTTCAGTTCCAGAAGGGCTCAATAGACCATAAGCTCCAGCAAGTGATCAGAGACAATCTCTACTTGAGAACCATCCCTTGTAAGTATGTAAAGATCATCGTCATTTGATCTGTTCCTGCTAACTGTCACGTCATTCGAGAGCTTTAAATGCCTTCTCTCCTAACCTGGTTTCTACCTTGCAGCGGGAACTTGTGTAAATGGCTTTGCTAGAGTAGTTTCGAATCTTAAGTTGCAATAAAAAGGTATGGCCAATACGGACAGACAAAACAGTGAAAACAGCGTTCAAAGCTCAGAGTATTTCAGGAATATCTGTGTTTTACTCATCAGTTTACAAAAACTGCCTGTTTTGTCAGTTGTTAGAACAACCACAGCCACTATGGGAAATAAACCTTCCTCAGCATGATCAAACAGTGCAGACACGTCCTGATTTCTGTCAATGTATTGGGTTTTGCACAAAGAGGGAACTCAGACCTTGAGAGGGTCACGTGCATTGGGCAGAGCAGCGCAGCTGGACGGGGAGTTGCAGAAAGGGCTGCAGTGACACAAGGTAGAAGGTGACTCTTGTTGGCTCACCCTGAGGAGACAGCACAAGGAGGTGGCGGCAAGAGGGTGAGTGAACCTGCATCCCAAGAACAAGAGGAAGAAGCAGCGCGTGGACAAACTTTAGTGTCACAGCAAGAATTAATTAGTCAGAGAATCTGGCTGGGCCTGTCCCATCAGTTGTGCCAGCCCTTCTGCTCTGAGCCCCTGCTGGTGTCTCTTGGGCCAGGCAGCACAGATGCTCCCCTGCCTTCAGCGAGGCCCCGGAGGGTCCTGCTCCCGCTGGTGTAGCTCTGTCGAAAGCACCGTGCGAGGAACAGGACGTTGGCAGCTGCCAAATACCCTGTCCTTGCCTCTCACCCTTCTGTGCCATTTCATTTATTCATTATCACAAGATCGTCCTTTACCTTGTCGTGAAGGTTCACTGATTAAAAAGTCTCATCACCAATTGTATTCAAATATTTAAAAGCTTAAAAGTTGGTCAACTAACGTTTTTGTAACTACAGGAATTCTGTTCTCAATTTAGCATCATTATGATATTGAGCATGCCCAAGGGTTTGTGACTTTCTTAAAAGATAATAACAGTGAAGGGCAGTTTGTTTACTAGCAGCTCTTGTTCATGCTGCTGCCTGAAAAAATCGACATACGCCTTTAAAATGCTGTTAGGTTATAGGCAGTAATGAATCAGTGGAGTCCTTTCCAGGAGAGCTTTAATTAAGCTATTATAACTATGGGAGGCCCATATTTATAGACATAACACTTGGAACTTCTGTATTAACACAGTAATTTACTGATTACTTTGAAAAACTCTACCTATAGCTGGGGTTTGGAGTATGGATGAATTACACTCTGAACTGTAAGGTCAGAAAATAGCTTTTGTGCCCAGTTATGGGTTTGGTGGCCCAAAAATCAAATGTGCTTAGTCACGCGGACCTCATTACAAATTAGCAAGCGGTGGAAGCAGTGGGGAGGTGCAGCACCCATACAGCTGTGTTTAAATACCACAGCTCTTACGCAGCTCCCTCGAATCCCAGACTGCAATTGCCCAGCTCAGGCGTCGACAGCTTCTACAGAATCAGTTTTCGGTTCACTGAGCATAAGGAAGAATTTCTCTAATTACCACCTCACACAGCTTTTTTCCTCCTCCTTCCTCGATACCAGAACTGTCATTCCCACGTAATTTATTGACCTAGTTTTTATACATTATTGTTCACTTGCTCACCAGTGTTCTAACTCTTGTCTTGCTGGGGTGACATCACCATTGTATAAAGATTCAAAAATGTATTGTTTTTACTGAATTGTACAGCAGGCAGCATTTGGTAAACAGGCAGCACTTCAGTATCTTACAAGAGTGTTTTCTCTGTCTTTCCAGGCACTACAAGGGCTCCCAGAGATGGGGAGGTCCCTGGGGTAGACTATAATTTCATTCCTGTTGAGCAGTTTAAAGCACTGGAAGAAAGTGGAGCCTTGCTAGAAAGTGGAACGTATGATGGTATGTTGGTGACATTTAATGGAGTGGGAGTAAGGACCCCGTACTCGTGTCCAGTGTCTTGGTCCAAGTGTAGCCCCTTGTACTCAGGAGGTGCCACTTTTCCTGCGTGTTGATGGTTATTACGCCAGTAGAGCAGCAATATTTAAACCTATTTTTGGAGTACCTGTGCAGAGGAGTAGTGGTCTTGTTTTCTTNCCACACTCTGCTTGATGCCCCCCAGGATGCCACTGGCCTTCTTGGCCACCAGGGCCCATCGCTGGCTCATGGTCATCCTGTTGTCCCCCAGGACTCACAGGTCTCTTTCCACAGAGCTGCTCTCCAGCAGGTCACCCCCACCCTGTCCTGGTGCAGGGGGTTATTCCTCCCCAGATGCAGGACTTGCCCTTACTGAATCTCATAAGAAGCTGCATTTTGAAGCTGTCTAGTAAATCACAGGTTGTCCTTTCAGCCAATCCTGATGCAACCTCGTTATTTTTTCTGTTGAATTTTTGAGGAAGCATGCTGAAAATGTTTGACTGTGATTGGTAGAATTTTGTTTTAATGGACTTCATAGTCAATTTTGTTTGAACCCTTGAGAACAGAGCCCTGTTCTTCCGAGGTGCACATCAAAAGGACAGAAAGCAAAGGAAATTCTGATACAGCAGGGGAAAAAAAAAAAGTATTTTGCAATGAAAAATTGAACAGCACTAGACCAGATCGTCCAAATCTGTAGCAATATTGTTTTTGTTAAAGGTGGTGGGGAAAAACACTGTAACGAAGGTAGTGAACCATCAGGAACTGGTTATTCAGAGAAGTCATGGAGCTGCCACCGTCTGATGGCTTCTGCTTTGCTTTGGTTTAAAGGGTTTTTCAACTATAGAGTTGTACTTGAAGTTGACTGAATTACGGCCAAATTTTCAGAAATGCTGAGCACATGCAGCTTTCACTGGTGCTCAACGGAATTTACCAGATTGTAAACCTGCCTGATTTTTATGTATGTTTAACGTATATTTGATTCAAGCAACTTTAAGCATACATCTAGAGGATGTCTTTGGTGGTTTTACTGGCACTTGAATTAATTTGACTGATTTCACACATCCTCAGCACCCCAAAAAAAAACCAAACCAAAAAGAAAAGAAAGAAAATGTCTGAAGCAGAAAATTCAGTGATTGGTTCTGTATACCTCCTTGTTTTACACGGCTCATGCTGTCTGTTAACATCGTCCTGTCTGTGGAAGTATCCTAAGCAAGTTGAGACTAAACTAGCACTTTTATTTCTCCTTAGCTCCCCCTTGTCTGGCTGTCACCACTTTGAGCCTCGCCCTCACTCATATTTTCAGAAGGGTTTCTTTTTTTTTTTCCTTTTTTACATGGTCAAAAACACATCCAGCCACCAAAAGTTACCGCAGCAGGAATTCTGGGAAGCTCTCTTGCTGTGTGCTCAACTCCCTAATAAAAATCATATGAGCAGTCAGGAGAGAGGTCAGTTGCTGTAATTTTCTTCCAGAAAACAACAGATGATTCCTAGTAGTTGTGTTTTAGATTAAAATATTGAAGTAAAAATCTGTTCATTTTTCTCAAGTACAAATCACTTTTAAATGAAGCTGTATTGTCAGTAGGAAACTGTAGGAATGTAGTTTTAAAATCACTTACTTGTAACTGCTTTCGTGTAAACAGATTCTTTATGTTTCCACACAAAATTAATTTGCTTTTTGACTTTAGTGTGTTTCTGTTGCTCGTATTACTCTGTTAATCAGTTAAACAGTATAGAGTAAGAACAAACGATTTTCACTGTTCTACTTCTGTCAGGCTGTTCCCCAAGTCTCTTTATGGTGCATTATTGAATTCCAGGCAAAGTAGCAAATCCATCTTTTTCTTTGAAAACCTGTGGCAGGGTAGAAATTTTGAATTAAACCTATCCTTTTCTGATGTACAATAGTGTCACTAGCAGAAAGACAATACAGGAATAAGTAGGTGATTGACTGGTGATTGGTTTTTGATAGTGCTGATGTCTTCTTTAAGAAGTGAAGTTATAGTTCAGGTCTTTCACTGAAAACCTGTTACATGGGCAATAAAACGTTTGCTGCAGTATCAGTGTTTAGCAATCTTCCTTTCTGTCTCCTCATCAGGTAATTTTTATGGTACTCCGAAGCCTCCAGCAGAGCCCAGCCCCTTTCAGCCTGATCCAGTGGATCAAGTTCTTTTTGACAATGATTTTGATACTGAATCACAGAGGAAAAGAACCACGTCTGTCAGCAAAATGCAAAGGATGGACAGTTCTCTCCCCGAAGAGGAGGAAGAGGAGGAGAAGGAGGCAGTTAATGGCAGCGGAGGGATAGGTTGGTTGACAAGGGGAAAAATTCCCTGAAGTATTGTATGGATGGATAAGAAGTATACAGATAACATTCATGCTTGCTTGAATCGCTTCCTTAGTTTTGGTAAAGTTTGAACACAGTTTTCTATTCAGACTGGTGTTTTTACTCAATTTTGAAATTATCTTTTAAAAAGAAACAGCTGTTCTCCCAGCCAGATGTGCAGTTGCATCATAAAATGCACTGCTCAGTAGAGAACAAGCAGTGCTGGGTATCGGCCAGTTACATGAGGAGGAAGGAAAAAATCTATGCACTCTTCAAATTACAGAATCCTTTGCAGAGTATAATTCATACCCTGTAAATGTTAGTGTTTAATTTTGAGGAGATTCCTGAATTTGCGTGCAGGAGATTTTAGCGAAACAATTGGTTTAAGGGGCAGCACTAGCTTATACTGTACAATTTTCAGATGATTTTGGTTAAGGGAACTGTCGCACAACCTGAAACTGCCCGAAGGAGAGTTGGCAGGGGGAGGTTAAGCCGAGCATGCTGGGGCTGGACCAGTGTCCGGTCGGACGTTTCAGAGATGGGCAGGATGCCCTTTTCCTTTGCTGTTGTGGTTACTCATATGGAGGGGGAAGAACTGATGGTGGGGAGAAGCCGTCACATTGCATTTGCAGACGATCCTGCGCGTGAGTGTTTAGGACAGACTTCCTGAACAGACCTGACCCAGCCTTGCAAGCACTGGGGCTGGCAGCACCGGGGCACGGCGCATCCCGGTGGCCGGGCTGGTGGTGAGGTGGAGATCTCGGACGTGGTTGTGCAGGAGGATACTGAGCATAACCTCGGGGCTGAAGGGTGGAGGCTTGCATTTCAAGTTTTCTGCAGGGATTTTGGGGAGCTTTTTCGTGTTGTGGCTTGCAGGAGGGTGGTGCTTGTTGTATGGGCAGTTTGGGTCTTCTCTACATTTCATTCTGGTGCTTTGAGGGAATATTAGTAGGATTTGGGGCGGGGGGTCGATGGCATTACAAACACAGTTCTCTATGTACGAACGGCAACAAAGTGTAGTCAACTTGGATTTCTGCCAGCGTTGATTTTTCAGCGTAGGCTCAAACACATAATACAAGGTTAATTCTGTTTGGCAGGGGAAAAGCAGAGTTCAGTGTTTTCATGTCAGCTCTTCAAAATTCACAGCTGAAAAAAAGTAGTGGAAAAATGCACATCACATACAGGGACGTGTTTGACATCCACTTGTAGCCAGATTAAGAGGGTGGTTCTTGGTGAGAAACAGCATAAACAGCTGACAAATAGTAACACTTTCCCCGAACAACTGCAGAAAACAAAGAAAAACATTCAGATTCTCTTGACTGGATGAAACCTGTTCCCAGCTACAACCAGACGAGCAGCTCCATGGACTTCAGAAATTACTTGTCAAGGGATGAAACCCTGGAACCGCTGCCCAAGAACTGGGAAATGGCCTACACAGACACCGGCATGATCTACTTCATTGAGTGAGTAGGCGGACCCCGCGGAGGGGTTGCTGTGCCCTTCGTGGGCAGAAGTGCGGGTGGGCTGCCTTCTAGGGAGCTGCCTGCTGCTCTTACACCTCTCCTTTGCTCTTACTGCTTCTATTTCTGAATTAAATTTAATATATTTCTACTGTTTCATTCCTTACTGATAGTAATTTACACTGCGTACTTGGTACGGTTACCATCGCGCAGGAAAGCCTTATGGTTCGACGTGCAACGTCAGTTTGTTTGTAATAAGAGTTTCATATCTCACAAAATACAAAGCTGGGTGGGTATTGCTAGGTGAGGTGTAACGTCGTATAAACCTCCCTTATGTGAAATTTCTGTGAAATTCGAGAGCTTGTTTATTCTTTGCTGCTTGTGTTCCTTGGCTGGGAATGCGTGTTTGAAAATACAAATAGCATAGATCAAAGCCCAGGATAGGAGCGCAGCTCATATGTGCACATGGGAAACAACCTCACTTACTAATTTCTAAAGGAAACAAAAACCTTACTGAGATTTAAGCATAAAAGGAGGCTAAAAATGTTGTTTCCTTTCAGGTAGAAACAGCTGATATTCCCACAATGAGCTCTTTGGAACAAGGGAGAGTGTTTTTACCTCTAAAATTTCACATCTGTCCTGGAGAGTGTCCAATGTGCTCGTACTTCTGAGCATCGTTGTTGCCTTTTTTTAGCATTTTGTGATGTGGCTGAGGCACAAGTAAAGGCCACGTTATCTAAAAGCTGCAGTTTGCGCATGGTAGTAAATATCTAAAAGTCAGAGTAAAGCAGAGTTTCTTCAGTCTGAGGGAGTTCTCTTATCTAACGGGAGGCGTTCTGCTCCACAGTCATAACACCAAGACAACCACGTGGCTCGATCCGCGGCTCTGTAAGAAAGCCAAAGCTCCTGAAGATTGTGAAGATGGAGGTGAGATGTTCAGAATGCATTTGTCACCTGTGGCTGATAAATATCTGAGTTTATCACAACTGGATACGATCTGTTACTGCCATGGTAGAAGCTTCTTCCAGATACCTGTGACTGGAGCAGGCAGAGTGGTACTGAGTGTCCCTGGTTTGGTGGCAATCAGAGTTCATGTAAGACTGGGAAAGTCCGCAGTGTATTTTCCCTGGAGCAGTAGAATCTGACTGAATTGTGGGTTTATCTGCATTTTTAAGATGAGAATATTTTGTTCCAGTAACTCTCACTGTGAGGGAGAAAGCTGCATATGTTAGTGATGATCGCGCTGGAAATTGTGCAGATGGAATATGGCAGGAGGAAAAGGTCCATAAGTGATAGAATATAGGAGTAATGAAGAAGGTACAGCATGATGCCTATTGCTAATGATACCTTTCGCATGTGACATGATACAATATTTGAATGCTTAAGTAGAGGGGATGATCTGACTCCCTTCAGCTCTTTATGCTGTTGCTTCAAGACTTACAGGTCAGATTCATGATCAGTCTACGACAATTCCTGCAACCATTTCCTACATAGTCATGCAATTTAGTCAGCTAGAAAAGAGAACCAAATAGCTCTATCTTCAGCAAATGCCTGACATGTTACAAAAGCTGAGGCAGCCTCAGAATAGCCCGTCATCTTTCTAAATTGCACAGCCTAACAATCATGTATTCATAATGAAACCAGCTGGAGCAATGGACGCGTACTGCTGCTTATTAAACATATGTGCAGCTCACCACAGGATAAAAGGAGCACTTTAAACGGAGAGATGCAGGATATCCAAATGAACAACATTTAAATGAATAGACCCACTGGGTCTTTTGTCAAACCCTGTGGAGTGATGCTGGTATTAATAATTGGTAACATGCTGTCATAAGCTAGGAGAATTCCTGTTACCGTCAAACTTAAGGCAGCCTCAAACAAGATTACATGGCGGTTTTATCCTTCAAATGTCTAGCTACCTGACTGTACCCATTATCCTAATACTTAAATTTCCATGGTCAAGATAACTTGAATGGTAAAGCTAGAATAATGGGTCCTCTGTGTTACCTGCTTATCACCTTCAGTCAGTAATGATCTGCTGCTGGGCACCGTCTTACCAGACTCTGAATTTGCCATAAAAAGGAGCTTTCCACATGTAACTTTCAGTACCTGCATCAAACAGGTAATTTTTTATTTTCGGCCCCTGATGTTGGGATGTCCAAGGCAGCCCCGGCTGTGTCAGCTGGCTTGCTGTGGTGCAGGAGCCCACGTTGCCCTTGGTGCCGCCAGCCCTGTGCACGCCCTGCCTGGTTTGGGAATTCTCGCTGGATTGTGGACGTAGGGGTGAAGCAGCCTGCCGCTGGGGTCCCTTGGTGCTCCTCACAGATGGCTGTTACAGTTCCGACTGAACAGGGGGAAGTGAAAACTGAAACGTCGTCAGAATACAGTGACGTGTCCTGATGCTATTGAGAGAATAAATAAGGCGGCGTTACTTCTGCCAGGTGGTCTTAAAAGGAAGGTACAAGAGGAATGGAGACGTGTGGTTTGACAAGCTCGGGATGTGATCCTGCGAGGCATTTATAGCTCTCTTTTGTGGTGTATTTGGGGGCAGAAGCAGTGTGACCATATTCATATTGTATAGTTTAAAAAGTCAACAACTATCAAATCGAATTAATAATACATAATTAGATTAATTTTAAATCATGTATTTTTCTTCCCCTGTATAGGTTCTTCCTCTCTAAATAGGTTCGTTTGTGTCTTGTCTTGAAATTTATTATATGTTTGAAGTGGTGTGATTTTGTTGAATACAAGTCTCCTTGTCGAGTGGAACAAAGAGTGAGAGTTGGAGGGCTTCAGAGTCCCGGGAACAGGCTGACATCCTTTTGTCTGAAAGAACAGCCTCAAACAAATGAGGGGAAGAAAAAATAACTTATATTTTCCTCCTATTTTTCATGAGTCTGTAATCTTTCCTCTTGTTCCTTCATAAGAACTCTCCTATTTGCAGGTAGTTTTCCACTGTAATGGAGAATTTTGTTCTTCTTGATTGCAGAACTTCCTTATGGGTGGGAAAAAATAGAAGACCCTCAATATGGAACATATTACGTTGAGTGAGTGCTAAGTATTAATTTGACATAGTTACATATTGAGTGGAAAATAATGAAGCGCTGGATAGGCAGCATGTATAGGTTGTAATGCAATGTAAGTATTAACCATCTCCAGTAGAAAGAGGCAGCGAACGCGTGGGCTCTCTGCACGGTGTGACCTTACTGGGGGGGTGGAAACACAAGTAGCAGCCAAAGTACGTTATTAATGGGAATGAGCTGATGTCATTTTTCTTAGCTCTAACAAAGATGGGGTCACTTGATTTAAGAGTAGCACCTGATAACTATAAAAGAGCAAGAGTAACTTATATCTCATGGCTGTCTCCAAAGAGCCAAGTAAATAACTACTAAATTACTGCAAGAGCTCTCTGAGTCTCCTTCAGGTCAGAGTAAATGAAATCTCTCTTTAACCATGGAGGAGGAAATCAGTAGAGTTGAGAATGTTAGCTTCAGAGAACATGCTAACATTTTTTGATTTTGCAAAGCTGACAAAGGTATTTAAATGCTGCTCAAACTTACTGGTTTTTTCCATTCTGCTGTACTACTCTAGCCTCTGCTGGTAAAAAGGTGATGTCTGAGTTTATAAAAGTTATAGGTAGATGGAAGCAACACATAACGTCAAGAGAAAAAGCAGATTTTCTCAGTTCTGATTTATTAGAACATTTTGAAAATTTGCAGAGTGGGATGAAGTTGTACTCTACCTAATAGTTACGGGAAGTAAAATTGTATCGGCTCTTAAAGTAAATCAGGTTGTTCGAAGAACAAACATGCTTTCAGTGTTGATTAGGGTAGTTTATCGTTCATTTCTCCAGAGCATTAATCGGAGATAATAAAAAATAGTATTTGTAGATGTATCTTTTGTGGTTGTCTTTTCTGTGAAATTTCAGCTGTCTGTTGAAATCCTGATCAGGATTTTGTATGTCTACAGTCATATTAACCAGAAGACTCAGTTTGAAAACCCAGTGTTGGAAGCCAAAAGAAAAAAACAGCTAGGACAGACTGACGTTGGCTCTTCAAAATCAGGTACCGCTGAATGTTGTAGTCTTTGTTACCCGTATCTTTATCTGCCAGTGTGCATCGTCAGTAGCCAGTCTGGGAATTCATCCAAGGCGTTAACCCTGTCTTTTTGCTGGCCGCTGTGGCGTTGCCCTCCCAAATCTGCAGGGTTTTTTTGATGAATGATTTTTTTAAATGTTAAAATTGAACCGAGACCATAAGACTGCTTTAAAATAATTTTGATTATTCTGAAACTGGTTGTCTTGAGCAGCTTTTGAGTATATGGAGGGTTAGAATAGCCAGACAGAAGATGCAGTTAAAACTACAGCTTGAATTTTTATGCTTTTGATCTACTTTAAGCTTGGTATTCAGAGTTGGTTATAGTGTAAAACTGTGGATTATAGGTGGGAGCTTTAGTTCCAGCTCTGTTATGATCTGCATTATGGTCTTGGAAAACACTCAAAACTTTCACGTCCATGTAGGTCAGTTGTGAAATGAACGTTAACAGTATCCTGTTTGCTTTACTCCATAACAACATCAACCAATGTTAACCAAACAAATCATTAACCTTTATTGCACTTCCAAAAACCCCAAACAAAGAAATTACCAAAACTAACCCTGGTTTCCTACTTTCGTGTCTTTTTATTCCACAATTCCAAAGGACTAGAGAAGTCTGTCTTCACTAGAGATCCATCCCAGCTCACAGGAGCACTCATACGGACATCGCTGAAAAAAAGTACGATGGGCTTTGGCTTTACGATCATTGGAGGGGACAGACCTGATGAGTTTCTCCAGGTGAAGAATGTGTTAAAAGATGGACCCGCTGCACAAGATGGGAGAATTGCACCAGGTAAAGTGTTATTTCTCTAAACCTGCATTTCGTGTGCTGCTTTTAGAGAGTGCAGCTTGTGAGGCGCAGGAGGTGGGATGACTCCATCCACTGACTCTGAATATGAACACCTCCCTACATTAAATAGTTTTCAGATTTGTGAAAGACCTGTGCAGAGATGTTACTCAAAAGGAAAAAGCAATGTTCTAGATAGAGATCTACTTTGAGAACACTTTGGAAGATTTCAGTAGTTCTGCTTTAGCCAAAACTTTTGGCTTCATGGTTGTTTACAGGATGGCTTTTTGTTCCCTCTCTATACGTAAAGTAAAAATAGTGCGTTTGAATCCTGGTCTGTGTTTTGCTTTGTTGCTGCCAAAAAGCATAACACCACATACTGAAATGGCAAAAAACCTGCAGCAGGAAGGAACAAGCAAAGCTATATGAACTGGAAAGTGAGGAAACTAGGGACGAGAGCACCTGCAATCCATGAAGAATTGCACACTTTGTTATTATATGTTTAATTTATAAACTTACCCTAACTTACTCTTTACATACTAGAAAAGCCAAAATGCTTCTTTACATATCACATAAACTCTCTTACTCTTCAGAGAAGAAGAGTTCGTGCTTTAGATTATTTAATACTATTTACTTATTAAATGAAACAGTTTCCTGTTTTGTTGCTGACCTATTGTTTGAACTTGTTGTACGCAGTTCATTTTCATCCTCTGTAAGAATGAAGAGGACTCTGCAGCACTGCGTTGTGGTGCACACACGTGTTTGAATGAGATGGTGTGTGTCTGTTCATGCTATAGTTCATGTGATAAGAGAGTTTCTGTTTCACGGATGCCCAGGCATTTAAGTGATGAGACAGTTTGCTTGCTGGGAATATTGCATTGCACGTGTAAAGTTCCGTGATCAAAATGATGCAAATTATGAAACAAGGTTTCAGGATCTGAAGCCTACATCCGCTTCTTTTTGAAAACACATGCTTAGCTGTGTGTGGCCACAGTGTGAGAGCACAGAATGTGTGTAGGCGCAATCCGAGCTTAAGTTCAGCCAGTCCTAAAATAAACATAGGAACCCCCCCTAAAAAATCCGATTTATTCTGGATTGAGTTTAGGATGCTGTACAATATGAATTAAAGTAGAAGACATCTGCTTGCAGGAGTGTACGTGCGCTGCTGCATCTCCTGTGGTTTTACAGTATAATTTTTAAAATCTGCTGCAGATTAAACTTTATATCTTTAGTACACTGTGTTCTGAGATGAAATAGAATAAATGCAAAGAGGAAATCCTTTATGCTTTTTGGCAACAACTAGCCAAGAGGTGATTGCTGAGCCACCGCTCGGTACTAGTGTTGAAGACAGCAGAGCACTTCCCTCCTTAAGCTTTTGTTCAGAGCCTCGAACAGCACTGGATAGGTGTGGGTGGTTTAATTTCTGGTTTTGACGCTATTGGACTTTCTTTTGTAACAGGGGATGTCATTGTAGACATAAATGGAAGTTGTGTTCTTGGCCATACCCATGCAGATGTTGTCCAGATGTTTCAGCTCGTTCCTGTCAATCAGTATGTGAACATGACTTTGTGTCGTGGTTATCCTCTTCCTGACGACAATGAAGACCCTGTGGTAGACATAGTGACAGCTACACCTATTATTAACGGACCGCCTGTGACCAAAGGAGATGTTTGTGTGACTAGCCAAGATTTAATAGCAGGAACAGTTGTGTTGGACCAGAATGGAAAAATGGGCCCTATGTTGGTCAATGGTCGTCTGAACGGCCCTTCTATGGATACAACAGAGCAGAGGATCTCTCTTGCGTCTTCAGGAGGCTCTCAGCCGGAGCTGGTCACCATTCCTCTCGTCAAAGGTCCTAAAGGCTTTGGGTTTGCCATTGCGGACAGTCCTACAGGACAGAAGGTGAAAATGATTTTAGACAGCCAGTGGTGCCAAGGCCTTCAGAAAGGGGACGTAATCAAGGAGATTTGCCATCAGAACGTACAGAGCTTGACACATCTGCAGGTGGTGGAGGTATTGAAGCAGTTCCCAGTAGGAGCAGAGGTGCCGCTGCTTATCTTAAGAGGAGGTACGTACGTAAATTTACAGTTGTCATATATGGTTATATGCTTTTTAAAAGTCCCTTTTTGGTATCATACCTAAATCTTGTCCAGTCTTGACAGCTAAGTAGCAGCTCATTATGTCTCTGAGCTGTTATGTTCTAAGTTTAATTTATACCCCTGAGTATGTGGGGTGAGAGCATGTTGCTAAGGTTTTTTTTTTTAAAATTTTATTATGATATGTTTATGCACTGTCTCTTCCAAGTGTCTGGGGAGTGCTGAAGCAAAAATGCGGTCTCTAGCATAATACGAAGCATATGACGGATAGAGTTTTCTGAGGCGCTCCAAACGTATTCCAGTAACTGTAGCTGTAATGGGCAGGTGGTCACAGGAGACAGGAAGAAGCATCAGTGGTGAGGTGGAGCTGATCACTGGAAATACCAAAAAAATTCTCATTTTTGCATTTGCATATTTATACCTCTTGACTGGCAGTTACAGACCAGAATGTGTCTTCTCCCCAAAAGCTGACTAATGGATAGTGTGCGTTTGCCAGAAGGAGCTGATGGAATTATGAAGCAACATGTAGCTGCTTAGTGTCCCTTAGAGCTTTTGTTGTAGCTCTGAGCGTCACTCCAGTCAGTCATCGACATTTGCAAAAATCTTCATGTCTTTTTCTGCATAAATTCTACTATTCCTTAATCAGCTAAGGAAATAATTCGATTTCTTTAGTAGCAAGTGAAGTTTCTCTAAACGTATTCACAAAGTCTCTGTATCCAATGAATTGGTGTGATTTGATTGACCAGTGTCTACCTAAAAGAGAAATAGATGTTTTTCATTGTTGTACAGTTAGCGATTCTAATTAGAGGCTTCTTGGAAGTGATGTTTTTGGTTAACTGAACATTCACTTTGCCATTTCAAAGAAGAGTGAATAAGCAGTTATTATTTTCAACGCAGGAGAAGCTGATTATATTGCCTTAGTGACGTTTAAACTTTTGGTGACCTAGTATTGAAATTGCTTTCTACGTTGTATTTTCTTCAGGTCCGCCCTCACCTACTAAAACTGGCAAAGGGGTGAGTATTAGCCGTGTAT
Organism: Rhinoptilus africanus; assembly: GCA_013400135.1. NCBI lineage: Eukaryota > Metazoa > Chordata > Aves > Charadriiformes > Glareolidae > Rhinoptilus > Rhinoptilus africanus. The sequence goes on along the minus strand of VXBO01006239.1, from coordinate 310,255 downwards.
TTATTTTTGTTTCTGATGGAGCATATTCAGGGGTTTTGGGTTGCAAAACAGGCTCATAAATATCATCTGCTTAACACAAGAGATTCCTTTGAGTTGAGTTGTTTAATGGAGGTGACGGATATCTCTTTTCTTACTACTGAAGAATTAAGAACGCAGCAGAGATCTTGAATGATGATGGTGTAGTATCGTTGATTTGTCATGATTTTAAATATGACATTGCCACTTACCTTCTAAAATTATTTCCTTTTTTTGCACTGTACTTGAAATTCCTATCTACGTGTGCCCTTCGACCTGCTTTTGTAATCTCATCTCCTCTGGATTTTAGTCCCTGGGGTAATCTGCAGGATGATTTAGCAAAACCACATCTACTTAGCTGGCACAAATCCATTGTCTTAAGTAACTGCTGTCAGAGTACCCATTAAAAGGGAAACAAAATATTTTTTTTTCCTTTGCTAATTACCTGTATTAAAGTGCAATGGGATTTCTAAAGGAAGTTTACGATACTTGCATACTTCTCAATCCTTGCATAGAGTTAATGGATTGATCAGTTCTCCCTTTCTAAAGTGCTTGCTTATCTTTAAAAACATATTTTCAGGAAGTCTCTACATAGCTGTACATTTCTAGTTTGATACTATTATTCTTGGAAGTTCAATCTGTTGTGGTATCTTTAATATATATTAGCTCAGTAAAGAATCCTTGGGCTTAATAAAATACCTCCTGGTTTGTTAATGCTGATAGTAATGCACCTTTTTGTCACAAGTGCTTTTTTGTATGAATTAGGCTGGTTGGTGAACAGAGGTATTTTTTTTTAAATGTTTCTTATATAGAGCAAATTATTTCATTTTAGGAAGAGCCCATTACCAAGATGTAGATGCAGCTGCTTTTCCTACCTTTGGCCTGGTGTTGGAGTATTGAAGTTGTGTCCCAGCAGGGGCATAACGTGAGCACCAAGTTCAGTGGGCTTGAGATGGGCTGCGCTCCATAAGATTTGGAGATTCCCTTCTTTGCCAGCGTAGAGCTGCCCACCTAAACCAAGGGGTGCACAAATCCCTGCGGTTTGAGGGCACGGGACTCATCAGCATGGCTCCTGTGTCACTGCTCTCTGTGCCAGCCTGCTGAAAACCCTCCGGGCTCGGGGACCAACGTTCCAGCACGTGCGCAGGAGCAGCTTCCCATGGAGCACTCGATGTTCAGTGGCATTAAGCAGTGTAGCAAAATAATTCAGTTAAAAAGGGCAAGTTCATGTGTTTATAAACATAGAAGAAGTGTCAAACTGCTAAACCCCTTGGGGGAGTTTTCTTCCACTCTTTGTAAAAGGCCATATCGAAGTCTGTTCTGCTTGTGCTTTTGTTTAACACGCACAGACACACACAGACGAACGTGTTCCAGTTTTCCAGGTTGGGTTTCAGCCCAGAATAAGTATTGGACCTATTTTCATGCATAATGGATTGGAAATGAGCGTGGAAGACCACAAGGGTGCTTGCTATCCTTTTTTCATGAAGTATGAATAGGAGTGTTACAGCTATGGGGTCATTAAAAAAACAAAGCTAATAGTGAATTACTAATGCCTTTGCCACCTAAGTGTATTCCTCCTGTTCGGTGTTGATAATGCCCCGGGACCCCTGCAGCAGACAGCCTGGCATTGGGCACACCGTCGGTGTTCGTTGGCAGCGGGCAGGGGGCCGTGCCCGCCGAGCCCCTCACGCCCGTGGTGCTGGGCCGCAGTCCCGAGCTCAGAGCGCCGGCTGGGGAAGCCAGCTCTTCTCCAAACATGCCTGGTCCCCTACGCATTTGCTTGTTTTGCCTTGCTTTTGACTTCTGCGTGATGTTTATTGTCTTTGCGCACACCAGTACACACGTTCATTATGCTTTTGGTTTAATATGGACGCTGTGGGGTGGGGTCTGTTCCAGAAGGACAAGCAGGACAGCTCAGGGAGTCTGGAAGCCGTTGGAGATCCCATCCCACAGCCCATGCCGTTTCCACCCACTGCTGTACGATCAGGCTCTCCTAAGCTGGACCCTTCAGAAGTCTACCTGAAGTCTAAGTCTATATATGAGGACAAACGTGAGTATATCAACTCCAACTTGGAAATACTGAGTTATGAAGGAATTTTTTCTTTGTCATATGTGTGGTAAAACCACTGTGACGTTCGTATTGAGTTTGTTAACCTCCTGTAGGTAAAACATTTCAGGAAATGCGTAATTTGCACAGAAATTAGAGAACTGTGGAACACCTTTTTTTGAAAAAAAGATACAACGTGTTTCAACCATATTTACAATGAAACAATTGGTGATAGAAATGGTCTCAAGGATAGTCTGATTCTGAAGTGGACCTGAGCATTTCAGAGTTTGTAGGAGGTAGCTCTGAGTTGTATTGCAGGCTGGCTTTTGTCCTGCCCACTGCACAAATGCAGTTGTGATTTGTCCTTTGGCATTTGTTAGTCTATGCTGTCCTTTTTCAGTCTTTTCTTGAAAAATTATTTTTCCGTTTTGTGAAGAGAGTATCACTGAAAATTTGACTGTTTGAATTATTTACTGTATTTCTGGTTACCATGTTCTGTCAATAAAAAGAGTCAGAATGCACCACCAAAGCATAATCTTTCAATAAGCAAAGATAACTCCTTACATGTTTTGAAATGTTGCTTTGTCTTAGCTCCAAACACAAGAGATTTGGATGTTTTCCTGCGAAAACAAGAGTCAGGCTTTGGTTTCCGGGTGCTTGGAGGGGATGGACCAGATCAGCCCGTAAGTGAAGCCTACGTGTTGTCTTACAGTATTACTGTTAGAATGACTCCTACTGTGTCATCCTCATTTCCCTCTCGTTCTCAGCAGTTCAGTGATGGCAAAATTGATGAGCTCAGTAAGTGGCTGGACTTGGATGAGTCTCTGCTTGGGAGTAATTGCCAAGGAATGGTGGAGCTGGAGGCAGATGGGCAAATGCCAGTGGGAACCCCCTGGGCAGCCGGTCCCTCTGACGGCAGCTTTTCCAAAAAGGCAAAAAAAAGAATTGTTCTCTGGGAAGAAGTGCTAAGACTTGTACTGTATGTCAGGGGCCATGCCTTCAGCTGTCACGTTAAGAGGAAAAGATTGCTTTTTGATTACAGTTAAGGAATATGGTTTTTTCCATTCCCAGCTGTGATCCAGTGCTAGCCTTTTGGGTGTTTTTTTTCCTAACGTGCATTTATAGAAAAGGAAGAGCAAAACCAAAGAATTTTACTTCTGTTGCTCTGTATAGCATTGGTGGTGTTTTGTTTCCATAACAGCTGTAGCTGGGGGTCAGTGTCAAGCTAACGTCAGGAATGCTGTGTACCGATGATCCCCCCACTGCTCACCTCCAACAGCTGCTGGCCATAATTATTCTTAATCTTTCATTTGACCTGATTGTAGTATATGAAATAGTGTGTAGTTCTTATCTGTGTTATATTCAGTAGCACTTTATGAGGTGGGGGTAGACAAAACTGATAAAAGGGGAGTGCAGCTGTTTGAATTTCATTATCTAACCACCAAAAGGTGTGCACTGAAAAACCTTCAAGCGTGGAACTGTCTGAGCAGCTTTTCAGAAGTAAATTTGAGTTCTTTTGAAAGCTTTTGCGTCTTCCCCGATCACTCATGACTAGTCTTGATTAAAAAAAAATAGAATAAGCAGAATGAATGACAGAGGCTTTAGTTTCAATAATGTCTGGGAAATCATACGTATGTAGTAAGTCCACAGGGTATGCTTATGTCAAAAGTTAGTCTTTTTAGCGATCTGACAAATACGCTCAAGAGAGGGTGATACATCCAGAATCCATGGAAATAGGGATTAAAATCCCCCTTAACGGTGTATTTACTGAACGCTTTGAGCCCCCAAGTTGTATCCACTGAGTCAGCTTGTGCAAAGCACGCTTGCTGGCTGCATTTCTGCCAGAATTGGACAGTCAGATAGTCTTTAACGGCATATTCCCAAACGCACTCATCTGTCTGGATTCACCTGGATTCCAACCATTACGTGTTCTGATGAGTTCACGTTCTGCTGTTCAAACCCCCTGCCTCTGCTCTGCTGACAGATTTATATTGGAGCCATAATCCCACTGGGAGCAGCAGAAAAAGATGGGAGGCTTCGAGCTGCGGATGAGCTGATGTGTATTGATGGGGTCCCTGTTAAAGGGAAGTCACACAAACAAGTTTTGGACTTAATGACCAGTGCTGCGCGGAACGGTCAGGTGCTGCTCACGGTCCGGAGGAAGATCTTCTTTGGTGGTACGTGTCTTGCCTGTCTGGAGATGGTACTGCAGGACACGGTGTTGCGTAATTATCCCACACATGGGTCCGGCTAAGGGAACACCTACAGATTTGTAATCGAATCAACTAAAGCTGCTCTGAAACCTATCAGTTATTGCACTAGAGCCAAGCAGCCCAAGATTCACAGGGGGTCAGCTATAATTCTGAGGGAGTGGAGAAAAGCAGAATTTAATAAGATGGTGCTTTGCTGCCTGCTAGCTTGTACAGTTCACACAGATAAGGCTCTGAAAATTATGATGGTAGTGGTGTTTACTTCAAACACTTTTGCAGATGTTAGTTAGAACAGCCACTAATGCTATGCAAATAGAGTAATAACACAGTCTTTTCTGTACAACATGCTGTATTCTCAAGTCTTTTGGCATCTATGCGTAGCAAGAGTAAGTGCATTCAAACCAGAGATGATTCAGGGCAGCATCTTGTGATTCTGCCATTTTACATCAGTGACCAGATCGGCAGCTTACAGGAGATGATTGTCCTTGAGCCGATGATGCTGATCGTGTGAATGGCAGAGCTGGGATGGGCCTCAGGAGAACTGGTTACGGTCCCCTGTTCCGATTAGCAACCAGTATCGCTTTTCCATGGCATTATTCACCCATTCATTCTGAGTATATACAAGTAAAAGGAAAAAGTATTTTTAAGATCAGTTTTGAATTTCTTTAAGATACCTTCTGATAGATAGACTACTTCAGGACCAAAATTTTGTAGGTTTCCTAAAAGAAAACCTGGCTTCAGTCTTCAAACTGCCTCTTAAAAAAACATTTCTGTCATTCCAAGTAAACGGTTGTTCCTCACTTTAGATAGCAATAGCTGTAGTTTGTAGCTGGATCTCTGCCGTAGATTTTGTACTTGCAGCATGCCGAAAAGCCACAATGTGTTTTTTACTATAAAAAGGCATCAGATCACTGACGAAGTCTGTGTACTCACTGCCAAGTCTGTTCGGCTGCGTGCAGCAGGATTTCCTTGGGTAACTCTGCACACCTGTGGAGGACTCTGGGCCTTTGAGTGCTTTATCCTGCATCTGATTTCTATTTGATCCAAATTGTATTGTTAATAAACTCACCCCTTGCTTTCCCAGGCAGACAGTGGTTCCTCACGCTGGCACTGAGATGTACAGTTTTGCTGTAGTTACTTGATAAAACACCAGTACTGTTTTTTTCCTTATTTGTTGTTTGTCTGTTACCTGCAAGGGGAAAAGCAACCGGAGGAGGAGGAGTTGCAGCCTGTCTTGATGCAGAACAGCTCTCCCCGACTGAATCGGGTAGAGTTTGCAAACCAGCAGTTGTCAGAGATCTACGATGTCCGTCTGCAGCGGAAGGAGAACGAAGGGTTTGGCTTCGTCATCCTCACCTCAAAGAACAAACCTCCTCCGGGTGGTAAGTGCCGTGTTGAGGCGGCGGTGCTGCCCGGCCTCGCCTCCTGCCGTCCACCAAAGCTGCTGCTGGTGCGAGCGGGGCTGCGGCTTCCCCAGGATTTCTCTTTCCGTGGTGTGGTGGTGTTACTTGCACAGCACTCTGTAGATACAGTCGTCTTTTACTCACACTATTTCACAGCCCAACCCAAGACAGCTTAGGCTGTCTTGCTTCAAGTTTATGCTCTTTTTCAACCAACTGTGACATGTGGGAGGAGGGGGACAGTATATCACGTGTTCCTGGCCCATAGACAGGAGTGTGCGCTTGTCACAGGGCAGTCGGCAGGACGTGGATAGCTGTCAGGCTGTGTCAGGCTGAATTAATTGCATTAATTCGTAGGCATTTTAGTGGAAGTATAGTTTTAACCTTGGCTTTATATTACCTAATCAGGTAGAATTTCTTCTTTTGAGTATCTGAGAAAGTAAGGGCTGCAGCACTTGAAAGAAAGCAATGAAGGTGTTACTGTCAGGCAGGGAGTTTGTCTAGAAAGAACATCAAAATGAAAAAGTATCACACTCTGGTATTGCAGTTCTGATATATGGACATGGCTTCAGGCATAGTTGTAAAGATAAACAGCAAAATAACCAAGGTTAAAAGCAAAAATAAAAAGAAATACTGTGAGCAGAAGTGAAGGAGAGGAGCTGCTTGCAGGAAGCCCTGGAGTCCATCTCAGTTCATGGGAAGGTCCATGATGCCCCGCACGGGACCAGGTCTGCTCAGCGTAACCAAGTGCGTTTGTACTCCTCCTGCTGCTGGCTGCTGTTACCTACCCCTGCCAGGCAGAGGCTACTGAATGTTCTTATCATGAGGTGGGGAGTAGGATCATCTTCCTGAGATTGATTTCCTCTGGCTGTCAGGTTTTGATTATCTGGGTCAGCCCTCGAAAAACAGGCCAGCTCACTGTGTTCACCCACAAACAAACTCCATTCACTGACATTAAGGTACAGATAACTCCCGAAATCCTTATTCAGTTGCTTTAGTTCCTTAGTGTAAATTGACCTCCTGAAACTTCCTCAGCTGGTTCCAGACAGACATAATGCTTGAAAGTGTGTTTCTCTCTTTATTGACCCTCAGACACTTTCTTTTTCCACTTCGTTTACTGCACAATAAAAAAACAGCAGAAGCACAGGAAAAAAAAAAAGTTTCTAAATAACATTGTGCTGAATTCATACGATAGATATTTAGAGTGTGATGCAGTCTTGGCTCAGACGGTACCTTTTCAAGAACGTTGAAGCCAGCCGCTCTGGAAGCGCGGGGCGCGGTGGGATGGCCAGGGGCAGCGGTCCAGGCGCAGAGCTGCTGCTGGGTTCCCGTGGCAGTGTCAGAGCGAGCTGCCACCCTCCATGCGCGATGCTGCGCAGATGATCCTGTCCCATGTCAGAGTCGCTATGGGTTAACGGTGTGTTGTCTGGTCAGTCGGATATTATGAGAAAATATGATAAACAGAATTATTCTATGATAATATAAGTGCACTACAGACAATATTTTTGTCTGAGAATGTGCTGCAAATCCCTATTTATTTGATACTACAGATGAAACTAATTCTGTGCTGGAAACGTAAGCCCTGTGGTCTGGGCTGTTTATAACACACAGGGAGAAAGACACTTTTCTGTGCCACGGTTTATCATGAAGCTACTGTGTGCTTCTAAAGCCAGGATACTTTAAAACAAGTAATCAGCAATTGAGTCTGCAACCCTGCAGTGCTTTTCTCTTCACAGTTGGCTCTTAGGTTTATATAATACTTAAAAAAACAGTCTATTAAGGGAAGTGTAATTAAAATTTAAACTCATGGTAAATGCTAGAAGGCATCAATGTCTGTTCCTTCACAGTAACTTCTGCCTGTGCTAGCTCATTAAAACAATCCTTGATGGCTTTTTAATCTTGGGTTGCTGATGATGCTGTGAAAGTGTTTCGGATTTTCTGTCATGGCTTTGAAAAAGCTGATAATCCTGGCAGGCGCATAATGTTCCTCACCTTTCCAGTCCCTCAGAGAAAAGCCTGCTTGGGTGAGCAGCACCTCCAGAAAGCAGGTACCCAGCGAACCCACTTCAGGCTTTGGAGATGCAAACAGGTGTTTAGATGAAGTACCAGGACGGTCGTGTACGAAACATTGAGGCTGGTCCGGAGAGGTGTTTGGAAATGAGCTACAAAGGAGCATTGAGGCGGTTCCTTCGCAGAAGAGCCCTGATGAGATTCGGGAAGGACAGGAGCCAATTTTACTGTGCTCTCAGGCATCCAGATGAATGCGAGGCTGTTTCAGACGCATGGGGAAGCATGCTGACTGATGTGCTTTGATGTGATGGGGATCTGCTCTGCCAAGGCCACGTTACCACGCAGGCGGCTCAACGAGCTGCTCTCTTGCCCTGGGTTTGGGTAGGCTCCTCCCGTGGCAGTGGCATCTCGCTGGCTGCCGAGTGCCATCTGCAGTGCTGGCATTGGGGTCAGCAAACCGTGAAATGGGGTCTGTCCCGGAGCACCAGCAGGGCCCTCGGTGGGGAGAGCGTGGCGGCCACTGGGCCGTGTCGGTGCTCTCCTGGGTGAGTGGCACCAAGTGGAGCATCCCTCCCTCTTGCCTTCTCAGCAGCGCTTGGTCCTGCTCCTGTGCTCACCTCTGGGAAGGTAATGAAAAGCAGTCACCTCTCCTTCTGCTTCTTGTGAAATTCCCTCTTTTCCCTGTTCTGTCTTTTCTGGCCCTGTTGCTTTGGCCTCTGGAGGAGGCTGTGTGGGGAGCGGAGTGTCACCATGGGGTGAGCTGGGGAAACCAAGCAGGAGAGCTAGCGGAAACTCAAGATGATTATTACAGGTGCAGCTTCACCTCGGAGGCGAGCAGGGGCAGGGAATGGTGTGTGCAGAGCTGGTCCAGCACACCTCGAGCTGCACACCACGGTACCAAGTCAGTCTCTGGCAGGAGAAGTTTGATTTCCTTTTGAAGTGTATTTAAGGCTTAAGTTTTGGTTGCAAGGAGGAATAGTTAACCCCTGCATCCAGATTTCTAATGACTGCTAAACTGGATATCCATAACTGTCTCCGAGTCTGCACAGTGTTGCAGGGGCCCTTCATGAAATGGAAAACAGTGCGTTACGAGTAGCAAAACAAACACAGCGCTCCTGGACACATGGTCTGACTACCCCTTTGCAGATGTGACCCATTTCCTTGCTGTGTTTTCCTTTAGGCACAACACCTTGTATGTGACCAGGCCGTGCTGCGAGGTGTTGGCCTGTCCATTCACTCCATTGCGTGAAGCTCTCCTCATTATTTCCAGGCTTTTGTTGGGCTGGCAGCGCCGCCTGTCAGAGCAGGAGCCGACTCTGGGGTGACCCAGGCAGTTCTGGGTCTGAGGGATGCTTATCTGACGTGATTATTAACCATGTTGCTGTGCCTGTTCTTGATTTTCTAGTGATTCCTCACAAGATCGGGCGAGTTATAGATGGGAGCCCAGCTGACCAGTGCGGGAAGCTGAAAGTGGGCGACCGCATCTCGGCAGTGAACGGTCAGTCCATCGTTGAGCTCTCGCATGACAGCATCGTGCAGCTCATCAAGGACGCGGGCAACGTGGTGACTCTGACTGTCGTGGCTGAGGAAGGTAAGGAGGGAGCAGGGCGCCGGCAGCTGGATGGGTCCTACCACACTGCCAGGGTCTGATGTTCGTAGCTTCTGAAGTTAATACGCTTAAAGTGGAGTATTTTAAGATGTTTGGGAATTAAAGAAAAGAGAGTGAAGCTCAGCAGTTTGCTCTGGAAGAGCTGAAGGCAGGTGGGGCAGACAGAGACAGCTGCCGAGGTGGTAATATTGAAAAATAAGATACAGGTAGTAACACCACGATGCAGGGGAAGAGAAGTTCTCGTAGTTTCTCACATGAGAGAGAGAGAGACTGCTGCTCACAGGGAAGCGTGTCCTGTCCAGGCCTTGTGTTCCTCAACCAAAGAGAAATGACCCCTCCTGGGGAAGCTGCAGCAAAGACGGGATGATGCTCAGAGAGAAAATCTTCTCACCCCAGACAGTGCCCGTCTCTTTCTGCCGCGGCCGCTGCCAGAGCTTTGCTCCTGCACGGGAGCCCCCTGAGGCAGCTCTGCCCAGCAGAGCTGGGGGGCTGGAAGGCTGCAGGGACACAGGGACACCTGCTCTCCAGATCCTCTCCATTTAGGCACTCTGAGTTTTTCCTTCCTGCCATGTTAAAATATGCAAATTCCCTAACACCACATTACAGGAGAGATCCTGTAGTTCTTCTGTCTGCCAAAAGTACCCTTTGAAAAGTGGTCACGTCCCGCCATGGACACCTTGCTGAGGGTTTTCCTGCAGAGCCTCCTGGGCTGCGGGCACGTTCTTCCCCATCCCTGGAGGNGACTTGATGATCCTAAAGGTCCCTCAGCGATTCCATGATTCGCACGCCGCTGCCGTGCCCGCTGAGCAGCGACGGCAGGGTTTGTGACTGCAGAGCCCCATCTTGGGGGACGGGGTTTTTAATGAAAGCTCCCGTGCAACACTGCATTCAGTATGGTATTGTTGCCACACAAAGTTCACTATAAATATGTAAAACCAATCATTTGAAGAGAAAAGCTGTTTTCCAACCCTGCTTACTGCTGTGTTTTTCTGGGTTGCTGCTTGTGGGTTTAATTAAACTCGCTATCATTATTTTGCCAGAAAGCTGGCTTTCTTCACCTTGTAAATAATAAATACCTAAAGCCAAAATGTGAATAAAGCCAACAGATCATTCTCTGATTTCACATTCATTACAAATATTTAACATGCTGTCTCAGCCTGTAATACAGAATTTCAAAGACTTAATTTTCCTTTTTGTTAATCCTTGAAGCAGAGAGACTTCTATAAATTTATATTTTTCTGTTAAGATTTTAATTTTTATCAAATCTAATTCCTTGCAGATTAAGGGACACGCTCAGAGCAGTTGCCCAGGGCAATGTTTGTCATGCAGCTGAAGTGTGAGTTGGTTGCGTTAGATCTGTTTCTCTGGGGCTCTTGGTCAGCTTTGTTTCCTGAGGAAACTTTCTGAATATAACATTTTTGCCCCTTATTTATACATGACCTTACCTGGACTCTGTGTTCGAACTTAGCTTTTCCCACTTCCTCAGTGACAAATTTGGAGCCAAAATGTAGAAACAACACAAAAATCTGAGGAGAATCAATGTGGGGGGTGGGTGGAGGGAGAAGTTGGTAGTGAGTGATAAAACGGGACTGAACAGAACAGAGAGAAAAAGCGTGTGCTGTAGAGGAGCTGGGGGTGGCGCCTTTCAGATGTAGAGAATTTTTTAACGGTGAGGGAGAGAAGCAGGACCTGTTCCACAGAAATAGGAATATATCAGCCTTAAAATTCTCCTTGATGTAGCAGGAGAAATGCAGGTCAGGTCCCAGTGCAGCCCTGGGGTGAGTGTGAGGGGGCTGCAGGCGTTACCCCGCTGTCTGCGACGGGGGAGCTGAGCTCCGCAGCAGTTAACGCCGGGAGAGGTGCAGGATGCAGCCCCCCAGAGAAAAATGCCCGTTTGCCAGAAGCTGTTGAGCGTCGCAAAGCAGAGACCCTTGCAGCGGTTGCGGTTCCCCGGTGCATCGTCCCCAGCACCGTCCTCTGCGACCAGCAAGGAGAATCCTGCCTGGAGCCCCTTCCCTCCCCCTTCCCGCTTCCACAGATGTGTGAGCCCTGCTTTTCTTACGGGTAAACGAGTTCCACTTCATGTGCCAGAAGACATTCTTTAACATTTTTCACAAAAGCAGGAGCCTGTCAGCTTTTGTCATGTATTAGCTGGAAACAAAAGAGAGCAAGCTGAAAAGAGGACTGGAGAATTTGTACAAACAGATGGCATTTTTCTTGCCTGTGCTTCTAAATTAAAACTCTGAGCATAAACCAGGAGTAAAAGTTGACATTTTTGTCTCTAGAGAAAAACCTCTTTTAGGCATGTCGTAGTGATAGCACCAAGCAGTCCTGTGAAGGAGTGGAGAGGCCTCGTGTACATCAGAAATTCAGGCCGATAATATGCGTTGTTTTCCTTCCCTTAAGATGCTCGAGCGCTTTGTACATTTTACTGGGGTTTGTTTGTTCTTAACTGAGAAACGCAGTAATGTGATCCACCGAACAGAGGACTAGAACATTTCTAGTTGGGGTACTTGGGATTTTTTTTTTTTTAAACTCTTATAAGGAAAAGGAGTTTATTAGTTTATAATTCAGCATATGAGTTCATCTTGGGCCACCACTTGTCATTTCAGGCTCTAGCTAAGAGGCAGCTTTTTGCATAGCCTATGGTTCGTTACTCTGAAGTGACAGAGACATTTGGATCCTGAAACATGTTTTTTTTCCCCAGAAATGCGCTGGATTTATTGTAAAGGGCACAACCACTATATTTTATGTGGAAGGGAAGATGAGCTCTTTTAAAAGACTTTATTAAAATGTCATCATAGTTTAATTTTTACTTAGCCTTTGGGAGAAGGCAGAACAGTTTAAGACTCTCGCTGGTAACCTGTCAGCAAACTCGTCCCCCCAGTGTGGCTGTGGGACCAGTCCGTAACCTTTGCTGTAGCTACCCCATAGCAAACTCTCCGTTGTGCCTTAAATGAGATGATGGTTTCCCTCCATCGTTAGCGTCTTCACCTCTGAATCCTCATTGCCCCTGCAGATCCTTGTTCTCTTACCTTTAAAAAGGGATGTGGTCTCAAATGGACATTATTATTCATCTTACAAAATGTTATTACATTGAATATCTGAACCATCCTCATGGACCTGACTAGCTCTGATCTCTTCTGGTCTTTATCAATTTGCAGACCATCTAAAAACCTTCGTCTCTGGTTCGGTTAAAATTGGGTTGTTTTTCTGAGGAAAAGCAGTGTGGGTAAGAATAAGATTCCTGGGAATTAATTCCATGGAACCAATGAAGTGCACTTGGATTCCTGGCTTACGGCGTTAGACCTTGGAAAATCCTCTTCGCCTCGTGTCCGTGCTGAGCGCGGCTCGGCCTGGGGCACACTCGGGAACAGCAGACACTGCTGATGGCCTCTGTGGTCCCATGGCGAGTGTGGGAGATTTTCTCTGACTGTTGGTTTTGTTTGAATTTATTAGAACACCATGGTCCTCCGTCGGGAACAAACTCGGCCAGGCAGAGTCCAGCTCCGCAGCACCGGCCGCTGGGACCAGCACAGCTCAACCCCCCCGGCACAGACAGGTACCGAGCTCTGGGCTGGGCAGAGGGAGCGGAGCAGAGGGATTGTTCATGCAGAGGTGACATCCGTGTCCTTGTGCCTCTGTGTAGGGCAGCTACGGAAGGTGAAGCTGGAAAAGAAGCTTCAAGCAGTTACAGGATGTCCTGGCCCGAGCATAAGCACCTGACACAGTCGGATGCTGGCGTTGCTTCAGTTGCCGGTAGCCGTCACCCCCAGGCACAGGTAAGCATCCAGAGCACGCGGAGGCAGGCAAAATGCTCCTTCCTCAAGACACTTCAGTGGCATTGCCACAGAGCAGTCAAAATCAGAACAACAAAACATTTCCCTGTCAGACATGAGTAGAAAAGTTGCATATAAAAATGCACTTAAGTGTTTCACAGAATGTTTTTGCTCATGTTTTAAATTTTATTATCTCCTTAGTATAGTTGAATACTCATTATAATTATAAAAAGAAACAGAAAATGCTTGCAACGGGGCTACTACAGACCCTTTGACAAAGTTTCTGAGAGAATCATAGAATCATGGGGTGGGAAGGGACCTCTGGAGATCATCCCGTCCAACCCCTTGCCAGAGCAGGGGGCACAGGAACGCCTCCAAGCGGGTTTGGGATGTCTCCAGAGACGGAGACTCCCCCACCTCCCTGGGCAGCCTGGGCCAGGGCTCTGCCACCCTCAAGGGAAAGAAGTTCCTCCTCATGTTGAGGTGGAACTTCCCATGGTCAAGTTTGTGCCCGTTCCCCCTTGTCCTGTCCCTGGGCACCGCTGAGAAGAGCCTGGCCCCATCCTCCTGACACCCCCCTGTCAGTATTTGTAAGCATTGATAAGGTCCCCCCTCAGCCGTCTTTTTTTCTAGCCTAAAGAGACCCAACTCCCTCAGCCTTTCTTCATAAGAGAGGTGTTCCAGTCCCTTAATCATCAGAAATTCCATGCCTATCTAAAACTTTGAAGGAAAAATGTTGTGTATGTTTAGACTTAGAATGAAACCATTTTGCCTGGTCATACATGAGTTGTGATGAGTTCGGATTAAACTGTGGATGGGGTGTTTCTCAAAGTTACAGAAAAGTGTGAAGCATTTTTCCAGAAAAATATGTTTAAATCTGCCTATTAGTCCTCATCTTTTTTTTTTTCACCAACTTCCCACACAGAATCCTGGCTGTTTCCCAGTGGAGTTGGAAAGGGGCCCTCGAGGCTTTGGATTCAGCCTTCGAGGAGGGAAGGAATACAACATGGGCTTGTTCATCCTTCGGCTGGCTGAGGACGGGCCAGCTGTCAAAGATGGGAGAGTGCACGTGAGTTTGTCTTCTCTAATCGATTTGTCGATCAAGTTGGCCTTTTGACACTTGGCCCCTCACACCTTGCTGGGCAAGGGACGTGTCTACCGCTGTGGGGGTGTCCCGTGGGAGCGTGACCCCCCATCAGCGCCTGGCTGGAGCTGGTGGCTGCGGAGGAGCAGGGACACCAGTGCTGTGTGGGCGTCCCAGCAGCCCAGGCACAGAGGGGCTGCACTTGCCCAGTCCGAGGGTATTCACAATTTCCACGTCATTCCATCTCTCCCCCCTCAGCTGGAAAATGGTGTCATTTTCTGGCTGTACTTTAGGACGGTGAGGAGGAATTTCTCAGCCAGTTCATGGCAGCTGAGCACGGCAGGAGGCACGTCTGTGGCGTGGAGCTTTCCGTCCTGTCGATGAGAAACCAGCCAGTGACCGCTTTTGGCAGACACTTCATTTAACAGAGCCCAGACGGTCTCCTCAAACTGCTAATTTTATGCGCTGGTGACATCCACTGGCTGATCGTGCAGGGTGAAATAGGTTTCATGACCCTATTCCAGCCCCTTTCCTGCAGCCTGCAAAGCTCATATGAGCTGTCATTACCTGCCCAGTGCCTCTCTAAGTTGCTAATCGGCCTCAGAGACCTTAGTACTAATAACCGCGTAGTGGTGATCTCTCCTACCTAGAATAAAAAATCCTTTCCGTACATAAAACATGTTCTGCCACGAGAGCATCCAGCTCTGCCATCCCTCCAAACGATGATCCATACGCTCCCTCCGAGCCGTGGTCCGGAGCGTGTGGCTGTGTCTGTCTCATCGCTGTAAATCAAGATGAGTTTAGGGAACCTGAGATCTTCTCTTGGGCTGGCTGAGCAGGAGACCTGCGGGGACAGCTCTGAGCCGCTGAGGAGTTCCGTCGTGTTGACCGGCAGCCACGGAACAGTGGTGCTACTGCCAAGCGCGTTTTAGCATGAGAGCGAAAATAGAAACATCTGCCTCTATTTTTTTCTTTCTAAATTAAAACTAAGTTTGCGGTGTCAGAGAGTCACAAAAACTAACCTGGTTGCTCTTTTTTTTTGTCAGGTTGGTGACCAAATTGTTGAAATCAATGGAGAACCCACCCAAGGAATCACTCACACACGAGCCATTGAGCTGATTCAGGCTGGAGGGAATAAAGTTTTGCTGCTGCTGAGACCAGGGACCGGCTTGATACCAGATCACAGTACGTCAGCTCGAGAGCGGTTCCGTTTTGAGGGTCCCAGGCAATGGAGATCTGCTCATAAGGAGACTTTGGTGCTTCTTCACTGAAATAGTTAGCAGTTCCCTCATTGGCAGTGGTACAGGTGTTCCTATTTATTTTAAAATACAAGGAATATTTTTTGTAAAATTAACACATGACAAATACCTAGGAATATTACACAGTGTTAAGTTACTGTGTATTTATATATTTACTTCACTGGTTTTAGCCTTCTACGTTACAGAACGCTTTGTTTTTCAAGGCAAAAACTTCAGGAAGAAGGGGGAGAGACAGCTTTGCTCTCCAAACGGATTCTGTTTGTTTAAAGGTGTGACTTCTGCATCTGCAGCAGGAAAGCACAACTTTGTAGGCAAAAAAAAGGGGACAGAAAAACAAATACTTGCAGGAGCTCCGAGTTCAGCTGCTGTGCACAGAACTGATGGGTTTGAGTCTGACTTAGGGAATGCTCCAGAACTACAAATCAAAAAGATTTGTGGCTGTGTCAGCACTTTAAAGCAAAGAACACATCTCTGAGGACAGATTTTGGTCTTTTAACCCCTGAAGCTGACACCAAGATTCTGATAGTAAACTTAAAATTGTAGGGTCACCTTTTCTGATGAACAGCTTTTCCTTAATAGTGACCAAATATGAGTTTATCTTTAGAACATTTTAAAACGCAGTTTGGACTACCAGAGAGCTGCTTGTGTTCGGTCATTTACAGGCAGCAACTGGCGTCCACTCAAGGGATAAAATCTGCTCAGAGCTTTGTCCATTTCTTTGCTCCAGGGAGCTGCAAGATGGCCCTTAACATCTTACTGTTCCAACCTGCACAGCCCAGTAAAGTCGGCGAATTAGCGCATGGCACAGAAACAGCCCATCTGTGAACTGCGAGGTCTGTTCCGGGCCATCTTGCTGGATTCCTGGCTGGCTGCGTTTGTCTCGCTCACTGAATTACCTTGTCGTTAAGGGTGAAAGTTAAAAATAGTCCTCCTTGTGTTCTGATGAGCTGCTGCTGAAGTCCTCTTTGGAATCAGCATCTACAGGCTGGCAGCGGGAGGGCACCTCCAGCTCTCTCCTTTCCAACGGCTGTTCCAGCCTGGTGAGCTGCAGCAGCCATCAGTGGCGTTGGTCCCGCACCATGGGGCTGCACAGTATGGTCTGGAATCACTCCTGCCCCTCTCGTTCCTGGAAATCTCCCGAGTCCGAGGTAGAAAGAGAATCATGGAGAAGTGTGAAGGAACCCCTAGAGACCGCCTGGTCCAGCCCTCTGTCAGGCCTGAGCTGAGGTTAAGCAGCTTGGATCGCATCAGCGGCTGGGGAGAGGGGAAGGGTTTTGTTGCCTCTTGTCTTGCTGTTAATCATACATTTCTGATTGAGATCTCGCTTGCTGTGCTCTGTGATTTTGGTATATAGTTCTGGGCTTTTTCTCTTCCTCCTTCAGGTTTGGCTCCTTCCAGTCTGTGTCCCTACGTGAAACCTGAGCAACATTAAGGGCTTTCAGTGCTTTTCTTGGTTTTTCCTTAAAGACTTGGTAAATCTGCATGTCTTGTGTTTCATCTCTTCCTATTATAAAAGTGTAAAGCTACGAATAACCTCAACTTTTCACTGTTTTCAGTTTTCCTTTAGCATAACAGTTTCAATTCATTTCGTTTTCTTACATTAAACAATGAGGTCAGGGACTCTCTAATTTGCAGTTTCGCTGTGTAGGCTCTGACGTTGTGCTGATGCGAGACTCTGTCAGTCCCACAGAGATCGCAGCATTCTAAACACAAGTTTTTTCCAAAATCACATCCTTAGGGTTGTTGCAGGCTGTAGAACAATACAATACGGAAAACTGGCTAATTGAGACTTTGAGAGTATGCCACTATTTACTCTTTTTAAATTGAAGATTTCATATAACATCCTGGAACCTCAGTAGTATGCACGTTTCTAAAATATGTAGTGATTTTTTTAGGTAGTCATTTAATCAAAATCTCTCGCTGTTCACTTCCAGGTGATTGGGATAGTTATAATCCATCTTCGTCAAATGTAATATATGAAGAACAGTCACCATTATCTTCATCTTCACATTCTGCTTCCCCATCCGAAGTGTGTTATTTACCAGTACCAGGAGAAGCTTTAATGAGAATTCAGCTGTCTGAGAAACTGGAACAAGCAAAGAACACTGTGCCTGAAAAGATAAGCACTTTAACTGACAACCAGTTTGAGATAAAGCCTCAGTCTTCTCCCCAGAGAACCAAGAACAGATGGGAATGCCCCTCCAGCCCGGGGTTTGAAATCACACAAGGTAGTTTGGAAGTAGGGACCAGAAGAGACAGATCTGCAAGTCCAGAAAAGTCAGGGGCTGGTGAGGGACACCTTCCCGCAGGATTCCACAGCCCCAGAAAGGGGGATCCTGGAACAACCTACAGCAACCCTTCACATAAATCTGACGGTCCCAGAAGGAGTGAGAGTAAAACCACAGAAATAGGGATGAACAATAGTAACAAAAGAGAGCATTCCAGTGGAAATCAAGGAAGGTGTGCCAGCCCCCAGAAGCACCTTGGGAAGCAAGGAAACATAGAAACAGGCAGCAGGTTGCAGGAATATCAAGATAGGACAACTGGTGGTGATAGGACAACTGTCGAGCAATTGAAAGGTGGAAATGGTAAAACAGGAATCACCAGGAAAGACACGAAGCAGAAAACTTCTGGAAAGACAGAAGGGTGGTCTCCAGAGCGACAACATGCAGCATTTGATGAGAATAATCTTCCGTTCAGGGACTCTAGGAGAAACCCATCTGGAGATGAAAAACTGAAGAAGTCAAATTCTGGAGAGCCAAGCTCCAGCAGGTTCAAAACTTCCAGCCTTTCCAATATCCCACTGCTTTCCATGGAGAAGCAAAGGCGGCCAGAAGCACAGGAGACTGTTGTGCTGAACAGACAACACGGAGAGCGACACACGGAGCTGCCCGATGAAACCAAAGATGATGGATTTTCCAGATCTGAGAATAGTTCTCCAGTCAAGAAAACACCGATCACTCCTGGACCTTGGAGGGTACCAAGCGCGTGTAAAGTCACCCAAACAGCAGGTGTGGCTGAAAAACGGGTTTGACTGACACTTGTTTTTAGAACATGTTTTAATCAAGTTTCTAATAATGGTCATTTAAAAGCATTGTTTCTTTTCACAAAGTTGTCATTTTTTTTTCAGAAACTGGTTAGAGGGTGGAAAGTATTTGATTCGTTCTTAAATTATGTGAGCTGCATGAAGGACCTTTTGGATTGCTTAAGTGAAACTGCCATAAGCTGCTGTCCCCTTGTCCTCCGACGGCGGTGTTCTGCTGCTCCCAACGTTGCACTGCTGCAGCTTTCTCAGATAGTGTTGTGAGTTCTGAACAAAATTATTTAATGCCTCTATTGCCAATGTGATCATGACTCACTTCTTGTTCTTGTGCCAAGTTATCTACTGTATCCGGTCATTCTGATCCTTCTCGTGTGTATGCCTGTCACAGGAAAGGCAAGGTTGTGTTTGAAATGGGTATTTTCTCAAGAGCACGGTGCGTGTTTACCGAAGGAACTCCCCGTGTTCCTCCTGGCTCTGTGAGGAGATGGGCAGGTTGGTTCTGTCAGCTCTGGGGCAGCAAATGATGCCACTGATGCCGTTCAGTCGATGGCTTTTCTGAAATTTTTACACCTAATACAAAATCGTGCAGATAAAAATGATATTTGACATAATCAATGGTTTGTAATTTTGCTTTTTATGAACACAGCAAAATTGCTTTATTTCCTTGATTCATAAGGATGCTTGTAACAGCTGTTGGCAAACATCTGTCTGACGAGAGAAAATGCTGGGTTCTGTTAAATAACATAATTCCTTGTTTCAGTTGTGGCACTGTGTCATCCTGAGCGTTCTTTGTGGACATTAGCAGCGAGTGCACGTTCCTTTTCAGCCTCATCGTGGTGCTGTAAGCTCAACCCCCATCTTTAATTATTCCATGCTAGTTAGGAAAGGGATTTTTTTCCCTTTGTAGAGGTAACGACTGACCTTTAGGACAGAACCAACTGCCGAAGCAGCTTCTTAAATGAAGTTCCTGCCTGTGTATTAGACATCTCCCGTACTGTACTTCCAAGGTGTGATCTGTTCTAGGAGTGGTAAATAGGATGATGCACAGGGTACATGAGACTTAATATCTATTGTTTGGGCTATAACCGTATTTTATAAAGAGGGATGTTACCGCCGACTCTACTGACAGAGCAGCCCTGCAGCTGTGAGAACAGCAGCCTGAATAAAGTCAGGGGGGGCTATTTTGTCATAGTTTGAGTGATGATTTCCTGCCATGTTTGGTTTTAACAACCACAAAAAAGTGGTAAAGGAGCCCATTGGTCCAGTTTGCAGGAGGAGAAGGGAGTAAAAGGTCAAGCTTTACTTACTCATGTTAAAATTCAGACTAATAGGATTTGCTGTTTGAAAGTGAATGAGTGAGTATCTCATTTTGGCTTTGAAACATCTGATCTTTTTAAAGCTTAATGAAGCACAGTTCTACATTGAATTCTTTAGAAGTACAGATGACTACTCAAACAACTTTTTAAACAAAGACTTTGAAAATTTAAGGCTTTAAGGCAGATCTGAACAGTGCTCTGCTGCTTGACGTTGGACGATGCGTTGAGATTTGCTGTGTAGCATAATACGTACAAATACTCCCTGTTGCGGAGTATGACTGTGAAAATATTTAATACTTCGAAGTAGCCTATGTAGATATTAACCATGTATTCTTAACAAGAGACTCTATTTTGAGTTGTATGCACTTGCCCTGACCACTGAGTTCAGTAACAGAGGTTTAACGCAAAGATGAATTATCACCACTGAAACCATTTCCCTGTCATCAGCTGCCCCTCTATTTTTTCTGTGTTGATGTGACCTGATTTAGTGTCTTACCTGTGTGTGATTTCTCCTTCCATAGAACTTGTATCTGTACTTCCTGTATCAGACGACTTAGCAATGTGGCCTTGGAATGCTGAGCAATGTATGGATGTACTGGGTGTAAATGTTTATATATTGTACAGCACCTTTATACATACTTCTGAGGTTCTGACTAGAGAGAGACCTGTAAATCGCTCATTATTTTTTATATAGATATTAAAAAGAAACTCCAGTTCATGGCCTGTTGGTTCTGCACTGTATAAAATAGATTCTTTGTTGACTTTCAGTGATGTGCTACTTGAAACAGCGAAATCTGTGACCCAGGTTTTACCCGCAAACATAATACTTTTCTGGAAAACCAATGCAATTTATTATTGGAAGTTCCCTTGACTCCCCATCCAAGTAACAAATGTTCAACAAAGGTGTTATAAAAATCAAGTCATGTAGAAACAGTTATTAATGATGAAATACTTGTACTGTAGGTTTATTTGTACATTTTGATATATAAAATTGTCATCTCCTCTTACCTCTTACAACTTTTCCTTGTACAGAAAATAGCTGCAAACAATTTACTACCAAAAATTCTTACGCCATCTTACCCCCATGTGAAAGAATGAAGCTACGAAAAGCTCCTCAGTTTTCATTTTCTTCATTACTAATAACTAGAAGATGGTAGAGTCAGTTAAGGAAAAATGTGAGCTTAACAGACGTCTTGGAAACATTTTGTTTCTGTCGTCTGCCCTTCCTAAACATGAACCTGCTTCTGGGTGAGGAAGTCTTTGCCGGGTCTCTTCCACTGAGCCGACGCTCACAACAGTTTCTTCCTCAGGGATTCCCGGCCCAGGTGCTGTCGCGATACCACAGCGCCAGCAGCTTCTGGGGACACGCAGC
This sequence comes from Rhinoptilus africanus, assembly GCA_013400135.1. Taxonomy (NCBI): domain Eukaryota; kingdom Metazoa; phylum Chordata; class Aves; order Charadriiformes; family Glareolidae; genus Rhinoptilus; species Rhinoptilus africanus. The sequence continues at coordinate 289,111 of VXBO01006239.1, read as the reverse complement.
AAGGTGCCCGGCTGCCCTGGGACAGAGCCCGGGCGGAGCGTCACTGAGCTCTCACAGGGAAGGAGCAGAGCGGAAGAGTCTGTACTTGATAAACGCCTCAGTTCAGTTTGTGGTGTAGGGTTGTTCTTGGGTAACAACACTTTCAAACAAATGATTGCCGTTTATTTGCAGAAGAGCTAAGGTGAGCCAGCTAGCCTGAGTCTGGAGGTTGCTTAACTCTCAATCTGGAAGTAGACTTCATGTTGCACAGCCCCAGTGTCCCCGCATCCTGCCCTGGTTCAGGATAGAGGCACAGCATTTAAGAAAAAAAATCTTCAGCCCATCCAGAGAAACGCACCCAGGCAGTGCCAGTCTGCGCAGAGCTCTGAGGAGGGATTCCGGGGTAGCTGCAGAGCCTCTGAAAAAGGCTGACGCTGAGACAGGAGGGCTGTCACCTCACTTGTCACATGCACAGGCATCCGACTTTACAGAAACAAGGCCCCCGGAGCAGTCGCTGGTGTCCCTGCAGGAGCTTTCACATGGCTTTCAGTGGCCGATGCCCCATGGCCTGCGCACAGCTCCTGCTCTCCTCAGCACCACCTACTGCTGTCCGGCCCCACTCATCCTGTTCTGCTGCATGTGCGCCGTGGGACGACTTCACGGGTTGGACCAGTTTATTCTGTGGTAGAACAGTAAAGCAGAGGGAGAGCATCTGATATGTACAAATCTGTTTAAAAACAGTAATCACAGATTTCCAAAGTCTGAGAGCACCTCTGCTACTGTTAAATTCTCTGGTCTGTCCTGGTGGAGAGCGCTGAGTGCTGCTGTCTGCTTGGGTCACGGTTTAATTTTCCATAACTGAAAAGAGATACAGAGAGTGAGGGGGGTCTGAAAGCCGGAGGTCGGAATACCTTTCATCAACTGGTAAGACTCGGTCTCCTTTGCCCATCCTGCTTTGAACCCTCGGCTCGGCGAGCCCCAGTTGATGCGTGAGCCACAGGAGGATTAAAGGGAAAGATCCCAGATTCTGACGGACAGCTTTAAGTGGGCACCGAAGGCCTGAACAGGGCTGAAATTTGTCAGCCCTGTGCTTCCAGCCCCAAAACTGGCTCAAGGGGCTGGAGATTCGTTCCGCGTGGGCTGTTCTCTGAATTAGGGTGTAGAGGGTGCCTAATTCAAACCCACGACCTTTCTGCTTGAGTGGGAAGAATTTGCAATGGTACAAAAGTGACCCCTACGAGATGGCCCCTGTCAGGCTGTACAGGAGTTAATACTTACCCTGATATTGAACCCTAGAAGATCGCTTATAACACCTGAGACAGCAGAGAGTATCACAACACGTGTTATATTGTAGATTAAGGGATTCATGGTCAGTCCGTACAGCCTAAATGGAGTATCTAATTCCTGCAGTGAAAGTGAAAAAAAGTCCATAAGCATTTGTCCATACTAGAAGCAATTAATCCTCTGACTTTTAGCTGAATACTGGCTCGCTGGCAGACTTTGCTGGCCGTGCACTGCATCTGTATCAGGTCTTAAATGTATGTACCAAAATTCCCACCCTGTATTTCAGCCTTCCCAGCTTAAAGAAGTTTTCTAACAGCCATGCTGAATCTAGGAACTCTTCTTTATAGCAAGAGTAGCTGCATAACAAGAGCTTGACACACTGGGCTGTAGAATTTGTCTAGGCTAATTTATGTGACTCCTGGACTCTTTCTTTTCCAAATAGCTACTCTGCTACTGTCAATGAGCTTCAACATCGAGGCTGCCGAAGGAAAACAAGATTCAAGCAGGAGGAGACAGACTGTGTTCATACTTCATCCTCTCTCTCATCCAAATTGTAGTAAGCTGCTACTAATCAAATGTTGGCAGCACTAATTAGCCACACCGGTCTTGTATTGCTTGATCTTACGCCACGGCTATAACACAGAAAAACTCCCTTTGTGAGAACTAACGTCCCTAATCAAGAGACAAGAGAAGTGGGAAGAGCCAAAACATACAGGGCGCAGTCATTAGTCATTGCTTCCATAAAATCTAGCAAGTGTATTTTTTTGGGGAGCGTAACTTACCTTCAGTAGCTTTGTAGACAGTTTCAAAACGTTGTTTACTAGAGACAGCTGTTCTTTCTTGTTTGGCTTCTTCTCCATCTTCAGGTATAAGTTTATCTGTGACAAGAGAGCCATTAGAGACCAGATGTTGATATTCCAGCACTAGCTCCCGACTCACTTTTAGCAAAGGGAAATTAGAGCTATTTTTGGCAGTCTGCTGTCCCGCCTGAAGAAGTCATGCATCCACAGACGGGAACTTAGCAGTGATAATATCATTCTTTTTCCAATTGATGTGGCTAACACATGTTAACCCAGAGACAAAAATAATCTAGAATTTTAGAATTTGAATCTGTCCAAATGTTTAGCAGCTTGTACAGTGGTTTACTGCCTTCTGTCCAGCACGAGGGCTGATTCCTACATTTTAAAATTTGATTCCAGTGTTTTTTAAGCTGGTCTGAAATGCCATATGTATATTGTCATTATATCCAGACAAGCCACAAAGCCAAAGGGAGAATAAGCTAAATGGAGATACCTGCTCAGTGAGCAAGATTGAAATATTACTGTATTTCTTGTTGGTTTCAGAGCCCAAAGATGCCAGACGCAGTAAAAAGAGAAGAAGTGCTGCCTCCCAGATTAGGAACTCCCAGTTGTAAGCTGCGTTCAGGAACGTTTTGTGACCCTTAAGAACCTGTATTAGGGAAAAAAAAAAAGCACCAATGTCAGTAACAAGTAACATGCCTGTTTTTGGGAAAAGTGCAAAATCCTTGCCCTGACTCCTCTTCTGAAGAGACACTGGTGCTCTGCAGCTACCGCCAGGTTTTCCCTTGAAGTGCGACTCATTCATGTAAGTGGGGTAAAGTAAAAGGTCTCGTTTCTAACCTGTCTTTCACTTGGAATTTGATTTTTTTCTTGCTGCTTAGAAAAGGATGCTTGTTATTTCTCTTTCCTCCCTCTTTCCAATTAAAGGCAATAAAAGGTCTTTCCTTTCATGTGTGCTTGTCCCACTGGCAGCCTCAGCCCACTGCAGCCATGCTAAGCTGATTCCACCTTTCCCACGAACTCGCTGGGTCCGATACAGTAGGACGGGGATTGTCATTAATTCCTCCAGAACCCTGGGGCTTACAAAAGCCATCACAGCAGTGGGAGTCATGATCGACTAATCATCAATTTTACTGCTACCACAACCGCATCTTCATGGTATCAAGAACTTGCCTAAAAACTGTAATGAATCTCTTGCCAAAAACAAAGAAACCAAGAAAACAGCTCCAGCACCAACACTGCTTCCTGTAACAGGTTTAGTGAAGGATTAAAAGGTGTAAGTAACACTTACTGACCTGCTTTTCAACAACAGTGGTTAAAGAGGGTGCTGCAATTCACCCTCTCACATAAATGTCCTGTAACACTTGAGGTACTTGGGCAAACTCTTTCCCTTGTGCACAAGAGTCTGCACCCTGAAATTTTCCTGATATAAAAAAACCCAGCCTTCCTCATAGAGAACAGAGAATGAACATCTATTACCAACTAAACATTACAAAGCTTTTAAAAAAGGCAAAACATTCCATAGTAATTTGGAGACAAACAGCACTTTATAGGCTGGCAAAAGAAAAGCTTTCAGTAGTTTGGGGGTTTTCCCCTACTTCTCAAAAAACACAAGTTAAACTCTCACCTGGGCACAGCATATAAAAGCAATTGAAAGAGCCAGCAAAAAGACTGATGATACGACGACATCCACAGATCGCTGGGGGCCTCGCCTCTGCAGAACAAAGACAGTGGCAGGTGTAGCTTTGGGTGCCGAGCTGTGAAGTCCAGGCTCAGCACAAACGGCTGTAATTGTTAAGGAATCAGAGTGCTGCCCAACCTGCCAGACAGCAGCCAGGTAAAGTACAGGTACTGGAGCCTTGGCTACAGCCTCTGCAATCATCAAACCTCGGCTCAGAACTCACCTTTAGATAGGAACGAAGGGATAACCAGATCTTAATGTTTTCTACCTTCTTGAGTCTAAAGTGAGGAATTTCGTATTTCCTGGCTTTCCGAGCAGATGTGATGTGACTAAAAAGCTTGGCAAACAAAAACCTCTGCAAATTAAAAACATACATTAGTCTAAAACAAAAAAGATTGTTTGGGATTGCTTAATGGTAGCTGGCAGAAAAAGTGAGCCTCGTGGCACACGGGGAGCCTGGCGGGGGTCCTTGGTGCACGATCTCTCAGGTAAGTAACAGTTGTCCCCTGGCAGAGGCACCACCACTGCTGTGCCAGAGGAGCCACAGAGCTCTCGCTAAGGCAGTAAATCCCACCAGCCTGCCCTGCCGCGCAGCGTCTACAGCCACTTCGACAAAGCTTCTGCCCGCAGTTGTGAGAGCACTGAACGCGACTCAGCAAACTATCTAATGCTCCACCTTAGAGCAAGCGGCTGCTTTTTCCCAAACTGCTCCACAGTGAAGCGTTCTCTTCCCTGCCAAGTGCCATTTCAAGATGTTAGAAGGTTCTTTTTCCTTTGGGGGCAGAGTAAGAGGGGGAGCGCAGGGCTCAGGAAGGGTATTGACAGGCTTAATTTTGTGACTGATGAAGAGGAGTCCTACCAGACTCCCCTACCTAAACTTTTCGGGCATCTTGCCAGCTCTGTCACTGCAGCTTGCTGAGACACGCTTGTCTTGCCTGTGTCTTCTGCAACGGGCAGCACAGTTGTGGCAGAACACCTGCCCCAGGGCTCAGGAAAGGCAACATTTAAACCCACCTGCTTGTACGTTCTCTCAGCAACACACATCATGAAGAAAAACATCCAGGTTAAGCAAAGTCTTTCAAGGAAGTTGATTGCAGACAAAACAATGACAGGGGTGCTGGCAGGTGCTCCACAAAAGATGTGCAAAAGCTCATTTAGAGAAACGGAGCAGAGCTGCTCCAGGTTATCTGTGCGGAAGAGTCTGTAGAGGAAGGGCAGGAATGCTAACCCAATGGTGATGATGTTTCCCAGCATTTGATACCCCACTCCTTGCTGGTAGGCGTTAACCTGGCAAGCAGGAACAAAAATAGGATGATTACCTGGGCTTTTACATCAAGGAAAAGGCATGCTGTTGCAGCAGCATTAATTCAATCAAGCTTCCCCTTAAAGGACACAGCTTAAAATAATGCCACCCCTTTCAGTCCAAAACCAGCAACTCAGTGAATAATAATCGGCACTTGCTCGTCTGCAATGAGACCTCCTGTTGGGACAACTGTATCTGCAGTTGAGGAGGGACCAGTTTTATGCTGCACCTCATATTTGCATATATAGCCATTTCCAGGTTTTTTGGTGGTTGTTTTTTAAAGCGTGGGGGAGAGAGGCTGCAATGCACTACAGCCCTCTTACCCTGCTCATGATAATCCCACTGATCTCCAGCACAGACATGTCCACCTTCTTACAGTCATTCCCTTCCCAGATCAGTGCACTCACTTTTGCAGATGCTGGACTTGTATTCTGCAGCCAAAACAAATGGTTCTATAAAAGAGAAAAGAATGCAAAAGGCCTATAATCTATTTCTGCCCTGCTATTAATATTTCCAGGAAATATTTTTCCTAGAAAGTATTTAGATTGAGAAGGGGATTCCAAATTTGTCTGTGGGTGAAACACTCTGGGGATTAGCAGTGATCCAGATAATACCAGCGGGGATGAGGGAGTTGATCATCGATACTCTTTAGATCATTCCAGACTTCTGACTGTCACAGCTGACAGAATGGGCTCACCCAGCATTAGGCAGCTCACATTATACCAACAGCATTCAGATCTGTCTTTTGTGTTATTTGGGCAGATGGGGGAAAAAGAGGGGGTGTGGGGTGTCTGGAATCTTCCACAGAATTCTCAGCTACTGGATACAAATCAACAAACCTGTTGGAAAACATCTTCCTTCAAATCCCGCCTGGTACCTCTCACAGTCATTTCCTCACTGTCGCTGGTGCAGGACGAGCGACACTCTGGCCCATGAAGCAGGTCATCCCACAGCATGTCTTCGGTCTCGGAGTCGTGGCGAGTGCTCTCTGAGTCTCTCCGGGTCACGCTACAGCTCCGGGACCCCACACTAGTGCAGGACCTCGAGTCCTTGGAAGAAGAGCAAAATGTACACAGCACAGCCCCCGTCCAGTCTGCAGAACCACCTCCCCTTCCCCCCAGCAATCCCTGAAACCCTGTTCCTGGGGCAGCCGAGGGCTCCCAGTCCCACCCAGCTGATGGGGACTGCGTAGGACAGCATCACTCAGACAGAGCACTTCTGCACACGGAGTCGCACAGAAAGCATTAGTTCCCCACCTCAATGCCCAACAAAATAAAAATTGACTTACTCATTCTAATGCAAAAGTTTTCTGGCTTTTGGATAATCTATTTTAAGATTTCATTTATATTTTATATTTATAATTTGATATTCATATATTTTATTTCTATTTTATTTTCAGGTGGGGGGAATGGCAGGGGGCAAGATAAACAAAGTAATTAAGTGAATGACTATATATCACAGAATAGATTTATTTCTTCATTTTAAAATCAAAATTTATTAGCATAACAGCTACAATACAGTGCTGCCTCCCAAACCACAAGAGCAATTAGAAGCAGCTTGGACCATACAACGCTGCCAAAAGAGTGATTTTTTTTGTCGGTTTGGTTTGGTTTTGTTAAACAAAGCAGTATACTCACAATTGTGAACAAAGTTTACAAGGCTGCAAACAAGCAGGGAGCGAGGCCACACTTTACACCTGAAGAGGCCGAAGCACCACCATTTAGTAATGATCCGTTCTGATGGGCAGGAGGTCCCTGCACTGGCTGTGCTCCGTAAAGCTCTGCCTGTTGAATTTATATGACCTTACCTGACTGTATAATGCAGATTCTAGTTCAGATTCCACGACACTATCAGAGTCCCTGGTACCTTTCAGGGCTTGCTTGACCTGACAAAACCAAAGGAAAACCAGCTCATTATCCACGGCAAAAAAAATGCTGTGGAAAATGGCATAAACTCAACTTCAGTACCTGTGAGACAGCCTGGTTCAGAGAAACAAGAGGCCTCTTTTTCTTCTCTTCGTAGCTATTGTCACTGGAAGCCCCTTCTGTGTTCTGACGCAGCAAGATCCTTTGTGCCATTGCTTCAGCATCCTCCTCACTCGAAAGCTCATCAGAAACACCACCTCTGTTGGTGCAGTCATCCTAGAAAAACAGCAGTCAAAATAAGACTCAGGCACCAATAAAGGACCAGCCTGAACTCCATCAAACTAAAGGTTCAAATCCAGTGCTGCTGCTACCCTGGTATACACAGGAATCTCCAATTACCTGCAAAAGCCAGCAGAAGATGATCCCCACAGAACATGCAGAAATAGAATTCAGCTTGGCATCACAGAGATATCACAAATTTTAACTCGTTACCCCCACCCTTGCCTTGCCACAGAAGTAATGAGGGCATCTTGGGTGGGGTGGAGTTGGGTTTAGGGCAAGGGTGGGAAGAGGAAGAGGCGGCAGCAGCTCTTGGCTGTGTCTTACCAGCCCAGAAGAGATGTGTCTACAAGCTGGTGGCTAGCAGACTCGAATTCATGAGACGCGTCCCCCTACACCTAGCTCTGCTCCTCTCCAAATGCCTAGAAATGGAGTTGGGATGGCACAGTACTACAGTGTTCCGCACAGATTCTAATCTCAGTTCTTCATGTAGGAGTCAACAGCAACCCAGAGGAGCCTCAAAAATAATTCCACAAAGCTTTATGTTTTAGAGATTTCAAGATGGGTCACAATGCATTAACTCTGTCTTTCTCGCTCCCCAAGGTCATCCCTGCCTCCCCTCTGAGAGGCGATGTGCAGAACTGTTTGTAAGGCAAATTATTTCACAGAACTGCTTTTGAAAATTGCTGATTTGTTTATTTATTTTTAATCATTATCAGTGGTCTTCCTTAATTGAGCATCTTGTGATCAGAAGTCTCTACAACTGAACAAGTACTTTGGTAAAACAGACATTTTTCAGGCTTGTCTGTGTTTGAAATACTTCACTATTGTAATAGATGAAAAGATGCTGACAGTAAAGTATCAGCACCGCGTCAGCTGTTCAGTCAATAAGCAGAAAAGGTTTTTAGGTTTCCTATATGCAAGCAAAGATTAGTAGAAGGGAGTATCTTTTATTAGATCAAACCACAAATTTCTGCCAGTACCTGATGGCTCTTTTCCCCATCGGAAAGTTTATTTTTCTCTTTGAAGTGCAACAGCCTGTATTCAGATCTGGCATGTCTGTGTTTAATGCCATTATTCACAGCATTCACACTATTTTCTGTCTCAGTTCCTTTCTCAGCTACCAACTTTACTCTTCTAATCCTATGAGAGAAAATACAATTAAATGCTTCTACGTCAGAGAAAATCTCTTTGAGGAAAATATCATGGTCTCTTTCACTCGCCACACAGGTACAACATTAGACAATACAGCTGAGGGAATACATAATTGTCTTCTCCCAAAAGGCTCTTTGTGTCCTGATTCTGTTGAAGAGACTTAAATCTGCTTCGCTCTCACTGGATGTTCTTTTGTAACTCTAATAGTATCTTGAAACTTCTAAACCACAAGGGAAATTTTTTTCTTATTATTTTGAAAAAAAAAAGAGCAATTCACAAGACAAAGAGTCATCAAAATAAAGAACCAGTCGGTTGAAAACTCATCAAGAAACTCAACAGAGAAAACAGCAGAAGACAATTAAATACTATCCCAAACAATTTATCTTCCTTTTCCTCAAGTTACTTCTAGAAAAAGTAAGGTGGTAAAGTGGGATGGCTATCTGAGCAACTTAAACTAGGAAGGCACAATTGCTTCTGGAAATCAGGTAAAATAGTAATATAATTTGAGCACACACATTCAAGAGACGTCACTTATCTGATAATTAAAAATAAGCTCCACCACTTTCTGCAACTCACCTAATGCTCAGTTTTAGCTACTCTGTGAGATATGGTATGATCTCCTAATAAGGACACACTAAAAAATTCATGAGGAATCAGCCTCCTACAATACCAAGAGTGGTTTTAGTTTAAAGAAAACTAACTGTCAGGCTTTGGGGATGTCAGTGACAGAATACTTCATTTTCCAGGTATCAAATTGATTAGTGTCATTACAAACACAACAAACCCAGTGGAGATCACATACCTCCTTCGGAAAAGCATATTAAATACATCATTAAGAATGGATGCAGATTCAGATTGTTGCTCTGTACTGTTTTTCTCAGGAGAAGACCAATTGTTCCCATCGACACCCACAGATTTGCGTAACTTCCTGATTTTTAAAAAAAGAAGAATTAAATTTGCATAGCAAGCTACTTTTAGGTCATTTTTAGAAGAGCTGAATCAGAATTGAACAGCTTCTTAGATGCTATTTTTGTTAAGAAGTCATCCAGACAGAATGCTTATTTCCAAATTAACAGAAGCTACGTGTACCGCGTATACCCACAGGGCATCAGTATAACACTAGCAAAGGATGCAACAGACAAAATCTGGACAAAACTTTTGCTATAGAAATGCAGGCAAAACTATCCACATCCATCGTTCTGTGTTCAAATATATTATATCAGTGTTTATAGTGACTCAGACAGCTAAGAGTCAAATATCTAGAAAATGGACCATAACGTCTTCCACGTGCACAAATTATCAGCAATGAATCCACCACAGTCATCTCTGCCATCATTTCCGTGTTCTCAGTACACATCAGCAATTCCCTGCAGTTAATGCCAAAGCAGGACACGAGACTGCTCTCCAAAGCCTTGGAGAAGCCTTTCTGCGCAGAATGCCCTCCCCTGACCACAAAAAGAAATTGTATTAAAAAGCTATGTTAGAAAAAAAAAGGCCCACCTGACAACTAGAGCAGATCTATCACAGCCTGGTAAATTTGCCACGTTTGTCTTGGTTATGAAAAGATTACAAGCAAGGCAGAAAATACTTATTTTCACATTTATGGTTAAGCAACATATTTACATGAAAAGAAGATATTTATCCATTAACTTCTACCACGAGCAATCCATCGTATGCTTTGATGCCAACAAATGAACCCGTTACCCCGCTCACCTCCTCCGCCTGCTGAGTCCGTTGTTTCCTGTGGGTTTGTTCATCTGGGTGGACACTATTTGACAGTGAACAGTTCCCATCAGTAACATAAGGCACATCGGTCCCATGACTTCGCTTGCGTTCACAACAGGCATCATGAAATACAACACGACTGCGACGACTGCAAAGGAGAAAATTGCATCAACTGCAAAAATTAATAGAACGTCCCAGCTTTTCTGTCTTAACTATTT